>OY755205.1:16928698-17262403 GCA_963576765.1 Draba incana
TTTATGTTTTCTTTCACAATTCTGGGTACACGAATTTTTTGTCTTTGTTGTACATGAATTTTTGGTATTTTTCACTTATTCAATTCTGGGTACGTTTCTTGCTCAACTCATAAAGTTTGAAAAGTATACATGTTGTATGTCTTGTTATTTATGTGTGTGTGTGTTTTTTTTTTTTTTGGTTGTATGGGATTTGAAGAATCTCATAGACATACATGATATTTTGAAAGTTGAGTTCCATAAGTAAAACTATGTAGAATCTATGACCCAATAAGGTTACACTTTGTTGTTCTTTCAAAAAATATATACATGTGTTATCCCAATTCGAAATATTGCAAAAACTGGTGATATTTGAAAAATAAAGCCCATTTATTTGATTTGGCCCATATAGTTAAGGCCCAGTTACTTTATGAGTTGAGCAAGAAACGTACCCAGAATTGAATAAGTGAAAAATACCAAAAATTCATGTACAACAAAGACAAAAAATTCATGTACCCAGAATTGTGAAAGAAAACATAAATTAAAAACATAACATCTTTCATACCCTTTCTTCTTCTTCACTTCAAGAAGCATATATATAAGTTTAACCCTCGTAACCAACTAGTTGTTTTGGAAATTCTCTAATATATCATATATAATATTACCTTATATAAAGATATTTTTAGAAGAAAAAAGCAAATACAAAATCAATAATAATCAATGAAAATCCATAACAACCCCTAACAAATATTTGATAAGAATCTTTGAGATTTGTGAAATTTCATAAATCTATACAAATCTCTCAACTTTGAAATCTACACAAATCAATTCCCCAATAACACCTAGTATTTATATTTAGCAATGAGATTACAAAATCACAAAAATGTTGTGTTGTGTAGTTGAAAAACGTCACGTCGTTTCTATTTAAGGGAAACAAACGACAAACCATCTATTTCCAACTCCAAAGAGGAATAAAAAAGGATTATCAATTTCCATGTTCATAATTGGATTGGAGACATCAAAGAATGGATGCCTCATTTTAAAGAAGTCAAATTTCAGTGGATTTCACGAACCCAAAACGCTCTGGCTGATCTCCTAGCTAAAGCTCATATACCGCCTCATGTTGATTTTATTTACCATAACTATGTTCCAGTTTATATTGTAGAAAGTTTACATTGTAACCGATTATAATCATCATAATAAAAGTTCTGTTATGAGGGAAAATAAAAAATAAAAAATCTTGTGTGACGCCGTGGTTGTTTGACCCTGATCCGGCGGAGGAGTGGCCGCCGGAGTTTTAGCCGAAGGAGGGTTACAAAGTTTTAGTGGTGGAGAAAGGAAATTATAATGCAAGAAGCAAACTTTCTTTACTTGAGGACAAACATTGGATGAAATGTAT
This sequence comes from Draba incana, assembly GCA_963576765.1. Classification (NCBI taxonomy): domain Eukaryota; kingdom Viridiplantae; phylum Streptophyta; class Magnoliopsida; order Brassicales; family Brassicaceae; genus Draba; species Draba incana. Next base: position 16,930,074 of record OY755205.1, read on the forward strand.
TTATCCGGTGGGTTATCAGCAACTTCTGATATGAATGTAGTAATTCTTGCCGGTTCCACGGTGGGAGGCGGAACAACGATAAATTGATCCGCTTCGATCAAGACACCGGAACATGTGATGAAAGAATGGTCGGAAAATTTGAAACTCGAATTGTTTGGAAGCGATTTGTATCGAGAAGCAATGGATGTTGTGTGTGAGAGAAAAGGTGTTCAATCTGGATTTGTGGAAGAAGGGTTTAATAATGAGATATTGAGGAAAGGTTGTGAGGAATTAGGGTTACAAGTGAAGAATATTCCCAGGAATTCTCCATCTGATCATTATTGCGGGTTTTGTTGATTGGGATGCAAGAAAGGTCCAAAAACAAGGGACTTCAGAGACTTTGCTTGTTGGTTTAGTGGAATCTGGTAATGGTTTGATCCTTCCAGGTTGTGAAGCTATGGCGGGATGAAGAAGAAAATAGCGAGTGGGATCGTGTTTGCGTTTGGGGGAGGATGGTTATGTGGTGGAGTCTAAAACGACGATAGTGGCTTGCGGGGCGCTGAGAACGCCGGATGTGTTGAAACGCAGCTGTTTGAAGAATGGTAATATTGGGAGAAATCTTTATTGATACACGGATTGCATATTTATTGATACACGGATTTGTGGAAGAAACAGACAAAACACTAGCTTTGTTTCTTTTGGCTAACAAGTACGTGTCGGAGTTGGATGTGATGAGGTTTCTGCAGAGGGTTAGGTGCTGGGAGTATCGCCAGCAGCCTTCGATCGTTCGTCTGGTCTGCCCCACTCGTCCAGACAAAGCCCGTCGTCTCGGCTACAAGGCCAAGCAGGTTCGTTTCTTCTTCATCTCGAACCAAGCCTTAAATGATAAATTTGCTGGTCAAGCGGTGTCTTGACGCGTAGGCATTAATGTCTGCGTCAATATGATAGAATACTTCCTGAAACCAGCTATATCAATTCAATCTTCTGACTGAACATCTCTGTAACTACCGTGGACTCTGTTTTTGTCTAAGATTGATACATTTTGTTTAAGTCATTGATCCAATTTTTACTTTGTTTAGGTGTTGCGATTATTAGCTAACCTCTCTTTGATGTTTCTGACAGGGGTTTGTTGTCTACCGTGTTTGTGTGAGACGTGGAGGTCGCAAGAGGCCAGTGCCTAAGGGTATTGTGTATGGTAAACCCACCAACCAGGGAGTTACTCAGCTCAAATTCCAGCATAGTAAGAGATCTGTTGCCGAGGAACGTGTTGGTCGCAAATTGGGTGGCCTTAGAGTTGTTAACTCCTACTGGCTCAATGAGGTAACCACCACACGAATCCATCCTAAAATTTCATGTCTGATAATATTGTGAATGAGCTTGTGTATATTTGTTAATGTGTGGTTAATATAGTTTAGCTAGCTGAGTTATAATTTTGGATTCAGTTGATTAATGTTGTTTTGTTGTCTCTGATTACTTAGGACTCTACCTACAAGTACTATGAGATCATCCTCGTTGACCCTGCACACAATACCATCCGGAATGATCCAAGGATCAACTGGATCTGCAACCCAGTGCACAAGCACAGAGAGCTTAGAGGTCTTACCTCAGAAGGAAAGAAAAATCGTGGTCTTCGTGGAAAGGGTCACAACAACCACAAGAACCGTCCTTCCCGCAGGGCTACCTGGAAGAAGAACAACAGCCTCTCTCTCAGTCGTTACCGATGATCAAGTCTATGTTTTGCTATTTTCAAGTGGTATATCTTCTGTGTGGATCTATGGAATTCTTCACATTCAAGCGTTTGTTTCAAATTTTTATTTCTTAAAACTTTGAATCTGACCATAAATCTATGTTATTTTTTATGGTGGTTTTGTTTTTACTTGAAAGAGTTGAGATTTTCTCGTACCTTGCAACTTCTGAATGTAAATAGACCGGGATGTCTTGGTTGTTCTGAAATGTTAAAATATAGACAATTTTCAATCTACAAGTAAGAAATTGCAGTTGTTAAGTTTGGATTTCTGAAATGAGCATAAAGATAATATATGTACCTTGGAATTTCTCTTTAAAGTCTTTCTTCAATGAAACTGTCCTTTAAATTTAGGAGAGCTTGGCGGATTGAGTCTTCTGTCTGTCTGGAGTATTTCAAGCATATCAACCTTTGAACCACTCGGTAGATACGATGCATTTCGTGGTGCTTCCCGCAATTTTGCTGTATTCTTTTCATCATGATGGAATCAAACACAACAAAGATGCAAGAAGAATTCATGATGATGATGAAATTGAAAGAGAAAGGGATTAGAATTCTTCTCAAAACAATGTCGTGGAATGATCCTCCAAGTTGCAAATCAAAGAGTAGAACAATGAAAAGAGTCTCCCCAAAGAGGTTTCAAAAGTAACGTGTAAAAGAAAGTGTTTCAGGATCCATTTTCAGAGGTGGCTACCTCTTATTTATACTAAAAATAGGTCAAAATCGGATCTGGGCACGGGACTGGTCGGTCCGGTTTGGGACTGGTCGGTCCCGTTTCCAGGGAGCTTTAAATCTTCGAGTCCTCGGGCGAGCAGGTGCTCGCTCCAGACCGAGCAGGTGCTCGGTTATGAAAAACGCCATTTTTCTCCAGATTCGTCCCTTTTGCTCCAATGACCCCCAATGACTTCAATCCATGCTTGAGAGCCTCCTAGAACCTGAAAAGACACAAAAAGAACTAGAAAGAACCGAAAAAACAATAGAAAACAATACGTAAAAGAGACTAAAATACTAATATATCAACTCCCCCGGTCTTAGACCTTTGTTTGTCCTCAAACAAAACAAGATCAAGAACAGAAGAGTGTTTGAAGATCACATGGAATTCACTCGCTTGTTGGAAAAATCTCTGGACTTCATACTTTCATCACTTGGCAAAACTTCGGCATCCTCAATATCATCTCTTAATCAATTAATGAAAGTAAAAGTACAGTGATCTTACCTCAAGGGGAATCAAGGGGTGCCGACTTCTTCTAACCAAGACCTCTCCCGTATACTCTTTTTCTCAACCTTTGTCATTATTATTATTATTACTTTTTTTTATGGGACGAATCTGATGAGATCTCAAAGGAGACACGGGTTTACGCATCATCCCTTGGCTCACTTTGAAACTTTTTAGTTTTCCTTACAACATGCTTTCCGTGAGGTCACAAAGGAGACACGGGTTTACGCATCATCCCTTGGCTACTTGGGAATGTTGCTTTGAAGTTTTTTATTGGGATGAATCTAATGAGGTCACAAAGGAGATACGGGTTTATGCATCATCCCTTGGTTCACTTCGATCCTTTTAGTTTCCCTTACAACATGCTTTCCGCGAGTCCCAAAGGAGATACGGGTTTACGCATCATCCATTGGGTTACTTGGGCATGTTGCTTTGAATTTCTCCCCCTTTATTTATCTTTTCTTTTCTCTTCTATTTTTTTTATAAGGGGAGAATTTAAAAGTTAAATGATTCAAAAGTTAGAGAGGAAGAGTATACTTGTTGGAAAGTTGCGGTGTCTTATACGGCCAGAAAAAGTCTTGCCCAATGAACATCAAACCCCTGAGAAAGAAATTAAAAGTTAAGATTAAATACCAAATAGGAATTTGAGATGACATTGGATCAACCTAATTTTCGATAAGTGTGAGCTTTGGGGGAAATTTTAATCTACCCATAACCTTTCGTTGGAGCACCCTGCACGAGCAGGTGCTCGGCAGAGATGTGGGGTGCTCTAAATAGAACTTTGGCCAAGTTGTGAATCATACAAGTAATCCCTAGTCCGAAGATAAGTCCAATAGATCAAGTTTATAATTCCATTTCCAAACAACCTCTTATTGACTCGATAAAACTCAAAAGCAGACTCGATAAAGACTAAAATCAAAAACAGACTCAAAAGCAGACAATAACAACTAGACCGCTCCCCTGGACTTAAATCACACCGTCTCTGGTGTGAAAAAGTTCAAGAGATTGGCGACTCAAGGAAAATAAGAATAAAAATAGATAGTAGGGTTAGGAAAGAGATCACTGATTAGGAGCCTCGTCGTCATCGTTGCGGCGGTTGTGAGGGATGTGAGATGTGGAGATGTGAGATGCGACGGTTGTAAGATGTGAGATTAGGGCTTACGGTTTTGAACGAGTGGAGGAGGAGCTTGCTCGGTTTCTGCAAAAGAGAAAAGGAAAAGGGTAGTGAAAAGGAGAAGAAATTTTTTTTTTGTAGGGATTAGATGGTGGCTCGAGCACGGGACCGACCGGTGCCGATACTGGATCGGTCGGTCCGCTTTCCAGAGCCTTGCTGCTCTATGGTTGCTACACCGGACCGACCGGTCGCGTTTCCAGGAGCCTCGGGTCGGCACAAGGGACTGATCGGTCTGTCCTGCGGACCGACCGGTCTCAGTCCCAGGCTTCTTTTCCTGGCCTGTCCCGATACTCCGAGCAGGTGCTCGCGCCTGCTTTCTCTTCTCTTTTTTTTTTTAGAATTCAAGGGCTGAAAACATAAATAGAATGTCAGTAATAAAAAAAAAATTCAAATCGAATTATGTACAAGAAACCTTACTGATGGGTTGCCTCCCATCAAGCGCTTGTTTTATGTCCTTAGCTCGACTGATGAACACATGGTTAATCACGAGAATCAAAAGGTTGAGCCAATGCACCTTTGGTCCTTCTCCTATTATGAACATTAACAAAGAATGCAAGAGAACACATCCATGGTAAAAAGGTAAAACTCTCATCAAGGGATTTTACTACAAATGTAGCATATATCTTGAAATCCTCCTTGGTTAGATGCTCATGCGAATCAAATGCATTAAATGGAAAGATAAAGTTAACTTTAGGTTTAAACGAGTTCTTAACAAAATAGTTAACTTCATCTCCATCAATCTGGTAAAACACAAAATTCTCATTCCTAGAATTTGTCTCTACCTTAGGGTCCTCTATCTCATTCAAAAGATCATCTATATCAACCACATCTCCTAATTCGGATTTGTCTAGAAACGATCTAGATTCCTCTTGCATTGAAAACCTGAACTCGAGATCAAGAACACTTAAAGCACACAAAGAATTGATATCAAAGCATACTTCATGATAATCCATAGCAAGTTTTTCTACTCTTAGAGTATCTAGTCTTTGAGTTTCACCTATCAAATCATAACATTCATCAATGAGCTCGAGAGTAGCCAAACTAGAAGTTTCATCTTCACTACAAGGCATGTGACTATCCTTATTATCATGAAATTCAAAAGATGAGTCGTATGTACCTTCTAGTTGGGTTGGTGGAACCCGATATATTACCTCTTCAAGAGCATTAGCTACCATTATTTCATCGAACGTGAGCTCCCTTCCTTCAAGTGATGCCCGGTGTGAGATAATATTCACCTGGATCATCATTGCTAGGTCTTTCCTTGTCAAAGTTGGATTTTCTTCGTAAAGCTCATCCAACTTTGCTCTGGTGTAAGCACGCTCTCATCAAACGGTGGCTCCTCATATGGAGCATCTTCTGCTTCTTGTGACCAATCGTTGTAATTCATGGTCATCAACTATAAGAACCTATACAAAAGAAAAAAAATTAAAGAAATTAGTGTCTTAGACTATAAATAAAATCAAATTTCAAAGGTAACGCAATTGGTCCCCGGCAACGGCGCCAAAAACTTGATGTGCTAAGTTTTAACCCAAAATAAAGCTGCAAGTGCAAAGACAATCGTAGTAGTATAAAGGGTATCGAATCCACATAGACCAAGGTTACACTATGAAATTATAGATTTTAAATTAAAGCTAAGATAAAATATGGTTGGTAAATTTTGGAACAAGCAATAGCAAATAAGCAAACGGTGTAAAATGCAATAAAACAAGCACTAGATCAAGGTCATTCGCCGGTGATTTCGGACTAAGGACTAGCAACTATTCAGGAACTAATGCAATTTCGGTCTAGAACTCAAACATAAAAATAATATTGCCCAACTGTCGTGATGTATCAATATCTTTGTCTAACAACCTAAATGCCTAAACTGTCGTTTGAATTCAGAGATGTTGAATGAGTTCAATTTGTTCACAATTGATGGTAACAATCAACTGTCGTTGGTTACACACCAATTGCTCACCAATGGCTTATCTAGCAACCTAGAGCACTGTCGTGAATAAGTTTAACTTGAAATCATAGACTAGGCGGCCACGCTAGCCTAAGCAATACGAATCCCAATTGATGAAGACATATGATAATCTATCCTATTTGGCTCAGTCACTAATCAATCCTAAATCACCATTGAAATACCCTTAATCTAGCTAATGGACTACTCAAGCATGATGGAATCAAACACAACAAAGATGCAAGAAGAATTCATGATGATGATGAAATTGAAAGAGAAAGGGATTAGAATTCTTCTCAAAACAATGTCGTGGAATGATCCTCCAAGTTGCAAATCAAAGAGTAGAACAATGAAAAGAGTCTCCCCAAAGAGGTTTCAAAAGTAACGTGTAAAAGAAAGTGTTTCAGGATCCATTTTTTAGAGGTGGCTACCTCTTATTTATACTAAAAAATAGGCCAAAATCGGATCTTGGCACGGGACTGGTCGGTCCGGTTCGGGACTGGTCGGTCCCGTTTCCAGGGAGCTTCAAATCTTCGAGTCCTCGGGCGAGCAGGTGCTCGCTCCAGACCGAGCAGGTGCTCGGTTATGAAAAATGCCATTTTTCTCAAGATTCGTCCCTTTTGCTCCAATGACCCCCCCCCCCCCCCCCCCCCCCCCCCCCAATGACTCCAAACCATGCTTGAAAGCCTCTTAGAACCTGAAAAGACACAAAAAGAACTAGAAAGAACCGAAAAAACAATAGAAAACAATACGTAAAAGAGGCTAAAATACTAATATATCACAGGTTGCCGTGGTTTGGACCTGCGCCGGTATTGTTGGGGGCGGCGAAGCTGTGCTTGGTTTGATTGTGATGGTGTACGAAGTGAGGAGTGGACGACGGGTCCGGAGGGCGAGGATCGTGATGGACGGAGTTATGAGTGTTGGATAGCAGGGTTGAATCAGGAGATTGGTTCACATGTCATTTTTGCGGATCCTTTGGAAGCCGTTCGGCCAACATGTTCGTGATTCCATCGAATTTTTCAATCATCCCAGCTTGACTTTCAGAAAATCTGGTCTCGAATCCTGATTTTAATTTTGAAATTACAGAACGCAAAGCGCTAGTTTCTTCGATGTGTTTTGCGTTTAGTCCTTCTAATTGCTTGTTCATCTCCATTAAAGATGTAGCTCGAGTATCCATCAGAAAAAAATTTGGGTCGTAGAAACTTGCTCTGATACCAATGTAACCGCTCGGTGGGATACAACTGGAACCAATCTAAGAATTCACCGAGAATTCAGAAATTGGAGGAAGAACAGATCAGATGGTAAAATTGTGGATAGAGATTCACCTTCAAGATCTTGTATTCCCGAATGAATGATTTGTATCAAATGATAATTAAGAGAAGATGTAAATGTGATTGATTTAGATAAAAGAGTTTGCAAAGCATAAATAATGAAACAAATACGGTTATAACATAAACCGTTTGTAGAAACAAATAACAAAACAATAAAATAGGAAGTGGGTTTAGTGAGGCTCGTGGGACAAGACGTGTTACGCTGTAACACCTTCGCCCCAATCTTCATCGTTCCATCGTCTTCAATATTCACTTTCTCCCCCATTGGAACATCGAAGGTTTGTTTCTCTGCTAATATGGGATGGTTATTTTCCTCAGCAGGAATCGATTCAACCATCACCATGATTGGATTTGGCAGGTAAGACTCGATCTCGTTGGGCTTATTTTGGGTTTCCGCTTCTGATTCTTCTTCTTCTATGACCATTTCGTACCAGGTTTTCTTTTCTCCTTTTTTTGGGAAATAGGCTTATCCGATTTTGCTTTATCGTTCTCTGCAGCTAGAGGAATAGTAGCTGGGGCTTCACCAAAATGGAGGCTCTTTTTCGCTGAGCTTCCCGTGTCTGATGGTTCCCCTGTTGCAATGCACCGATTTTTCAATCTCTCTCTCTTTCACTTAATGAAGAACAGAATCTCTCCGGCGAAATTACCGGCGATATTCCGATAACTTCGCCTGAGAGTATGGGTCTTCCTCTGTTAACTTGTAGTTCAACAAGAGTCGCTTTCTCTTCTTCTTCGTCTTGGAGTAGCGGAAACGGCGGATTTAGGAGTAGTAGTAGTAATTGTAGTTCCAGGCTTTTCGAATCTCCGGCGAAACGTAATCGGAAGAGAAATTCTCTGTCGTTAGAGAAATCGAGATCTGTTAAAGCTTCGTCGTCTTCATCCGCCGGACAAACCGATGTGCGGAGATTCGACGGCGAGAGGTTTAGCTGTAGATGTAACTCCGGTGGTCGGAGGTTTCAGTAATGGTAACGGTGGTTTAGCTGGACCTTCCGGTGAGGTTACATCAGTCGGGGAATTTGTCGGTGGAAGCGGCGGCGATTTTAGTGCTTGGGATAAGATCGGTGCTATTGTTAGGTTAAGTTATGGAATCGGTGAGTGATTTTGAAGAATGAATCAAATTTTTCTGATTTCTGATTACAAAATTTGACATTTGTGTGATTTGATTGAATCAGGAATATACTGTGGAATGGCAGTAGCAGGGAGATTTATATGTGAAGTAGCAGGAATTGATTATACATGAGGTTTTAATGCTTCTTTAGATGCAATTATCTCTGGACTTGGTTATGCTTCTCCTCCAATTATGGCTCTTCTCTTCATTCTTGATGTAAGTTTTAGTATATAAGAAGCTCTCTTTAATGGTGATGATGGAGGAAGCTTTGGTGTTTACTATGGAATTGTTTTGGTTTTCTTTAGGATGAAGTTGTGAAGTTGTCGCCGCATGCTCGTGCGATTAGAGATGTCGAAGATGAGGAGCTTCGAGGCTTCTTTTATGGAATGTCTGCTTGGCAGGTGAAGAATATTACGAAAACAGAATCTTTGTGACTTCAAGAATTGGACATTTTCTTGAATCTTTTGGTATTAAATGTTGAGTATCTGTCTTTTGTTTAGTTTATCTTAGTAGTTACTGCGAGTTCGATTGGTGAAGAGCTCTTCTATCGCGCTGCGTTTCAGGTTTTGTGCACTATAATGTTATCATTTGATGTTCTTGTATCTCCGTTTTTTGGTTTTTTCCGGTTTGTGAAGCTTTACTGTTTTTACAGGGTGCACTAGCTGATATATTCCTAAGAGGCACGAATCTTATCTCATATACACGAGGAATGGTCGCTTTGGTAATATATCAATTCTGTTCTTACTTCGTCTCCTTTGTAATTCATTACAGACTTGTATTGACTTCGAATCGTTTGAATTTTCAGACCGGACTCTTGCCACCTTTTGTACCGTTTGCTCAAGTATTTGCAGCCACTATTACAGCCGCTCTCACTGGTTCTCTCTATTACATTGCTGCTTCTCCTAAAGGTTCCTATATATAATACAACTCTAATATATATAATACAAAGACCTTGAAATCTCATAGCTAATTTTTTTTTGTAATTGCTCTTAGATCCGACTTATATAATGGCACCGGTCTTGAAAACTCGCTCTGCTCGTGATGAACTGAAGAAGCTGTTTGCAGGTTTGTAGAACTCAGTAAACCATAAGGCTTTAGATGTATTTTTTCACAATCGACTAATTAACAAGGTTTCTTTATGTTCGTTTTTGCAGCGTGGTTTTGGGTCTATACCTCGGCTTCGAAGGGATCAGGTTTTTTACTTCTTCCCTCAACTTCTCACAGTAGAAATCGGTGAAACTGAACATTCAATTTATTTGCAGACAAACAACCTTCTTGCACCGATCATCACACACGGTATATACTCAGCTGTTGTACTCGGGAAAGGTCTGTGGAAATTACACCATCACCAGCAAAGACTCCGGTTACGTGTTCAGAAGCTTGAAACTGAAGGTAACGACAACTCAAGATAGGAAGATAAATAACAGTGATATATAAGAATTACTCTTTTGTGTTTGGATTTTGTAAATTGTCTTTATGTATTGAGCAACCATTGACTTGTACAAATAGCTAGAAGCATAATTAAGTAAAATGTATAGAACCATTAGTTAATAAGAGCAGAGAAGCTATGTGAAAGCTTTTGTTTATCCGCAATTAAGTAAGCTGTTGTAGGATCCATTACTCTGTCTCTCTCTCTCTCGTTAGTTTATTGTGTATTCAAGTCACAAGTGTTTAAGAAGAAGGTGATGAAAAGAAAATTGAAGTAAACTTGTGTTTTGTTTTCTTCTTGATCAACAATTGCTTGACCTAATATTGGGACCGTAACAATGAAACAAGAAAACGACTAAATCAGACAGTATTGAAGTTTTGGTTGTATCTCTCATTACTCAAAAACACAAAACCATGCCTACGATGAAAGTTAACTTCATGGTTGACGATAAGAATTGTGTTGCAATTCAATTAAGAGCATATAACCCAAAGAAACAGAAGCAAATCGTTTAAACCAAAAGCAAAGTTTGAAAATAACAAAAGATGAAAAGTTATGTTTTCAAAACACAAAATAAAACACAAAATCCATATAATAAAAACATGGGATAGTCGTGAACTTCCGCTCCGCACAGAAGTAGGTCATCAGAACAACCTAACCTATTATTAGAGATCATGAATCCAACAGAAAAGAGAGATAAAGATGCCTCCTACGCTTATCGGGGTCTTCCCAACATAAGGTATTCCCAAGGCAATACTGTAACATATTTTGCTTCTTTTGGAGGGACATCATCAACATCAGGCAGTGCTAGAAAAACAGTGTAACCTCTACATTCCAAACCTCCAAGCAATAAGGGGAAGGATGTTTTTGCTTCAATGTTTTTCGAGATTACCAACACATTTGGGACACCAGGATTGTCGATTGCCCACAAAAGTAAGTCGACTGTCATCATATTAAGTCTTGAATACTTGCCCTCTGGAACTATATATCAGGAAACAGTGGAACACACACATAGTATATAAGTAAAAAAGAGAAAAAGGTGTAAAAGAGGTTTAAGTAAAAAGGTAATCTCACCTTTGGGTACAAAGCGGAAAATATGATTTCTGGATCTTTGAGCCAGTTCCGGATATTCTTCATCCATCATATAGTCTGGCCTCACATAAGCCCAGATAACCACGTCACCATTATAACCCTTACCCTCAAGATAACTTTTGATATTCGCATAAAACTTAGAAAGAGTGAATCGTGCAGGGAGTGGGTAATCCTCGACATCCCAGAAGACGCTTGTCGTCATCGTATCTACGAGGTTTGACAGTATACAGAAAACAATCAGATCCATTCAAATACCAACAGTTTCGAGCAAGAGATAGAGAGGATTACCACTGGAACTGCTGTTCACGGAGAAATCTGTGGGCTTCAAGCCACCTCCACCTTCACCTTCACCTTCACCTTCATCTTCACCATCCTCCTCCTCCTCCTCCTCCTTCTTCATCTCCTTCCCCCCCTCCTCCTCCTCCTCCTCCTCCTCCTCCTCCTCCTCGCCATACTTCGATTTCATTGTAACCCGGAGCAAAGTCCATCAGTTTCAAGAAAAGATGTCTGCTACGAAGAAATGATTTGATTCCAGGAAGACAGCTTGGTACGGACCAATCAGGCAGTGCTAAGAAGACAGGGCAACCTCTTTTTTTCACAGCAAGAAGACCACGAAAGAGATACTCCGTCTCTTCTGAAAGTTTTGTGATTACGATAACATTTATCACCTGACGAGTGTTGAGTACCCATAAAAGCATATCCACTAACATCTTGGTAAATTTTGCAGATTCATTCTCAAGAAAATTGTTGATGAATCCGGCATCTGCAAATTCAGGCAATGCAATTGACTCGTCCGTCGTTTGCTCATTACCATAAAGCCGGATTTGCGCCTCACCACGAAAACCCTGGTTTCGAGCGGCTAATTTGATAGTCTCAAAAACAAGAAAAGGATCCTCATCTTTTGGAGGAGGGCAAGCGTTGATGTCCCAGCAGATGAACGTGGCTGCGAGGTTTAAGAAACAATCAGATCCATCAAACTTTACATCGACAGTGACAATTTTGAGCAAATGAGAGAGAGAGAGATCTTACGTTTGAACCATTGTGTCTGCGACATGGTATCGGGGGAGATAGGAAGAAGATGCAAAGTAGCGTTAGATCTAAAGAGAAAGAAACAAATTAAGATGATGGAGCTCCAAGATTCATCTGCAAGAGACAACAACAAACTGCAAGTTAGTAACTTGCAAACCAGATTATAAATGAATATCAAACACCGAATACACCAAAAGCAATATCAAATTAGTAATTTCCATCATTATATATCAATCCAAGGAACCAATTATATGTTTAGTTTAGCAAAAACAGAGGAACAATGTAATGAATTTGAAAAGAAATAGAGACAAAAACACATAGAAACGCAGAAATCAAGTAACTTTTAAGAGATAAGACAAAAACCGAGGTCGAGAATTTAATATTCAAACTAAAAACCCACAAAAATCAGAGACTCGGTTTGAGACTATGATAGATGAAACAAATTAACAGAACATGAAAAGAGATCCATATGTGTGCCATAAATAATTTCACAAATCTGAAGAGAAAGAAATCTTACCGTAATCAATCGAGTGGTCGCTGGAAGACGAGACCGAGAAAGTGAGAGAGAGAGAGACGAAGAATGTGGCACCAGAATAAGAAATTGAGAGATCGGAGATGATATCGTCGAACCGAATTAAGAGAATTTGTGAGAGAGAACGAAATGGGAGTCGAAGGCGAGAGAGGAAAAAACCCTAGATCTAAAACGAGATTTATACAATGACATTTGGACGCCATATTTTTAATTCATTCCACATGGGCTTTAATGGCCCCGTTTCTTTTTCTTTGTTGCGTTATTTATTTTTTTCTTTTTCTTTTTCTTTGTTGCATTATTAATAAATTCCGATCATGTGTTTATCGGAGATTCACCACCATCATCGCCGTTTTTCCGATCTTGATGAAAAATCCCAAACCGCCTCCAAAAAGTTGGTACGTGCGGGAATCCAACATCTCATCATCACCCACACGTGATGATGATGCCGTTTTAGCTATTTCCAAATGCGTGCCGTTTCTACTCGCCTCACACAACGACCACTTCTTCCCTAGCATACCTAAACGTCATGTTTTTTCACCTCCTTTCAAATTCTTATATTGAGGAAAAATAATTAGTCACTCAGATATTACATACTCTAGATGACAATATCACATTACATTTTCTTTTGGTTTTGACAACTATTACATTATAGTTATAAATGGTAAAATACTCAAAAATATGTGTACGATAGATGCTGCTCAATGCTAAATTTCATCATCAAGATGTTCTTTAAGCAATTGTGTCTGGTTTCCTTTAGAAGAGTCAGGCTCCATTTTGGCAAATACTTCATTGCCCTGTTTTAATCATATATCATTAGCTATCTATCTTGTATTTGAATTCAACTGTTTTCAGAATGCTACTAGCCAATACTCTTTAAAAACTTACTTCTCATCTTCTTCAAGTAAGTAACCATAAGTCTGAGACTTCCTATAAGCAACTTCTGGAATCTTCTGGTTCAAATGCTTCATAACTCCCCACACAGGAGGAGCCCTGATAAAAAAACACACTAGGGTCAAATCACAATTCACATATTCAATGAATAGTGAATATATCATATATAAACAACACAAACCTAGTGACAGGAGGAGCCAAACAGAAACTAAGACAAGCTTTCTTGCTTTCTCCTAAGATCCCTGCAGCTGCAAGAAAATAACACACCGCGGTCACGTGACAAGCCGGCTCATTTCCTTTATCTGTTACCAATCCATGGTAGTAGTAAGCAGCAGTCTTTGCTTCAAGAAACTTCCAGTAGATAAAACGGAGAAGCTTCTTGCCACATCCATGGTTAACTACTTCACAGCCAGACAAGCAATGATATGCATGAGATGATAACAGAGAGATTAGAGTAGAAACATATGATTTTCCAAGCAAGAAGATGAAGATTGGTCTTAAACCTGAGAGAAATAGATGACTTGCTCATAAGCAATTCTCCTCTTCACAGAAAGTGTTGCTTTTTGGCTATCAATTGCTAATCCAAGTTGGATCTCAGTTCCCTACAGTGATATTCAACCACACAATCACAAGTTAAAACCTATACAAGAATCAGATTCAGGAGTCAAAGTTTCAAAAGTGTGTAAAACCTGGCCAAGTGCTTGGATAGATAGAGTTTGTATTACACTCTCTTGCATATCATCTGGCAATTTACTCCTGCAAAATTGTACAACTATATATATAAGTACACATTTATCTCAAGTCTGTTTCAAAGATTGAATTTATTTGTTGTTTCATAATTTATATCATTAGGGAAGTGAGCAAGAATTTCTTTGATGCAAAACTCTAAGCATCCAGATACCCGCCGACAGTTTTTGTTGTCCATTAAAAGTTACCTAAACATAGGCAACACAATCAAGGAAAATGCTATCAGCACCCTTCAGCAGTACATGGAAGGTTAAAACCCAAAGAAGAAACAGCTTGTGGTATTTAAGACCGGTTATATTGGTTACGATGAAATGATGGGAAGGAAGAGAAAAGAATACAGCAAAATTGCGGGAAGCACCACGAAATGCATCGTATCTACCGAGTGGTTCAAAGGTTGATATGCTTGAAATACTCCAGACAGACAGAAGACTCAATCCGCCAAGCTCTCCTAAATTTAAAGGACAGTTTCATTGAAGAAAGACTTTAAAGAGAAATTCCAAGGTACATATATTATCTTTATGCTCATTTTAGAAATCCAAACTTAACAACTGCAATTTCTTACTTGTAGATTGAAAATTATCTATATTTTAACATTTCAGAACAACCAAGACATCCCGGTCTATTTACATTCAGAAGTTGCAAGGTACGAGAAAATCTCAACTCTTTCAAGTAAAAACAAAACCACCATCAAAAATAACATAGATTTATGGTCAGATTCAAAGTTTTAAGAAATAAAAATTTGAAACAAACGCTTGAATGTGAAGAATTCCATAGATCCACACAGAAGATATACCACTTGAAAATAACAAAACATAGACTTGATCATCGGTAACGACTGAGAGAGAGGCTGTTGTTCTTCTTCCAGGTAGCCCTGCGGGAAGGACGGTTCTTGTGGTTGTTGTGACCCTTTCCACGAAGACCACGATTTTTCTTTCCTTCTGAGGTTAGACCTCTAAGCTCTCTGTGCTTGTGCACTGGGTTGCAGATCCAGTTGATCCTTGGATCCTTAGACCTCTAAGCTCTCCAAAATATCTAATTTTAGACCTCTAAGCTCTTTAGAGGTCTAACCACAAGAAGAGAGAGTGTCTAAAATTAGATATTTTGGAGAGTGTTCCTAAAAGGAAGAGAAAGTGTTTAATATAAAATTAATAAAAGTTGAGTAAAAGGATGAAAGAGAAGATATAAAGTTGAGTAAAAGGAAGAGAGAGTGTGTGTTTTAATAATTTTATATTATAAAAACACCACATAAGACACCACAAGGTTACCATTGAACATGGTCTAAAGTACACGGAACAACAACAAGAACCCCAACATTTTATTCCTGTCCATAAATCATTTTCTTTTAAAGAGACGAAATCACCAGCTATGAGTCCTGCGGCGGAGAACAAATGGATTAAGGTAATTTTTTCCATTCCCAGAGAAAAAAAATCCGTGCTTTCTCGATCCTGAAATTACGATTCGTTGATTTTGATTGAATTTGTGATATTGTTGATCAGGTGGATCAGAAAGGAGCAGGCCCTGGGCCGAGAAGCTCACACGCTATCGCCGTTGTGGGGAACAAAGTCTACTGTTTCGGCGGAGAGCTTAAGCCCACGATCCCAATCGATCTCTACGTTTTCGATCTCGAGACTCAGGAATGGTCCATAGCCCCTGCGACCGAAGACGCTCCTTTCCCCTGTTTTGGAGTCTCAATGGTCACGATCGGCTCGACCATTTTCGTCTACGGTGGCCGCGACGCCTCTAGGACATACAACGGGTTGTATGCCTTCGAAACTCACACCAAGAAGTGGGAAGCCCTGTCTCCCGTGGAGGATGGGCTTCCCGGTCGTAGCTATCACTCGATGGCTGCTGATGATCGAAAAGTTTACGTCTTTGGTGGGGTTACTGCCACGGGGCGTGTAAATACGCTCCACGCTTACGATGTGGTTGATCGGAAATGGGTTGAGTATCCGGCCGCTGGGGAAGCTTGTAAAGGGAGAGGAGCACCGGGGCTTGCGGTTGTGCAAGGGAAAGTATGGGTTCTGTTTGGGTTTGATGGTACTGAATTGGACGATATCCATTCCTTTGACCTTGCTCGTGGCGAATGGACCGCCGTGGAGACCTCTGGGGAAGTACCATCGGCGAGAAGCGTGTTCCCGGCTGTTTCTTTTGGAAAATACATTGTTATATATGGTGGGGAGGAAGATCCGCATGAGCTGATGCATATGGGAGCTGGGAAGTTTTCTGGAGAGGTTTACAAGCTTGATACAGAGACATTAGTGTGGGAGAAGCTTCTGGATGGGACCGAGGAGGGGAAGCCGAGCCCACGCGGTTGGTGCGCGTTTGCGGTCGCGGTTATCAACGGTAAGGAAGGCCTGCTGGTTCACGGTGGGAATTCTCCGACCAACGAGCGCCTTGATGATTTCGTGTTTTTGGGTTTCTCGTCTTAATGTCAATCAATGAGTTACTTGGCGTATTTCGTTTGTAAACTGTTTGATGTGTGTTGTTTAAGTAGCTATGTGGTGATGATATGTAACTGCAAAAGTCTTGTGTTTAAGGATGTATGTGGTCAGAATTTGCTATCTATTTGATGGAGTTAGAGATCCAAACCGAGGACATCGAACCAACCAAAATCCTAAACCGCAAGTATGCACAATAAGCAATTCACGTTGGTTTGTTAGTTAAGTAATTTACTTCACCTGTAAATAAGTACATGAGAAGTGGCCATCCTTACGTTAGGATCCAACTCCATTTTCTTGTTTGTACGTGATGACAGAGGTTTTAACCCAATATAAACTACTGCAAGTGCACAGCAAATTGTTGTAGTAATGCAGGGATCGAATCGACAAGGACCAAGTGTTACACTACGATTTCCTAAGATTGTGATTAAGCTAAGATGACAATATGAATTTTGTTAGTTTTAAATGCAATAATGAAAATGAGAAAGCAATTAAACGATGTAAACTTATGAATTAAAAACGTCAGGCCTTAGGGATATTCGCTGGAAATCAAAGATCATGAACCAAACAACTATTCAGGGAACAATTCAGCGCAGTTTCTAACTTAAACATAAATATATAACTATTCCACTTTCGTGGTTCCAGTTACTTTATCTAACAACCTAAAATCTTAACTGTTGTTGAACCTAGAATTGTAGACAAGCATTAGCAAACAGGTTCAATTTGTTCATGAATCGCCTTAGCATCAGCTTTCGTTGGCTAAGGACAATTCGCTCACCTATGTTCTAGCTAGCAATCTATAACACTTTTGATGAATAGATTAAACCCTAAATCATAGACTAAGTGATCAATTTAGTCTAAGCAGTAAGAACAACAATAGATGAAAACGTCAAAAGATAAATCCCTATTTGTGTCTTTTTCGATGAATGATTCCTTTGAAACCCTAACACCTAACTATGGATCTACTCAGACATAACTAAGGAGAGACCACAAAGAGAATAAAAGAATTGCATGATTGTATTAAAGAATAAAATTGGGTTTAGAAATCTCTCTAGAGATGAAGAGTTAGAGATTCTTCTCCCAAAGCTTATAAAGAACAATAGCTAAAAAGTCTGATGAAAAATAAGCGTCCTCCAAAAAGTGGCTGAAAATAGGATTTTATTACTTTAAAATTCGAACTGGGTCGATCCAGGTTAAGTCGGGTCGGATCTGAAAATTTGTAGAGAGAAAAACGGATTCTGGTTTCTGCCATTGGGTTGTCTGCGTGATGAGTGCCCGATGGGATTGCCCGATGGCAATTTCCAGCAGATTTCAGTACATGATAATTCTGGGCGTTGGAGACTAGTTTCTTCCATTGGGATGTATGCGTGATGAGTGCCTGATGGGACTGCCCAATGGCAGTTTTTAGCAGAATAAATCTTCACTAGATTTAGTATAACTTTTGCTCCACTTATCCAATCGACTTTAAATCACCACCAAATGAAAGCTAACTCAATTAACCATCTTGCATCCAACTTTAAGCTTGATCCAACATCAAGAAACCTCTCAACGTCCCACAAACTCAAACCGCTTCTATTATGCTCCTTTTTCCTCCCATAATCACATGTTTTCCTCCCAAAGCATCATAAGGCCTGAAATGACTCAATAAAGGACTAAATGTGCTAAAACACACACTTTGACTCGATAAAGACTAAAAAGAACACAAAACATGGGTTAGAAATGCATAAAAACGCAATATATCAGTACGAGTGATAACTTACTTCAGTTGTCGTAAGTACAATGGTATGCGAGAGCAGGTTACCTTATCTTAGTGCTAAAGTTGGTAGCACTCTTCCATTCGGTTTTCCGTTTATATGGAAAGTATAGGGGATTGTTGTGACACATTCCGTGATCCAAACTATCAAAATCTCTTGGAAACCCAATCTCTCATAGGCTTCACTCATGTCGTTTTTAACCACCACCATCATCTTTAGTCACTTAAGAAGTTTTGAGAAAATGGAGCGTCTCATGGGTGATGAGCCCATATCGGCTATGGCTCTTTCTGGAACAAAAATCGACTGATGGATGAGGGATCTGAGAAGTGGTTGTAAACCTTCCGGTAATAATCTTTACAATGATTTGTAGCGAATTTTACAAAAAGCTACCGGTCTATACTCCGATTGTTTCCTTGGGGCAGTTCTTTGGGTAACAATAAGAGAATCCTAATTCCAAGTTTCCAACAAACGAAGTAAAATTCCAATTTTCATGGACAATTATATTTTACTGTCAAAACGAAATACCGTAAATACTACCGTTAGTTTATAGCTAGAATTACACACGATAAACAAAAAATATATAGATTAATTTCATTAACATTTTAAAGTAAATTGACATTTTTAATTGTGAAAC
Organism: Draba incana; assembly: GCA_963576765.1. Lineage (NCBI taxonomy): Eukaryota > Viridiplantae > Streptophyta > Magnoliopsida > Brassicales > Brassicaceae > Draba > Draba incana. The sequence continues at coordinate 16,949,111 of OY755205.1, forward strand.
AAAAGCCATATCATCAAATTGGGGACTAAGGAAATTAAGATTCTTCACCTTTTGCAGTAAATTTCGAGAGATCGTAAAACTGTGACCTCAGTTCAGCCTTATGTTTGTGTTCTATCGCTGTTGATTATTATTAAGCCTCATATATTTCTATCTCTGTTGATTGTTATTGTTATTTTGATTTTTATCATAATTCGGATAAGTCTAACTGGATTATAATTGTGAAGAATATTGTCGCACCTCAGAAGTGGAAAGGGACTCTAAGCGATATATAGGAGGATTGTGCCTCTCCACTCATTTTGCCAATTGGTTTTGAGTTGGATGCTTATGAACTTAACATGGTACCACAGTCCGAACACACACTCCCCCCACCTAAACCGAAATTGATCCGGTCTATCGAAAGAGGCTCGATTGATCTTACCCGAAATTGATTCTAGATATGGATATTGTCAAAATTTATGGCTAGACGGACCATTTTTTCGAGAAGGAGTGTAAAGAATATTGTCCCACATCGGAAGTAGAAAGAGATTTTGAGCAATATATAAGAAGATTGAGCCTCTCCACTTATATATTATCATTTGGTTTTGAGTTGAAAACCCATGAAACTTAACAATAATAAATTTCAGGGTTTTGCAAAGATGGGTGAGAGACTTTATCAAGAAGAATAGCAATATTTTGCAGATGTGGACATGATGTTGTGATGAGGACGTCAAGAACGTCAAATCATTCAAGGAGACAATCTTCCACACTTTTCCATGGTTCATAACTAAGTGTTGTGATTGATGTTCCTATCATACTAATTATGAATTTAGTCTTATACAAATTATTGTATGACAGTCTCTCGGTTTGTTGATGTTGTAGAATAATCTTTATTTTATTTCCAAATGGATTGATAAATCAGTCGTAGAAAATGTTGAAGACATGATACACAATTGAGAGAAGGGTATACGTTCCTATAAATTTAAGATTGGAAATCTAGAAATAGAGACATGTACGTGCGAATCCATTGGAAAAAAATTTAAGAAGGAAATTCGAGAATGTATGTTGAATGTTGTAGCTTGGAAAATATGTCTTGGGAATGATTTTATTTTACTCCTTTTACTAGTTATTGTTAAGTTTCCTAGGCATCCAACTCAAAACCAATTGACAATTAGTGGAGAGGCCCAAGTCCCTTATATATTGTTTAATATCATTTCCAACTTCCGATGTGGGACAATTGTCCCTAATACGCCCCCTCGAGATGATGGTTCTTTGGCCGTTAATCTCGGAATGTTTGGGCAAGGATCGATAGACCATTTTCGGTTCATATCGATTATGGATCGGGTTGGATTTTGTAGATCGTGGGCTCTGATACCATGTTAAGTTTCCTAGGTATCCAACTCAATACCAATTGGCAATTAGTGGAGAGGCTCAAATCCCTTATATATTGTTTAATATCATTTTCAACTTCCGATGTGGGACAATTGTCCCTAATAGTTATGGTTAGATGTCTCTAATTACGGTCCTAATGCTTTGCTAGACATTTTGTGGTTGAAAATAACGTATGTTTTAGTCTGTGATATAAAAGATGCAGAATATCCTTACATGTCAAAATCTAAAGAACAAACACAAATTTTTTAAAAAAGATATTGAATGATGGAAGCTGTTTTCTATGGTTATTGAATCGAATTACAAGCAAAGACATGGTATATAAAGGATGCAAAGTATACTTACATGAAAAATGTTATAATCTAAAGAACAATCACAAATTAAAAAAGATATTGAATTATCACAACCAAAAATTTGCATGGATAGCACATTATGATAGCATAGTTTTTGCAAATGCTATTAAACATGGTACTCAGGGTTTGGTAACTATATCATCACATTTCAGAAATGTTAAGCCTAATAATAGCAGAGCATGAAAATAAAATCACTTTAAACTGAAGCAATTAGCAAAATTTAACCCGTCAACACTTATCCAAAAATAAGAAAAATCATTTTTTAGGTTTTTTTATGTTGGAAGTCGATTCTCAGGAACCTATAACTTCACTCCCCTCCTCGGCGAAAACCTAAAATATTACTCCCCTCCTTGGCAAATCGTGTCGTCGTTGACAATCTCGAGCTCCCTCGTCCTTGAAATCACTGTAGGCTCAGTGCATTTCGACCTCGTATTTGAAATGGTGATTTAATGACGAAATTGCCTTTTGAAAAACTCAACAAAAGAAATTTTTTTAATTCTCAGTTTCCCTCTTTCTCCCAATCTCTTCATTTTGATTTTTTTTTAAAAGTTCATCATACCAAAATTTCCACAACAAATCTTTATTGTTTCAAGATTTTGCAGAACTTTTATTGTTTCCAGATTTTGCAGAACTATTTCTGAAATTTATAGAGATTAATTTTTAATATATGCCATTCGGCAAATTTTCTCGAGACATAGTAACAAATAAAATCAAACTGGATTCAAAAATTCTGATTAATTGGCCCATAGTAGGGATTGGTGCAAGTGTCAACGAATGAGTTTTTGGCGGCTGGCTGTAAGTGCAAGTGAGGTAATATAAAATGCAGTAAAATAAATGAGACAAGAGAATTTTTAACGAGGTTCGTTTCCTACTCTCCGGACCAAGTCTAGATTCAAATCCACTAGAACCAGAAAGCAAATACAACTTATTCGCAAACGCGTAAATCAAGTACACTTCTTAATTTATTGTTTTGTTCAATAACATGGATTCTTTAGGATAACACAATCCTGAGCTAAACTCCTCCTGAGCCCAGACTTGAGTTTTGTGGAATCTCCACACACCAACAGTTGGCAACATCACGCAGCCACACGACCTGCAATAGCAGCAGACTACTACAACACGACCTCAACAGCTGCAGACTCCAACAGCACGAATTGCAACAACAAAACACTACTACAGCACGACCTCAACAGCACGAACTGCAACAACAACAGACTACACCAATAAGAACTGCTGCAGCAGCAACAACAACAACACAACACAGAAGATGCCTTCTTCTCTCAAATCAAGTTTATGTATTTTTCTCTTCTAAAAGGCACAAGAACCTCTAGCCACCGTGACTCTCTATATATACATAAAGAGAGCATTCATTAACCCTAAGAAACTTCCCTTTTGTTGATAACACCAAGTTCCCTAATTTTCTCTTGTATATTTTCTTTGAATATCTTTTCCTTACCCTCCAAACAAATATCTTCTCCCTTTTCCAACCCAATCTACGTCAATACTCAAGCCCATCTTCACAAACTCACGCTCAACTTGGTGATGCATTTCCTGTACTACTTCAAACTGTTCCAGGAAAAAAACTCCTCTTCAGTGGCTTCATGAAGATAATGAGACAATTCCAAGCAAAAAGTGTTACGGATACAAACACATCTAAAAATGTTAAAATACATCGGATTTCATGAAAACATGATATACTCGCCTAGAGGGAGATCTTTCTTTTCATTTTAATTTACCAATTACACCCTTAATATTTTAATGTTGAAAGGGAAGAACTATATTAGAAATGTAAGCAACTTAGTAATGGTTGAAAGAAAGTATTCATTTGTGTAGACGTGAAGGTGAAGTGGGATTTGGACGAATATGGCATTGAATGTGACTGAATTTGTTTGTTTATTGTAGGGGATGTTTGTGTTCACCCTTATTCTTCTTTGTTTTCTATATCATTGTACTTGGAGCTTTTATCTCTATCCCTCCCAACCTTTGTTAACTACTTTAATCATTACCAAATCCTTCTTAAATATTTCTAATCTAAAACTGTATTTAATTACATATATCATATATGTACATATGAGTGAACTACACTGGTGCTAAAAGTTTATAACGTTATCAAAGATTTGATGTGTCATTCATCTCTTTTTTTATTTGTTTTAGTGTAGGGTTGACCAATTGTTTGCCTTGTGTTCCGCGCTTGTTTCTAGTTGATTTGGAACTAGTTGAACATTGGATACCAATTCCTCAAACTGAAATACTATCTTTCTTTATCGTAATATCAAGATTGTCAATTGTAACATAAACAAAATTTCTCAAAATTCAGTTAGATTTAATAATTCTGCGAGTATTTCACAATTCATCAAAAACAAATATCATAAAATTCAACAATTTTCTAACATCATTTGATAATTATATATGATTTTTTATTTGGTATGGTAATGTTTCAAAGGGGTGGGCACGGAGCAAATATCCGGATTTTTGGTGGTATTCGTGATCCGCTCCGCTCCGTTCGGATCAACATTTATCCGATCTGTATCTGCTCCGCAACAATTCGTAACCGATCCGTATTCGTTCTGCTAAAATCCGGATATTTATCGGATATCTGATCCGCTCAGTAATAGTTTAAAAATAAATATAAAAATTCAAAAAAATAAATAAAATGTTCAAATTTAACCCAAAAATTGACAATTTTTCATTAAAAATGATATTCTCTTATTAATTTGTTTATCTTTAATAATTAAATAATTAATTTGATGAATATAAATTCAGAAAATTTACATATAGATATAATCATTATATATTTAAATATGTAATTATGTATACATACACACATACATACACATAAACGGAGCGGAGCGGATATTTGTTTATAAAATTTTAGTATTTGTGATTTGCTTTGTTTTTAACGGATATTGATTTTTAGTATTTGTTTTGCTTTGTAAATTTACGGATATCCAAATTTTTTGGATCAAATCGGAACGGATCACAGATCGAAGCAAATCTAACGGATATTTTGCCCAGCCCTAATGTTTCAAATATGAACTATTACAAATTCTGGAAATAATTATAATATTATAATAGTTAACTAGATTAGCACTCGTGTTGTGCACGGGTTTAATTGTTACCACTAACATAATTCTAAAAATTGTTTTATTATATTTTATATACTAATTATGCTTTGTTCAAATTTTAACTTTTTCATCGGCTAATAACAGTTCAATAGGTTCATCATATAGATTTGGCTGTTTTCATAGATTTCATACTTTTTTTACACAAACACACTATTTAAATCAACAATGAAAACTTAAAAGAGTTTTTTATTTATTTTAAATTGAATAATGTTTTTATATTAAATGCATTTAAATATATATCAATTATCATTAAAATGTACTTTTAGAGATAATTATACATTCTCATATATGTCAAAAGAAAACTTAAAAGGATTTCTTTTACTTTTGTTGAATTATATATTCATTTTTACTTAAGTTTCCTTGGTGAGATTAAATATTATTTTTTTTTGGAATAATTATTTCTAGCAAGTTTAGGTATAGTCAGTTGTGTTTGGTAATAAGATTTAAATTCATGAAAACATGAAATATTTGCAAATAAATGATTTGGTAATGAGTATCGAAAAAATAAATAAACAAATCAATAAATAAAAAATGCTAAAAAAAATTGTAGGAGTGAAAAATAAGGAAAATGTAGCCTCCAATATTTTTCCTTTAATATATATAGAATTTGGTTAAACCACGGATTACAAACACTCATCCAATAGTTCATGCCGAATGGAGAAAGTAAGAAAAATAATCCCCAAATTATATATAAACCTTATATGCCCAATAATATCACAGTCGAAATAGAATTTTAAAAATATTAATGTATGCATATATATATATATATATCGAAAAGCATAAGATTGAAATCTCTTGGATAGGAATTAAAATGTCAATCTAATAATTAAAAATGTATTGAAAAATGAAGGTGAACTTCATTTTTCCTTTAACATGTTTTCGATTCATTCCTTGTGTAACAATACATCAACAAAATTGGCATAGTGACATTGGTACGTAGTACTATATCACAAAAAGATAATATAAACGCTTTAAGAAAAGTTTGTTTTGATTCCTAAATATCTTAATTGTAAATATGTATCTATGATGCATGGAAACGGAAACGGATACGCGAAAGCTATTGTTGGGGTCGGTTTTCACCCCCTCAGCATTAACGTCTAAAGGCAAATCAATCAAAGAGATGGCCCTCCAGACCCTGAGCAAAGGAGGCCTAGCGGAACCCAAATCTTCCTGCGGAGCAGAGCATGTGGAAATGGAACTTAAGCGAAGCAGGGAAGGACCGGGTCTAGGCGAGGCCGACCGAGCACTCGGGACCGACCGAGCACTCGGGACCGACCGAGCACTCAGGACCGACCGAGCACTCGGAACCGACCGGGCACTCGAGGCCGACCGAGCGCTCGGTCGCGACCCGACTGTCGGCTCGCCCTGGGCCGATCGCTCACTCCACTTCTCAATTGCAGTGTCTGTCCAAAAGCCTTCAAGCCCAGTAACGTGACGATATCCCGGTCCGGACGCGAAGCCCATGACAATGTGACCAACTCCGCAGAAGATGGGAAGATGCAGCCGCCTTAGGAATAGCTATATATAACTCTCTTGTACAACCCTAAAGGGGATCCGAATTCTTTTACACAAAAAACTTGTACTCAACTTTTCAAGGCAATAAACAACATCTCTTTCTCAAATCCTTTGCAACCCTAGCTTACCATAGAAATCTCTGAATTCCCTCACGAACTCTTACACTAATTGTGTTGGTTTCGACCCCCACAATTTGGCGCCGACTAAGGGGAACTCGAGAATTTCTGACACAGAAGAGCTAGGGTTTCATAACACCATCGCCATGTCAGGAAGCAACAGCAGAAGCAGCAAAGGACCTTCATCTCACAGAAACAGTGAAGCAAAGGAGGACTCCACAAAGAGCACCGCTCCTTACGCCGCCAACAGCCCAGCGGATATCACGAAGATCAAGCAGATGCTTGAGACGCTCATGAAGAAAGCAGAGGATCAGGAAAAGCACCTCAAGCTTATCGAAGGAATCGGCACGGGGAGCTGCCACCTCAGACTGATCGCACAGGAGCGGGGGACTTGCCTCCACCACAGCCTCTTCGGGAATCTGACGAAACTCCCGAGCGTGTGGTAGAAGAATCGGATGAAGATCAACCTTCTCGAAGACAAGCCCGAATTGACATAGCCGCTGACGACGCTAGGGCTCACGGAGATCAACCACTTCCTCAGAAACGTGTCCAAACGGACGCTGCTGACAACGCTATGGCTGATGGAGAAGGAACTCCAACCATAGCGGAGCTTTACAGGAGGGAGCAGGAGCGCAGGGCTCCACAAAGCTCCCAAAACTAAGAGGTCGCCGGGCTGAAGGCCCAGCTAGACCAGGTCGTCTTCGATCTGCGGACTACCAAGCTGCTCTCACGACCTCAGCAGTCCTCGTGCCCTAGCGCTCTTGCGCCCTCATGCCCTCGCGCCCTCGCATCCTCGCCGCACCAAGCCATGCCCGTGCTCGCGGCGCTCACCCGAACCGAGCCCGTGCTCGTACGTCCTCATCTATGCGAGCATGCGCTCGCGTGTCCTCATCCATCCAAGCATGCGCTCGCATCGCTCGATCCATCTGAACCCGTGCTCACGTCCTCCGATCGATCCGAGCCCGCGCTCGAGTCATCCGACCGGACCGAAGCCGCACTCGCTTCGCTCGTCCGACCCAAAGCTAGCCTCACGTCGCCAGCTCGGAGCGAGCCCGCGCTCACGTCACCTGATCGGGCTAAGCTCATGCTCATGCCTCCTCATCGGACCGAAGCCACACTCGCGTCGCCTGAACGGATCAAGACCATATTCCCAACACCGCCACACTCTCGTGCTGAATCGACTCGTGAACTCACTTAATCAACCTACGAGCGCTAATTGGCTTCAAATCGGCCTTGCTTTCGGCACTGCAAGCTTTGCAATTCTCAATCAGACCCAGAAAATCAAGCATCGTGGGAGTCAACAGGGCAAGCTCGCTTCTACGACACAACAATGACGGAGCTCATCCCACCTCGGTGCAACCTCGTCACCATCAAATTGAGCTCACTGACTAATCTGACCATCCCGCTAGCTCGCAGAATCTCTCTCTCTCTCTACCATAGATTGTCATACAAGCTAGGCCCACCTCCGAATCAAGTTAACAACACGAGCATAATATCTGCTTGAAGTAGCTCGTTAGCAAGACACCGACACCTTGCCGAAGCAAAGAACGTCTTGCTAAAACTGCAAGTTAATCAACCTCGCAAGATGACGATTGAAGCTCGCAACTCCTCGACCAGCTCTTCTTTGCCTCCCTCGCCGAATCGTGGACATGCGAGTTCATAGTAACCACGGAGCAACGATGCGAGTTCAGACTTGTCTCGCAAGATCTTCCCAAGATCGAATCAACTAGATGATGCAAGCTCGTACAACAAATCAAACCTGCGGGCTAACCGAATTCACCTTGCGAGCTTGTCGCTACTTGACTGGATCTCGGCGTCAATTTCAATACTGAGCTGGTGCCAAAGCACAACCATCTCCACTTCTTCACCTCGTGGGCTCATCAACACTCAAGTCCACCATGCAGACTCATCGATATGCCTATCTCACCTCATGGATGCAAAACGTATCTGCAGCGACTACGGCACCAGCACGACAAAGACTCAAAGCAAACGAAACACCCACCCAGACTGCGACACCACCACCTTTTTCGACGCCTCATCTCCGGATGAGCTCCACATGATCTCCTACACCTTTGGGGGGGAGTGAATGTTTTCCTTCAGCCTCGTTCCGTACGAGCTCACTTGATCTCCTCCGCCTTCGGGGGGGAGTGAGTGTTTTCACAGTCTCTAGACGACTTCAGTTACCCTCTTTCGTCTAAAAAGGGGGGGGAGTGGGGTACCCGTATGCCACTCCTTAACAAAATTATTGACTACTCTATCGTCAATCGCTAACACTCGCTACAGCACTCATCATGAGAACAGCTAGTTCCTTTTGAGGAAACTTGTCCTTTTTGGACCGATCACAGCTTTATTCGAGTAGAGTCGTTCTGTATCTGTTGTTGCTGGCCACATCAACAGTGCAGAGATACGAACACTATGACATCCACAACGGATACAGCGCGCTATATAAATTCAAATGACCTCCGTTCAGATTATACTTGAACGTGTCAAGTGACCTCCGTTCAGATTATACTTGAACGTGTCACTCCGAAACCCAGGACAAGCGCTGGTCTAAGTCAATGACATCCCTTCAGATTATACTTGAACATGTCAAGTGACCTCCGTTCAGATTATACTTGAACGTGCCACTCTGAAACCCAGGACAAGCGCTGGTCAAGGTGAACTTGCTCTCGGACAGACGTGTCTAGAAGGGCAGCACCATTTAGCAAAGCCCAACAGCAACGTTGGCAGATAAAGAGCGTGAGCGCATTCGCGTCTTCACAGTCTCAACAAAAGCCTCATCCATGAGCAAGCAGAGCCTCATCCATGAGCAAACAAAGCCTCACTCATGAGCAATTGACCAAGAACGAGCCTCATCCATGAGCAAATGATCTCCACTATACTGCAGCAACGCAAACGGCTTCAATAAGCACAATGAGAAGTCTTCAAACCTTCGATCAAACACAAGGTCTTATGGCCTTCAGGTCACAAAGCCCAACACCAACGTTGGCAAACGCATGACAAACAATGCATAAACAGCTCAAAGAATTCCTAAGTATAGGAACAACATCAACGACATCAAAAGCGAGTACATAACTCCAAAAACCAGCAAGGTTCGTCATACGATACAAAAGCTATAGAGTCACCCCGCACTCGCCACATCGCAAGGGTCCAAAATTATTAGCTCTAACACTACCGGGCTGGGGATCTAACCCTCATTGGATCCGCCAAGGCCAATCAATGGCAAGGGATCCACAATGAACCAGGTTCCTTGTTCAAATCCCCTCATCACTATGCGTGGCACTCTTTTCCCTTAAGTAGAGGTTTTGTCCCAAAGGATTTTCCCTACTAAGGTTTTAACGAGGCCACCATCTAGTGTCTTCCAAGTTCATGCTCCACTTTGTTGTATGAACTTGAGGGGGAGTATTGAACAAGATGAGTACTTAAGCGTACTACAAACAAGATAGGCAGATACCTTGACTTCAGACGGTAATGCTAATATCTAACACATCTTCAAACTCGGCATTGTTAACTCTAACGCTACCGAGCTGGGGGGCTAACTGTTGGGGTCGGTTTTCACCCCCTCAGCATTAACGTCTAAAGGCAAATCAATCAAAGAGATGGCCCTTCGGACCCTGAGCAAAGGAGGCCTAGCGGAACCCAAATCTTCCTGCGGAGCGGAGCATGTGGAAATGGAACTTAAGCGAAGCAGGGAAGGACCGGGTCTAGGCGAGGCCGACCGAGCACTCGGGACCGACCGAGCACTCGGGACCGACCGAGCACTCAGGACCGACCGAGCACTCGGAACCGACCGGGCACTCGAGGCCGACCGAGCTCTCGGTCGCGACCCGACTGTCGGCTCGCCCTGGGCCGATCGCTCACTCCACTTCTCAATTGCAGTGTCTGTCCAAAAGCCTTCAAGCCCAGTAACGTGACGATAGCCCGGTCCGGACGCGAAGCCCATGACAATGTGACCGACTCCGCAGAAGATGGGAAGATGCAGCCGCCTTAGGAATAGCTATATATAACTCTCTTGTACAACCCTAAAGGGGATCCGAATTCTTTTACACAAAAAACTTGTACTCAACTTTTCAAGGCAATAAACAACATCTCTTTCTCAAATCCTTTGCAACCCTAGCTTACCATAGAAATCTCTGAATTCCCTCACGAACTCTTACAAATTCTAATTGTGTTGGTTTCGACCCCCACAGCTATACGTTTGGAAACGTGGAAACGGGGTTTCTAAAAAAATTAGGAAATGGATACGTTTTGGAAACGCACACATATAAACATATATATATATATATGTTAATAAAATAAAAACATCAAAACAATATTTTAAAATAATTTAAATAGCACAAAATTTATACATCAATATTAAAATATGTGAGTGTATGAGAGACTTCAGAGTATAGGCTTGAGTTGTAAGAGTAGATGAGACACAATAGAATACACATATTCTATTTTCCTAAACATACATATATTCAATTCGTAACACTGTTAAACACAGAAATGCTGCAACTTGAATTCACTCAAGAACACTCAATCAAAGATGAGTCAACACAATCCTAATCTACCCAGAACAGACCAAAGATAATCAACAATTTTGTCTGAAAGGAAACCCGAGAATAACCCAACATATATACTCAGTTACAACAAGATTTTTTCCAATCTCTCATAAACTAAAATCCCTTCACCAAGAACACTTAAAAATCTCGACTCTTTCTTTTTAATGTTTTCAAAGAGCTACCTTGAAGAACCAGCACGCAACGTCCTCTTACACGCCTCAAAATCTCTTTGGATAAAACATGCAGACTCCCTTTGGAATCCGCTGTACTCTGACGTGACACATGCTTTCTACTGTTCCATCTACTACACGTTACATCTGGAAGTTCCAAAGGCACCTTTTGCCTTTTGCAACTTGTCAAGACTTTTCAAAGACTAGCAACTTCTTTCCTCGAGCCAAACACCTTCATTCGCATACTCGTGACTCCAAAAGTAACTTAACCCGTTGACTTTGAGATTTGTTGACTTCTTGAGACTGACTAAGTGATATCACAAAGTCCTAACTCCTTTCTCGTTTGTTGATAGTGCAACATGCATAATCCAATGCCTTCACAGAATAACCTAACAAAAGTTAAAAATTACAATAATTTTTTAATCTACAAACGTAACTTTCATAATTTGTTGTTTTTAACCTATAAAAAATACTAAAAATATCCATTCATTTCCAAACTAATTGGTTTTTACACTACAAAATAATTTATGTCGCATTTCAATGAATAAATTGAACGTATTTGTCGTGTTTTCAAATTAAAATTTTTAGGATACGTGTTTCTCTTGCGTTTCCAAATTGATTTTTTTTAAGCAACGCGTTTCCGTGGAATTAATTTCTAAGAAGCGTGTTTCCATGGACTTTTCAAGAGTTTCGGTTTCCGAAATGGGAAACGCACTATGGACGAAGTTTCCGTGTAACCTAGATCTGTATATCTTCAATTGGAAAATTTTTGAGTGCAAAATTATAGCATAATCAATTGTCAATTTATGATAAATATACAAAAGTGGTGATTTTGGATATAAATAAGTACTGCTTAAGATTTCTTATAGACAAAATAAAATCATGTTTGGAAAATGATAGTGTATCTCGCAGTAAATCTCGAGTAATGTCGAATGATTAGGAGTTAATATTGTTGCCATTAATAAATCAAGAAGTCAAATAAACCATTTATTTATATCATTGTTTTTAAATATAATTTCGAACGGCCATTGGATTAGTTTTTATAATAATATACTTTAGAATATACCATGTATATTATTAAACTCATACCGATTAATTTGTGTATTACATTATTAATTTTATTTAGTTATCTGCGTGTATTAGATTAATAATGCCTAGAATAGTTCTGAAATGATTAATTTGTGTGTTAGATTATTAACCAAACAAAGGTAATTAGATTCTTTCTTTTATTTACAACAATATTAGAATGTTCATTTAGGTCATAAGTTTCAAGGGGCAATTGCAAATATGCCACACATGGCAAAAATTTAATCAAATATGCTACTCTACACAAAATCATTACGAGCGTGCCACTGTTCACTGACTTATTGAAAAAAACAAAATTCTCACTTTCTCTCTCATCTGTCTCACGCTCATCTCCCAAATCCAAATTTGTTTCTCTCACAAAATTCTCTTCTTTGAAATTGCAAATCGGATTTGGGTTATGGATCTAGAGTTTTCGATTCTCTCTCTGACTCCATTGGACGCAAACGGAGCGAGGATCGATCTAGGATTTTTGATTCTCTTTCGTCCATGTAAATCTCTGTAAATTCCTTAAATCGATTTTGATTTCCTGAAGAAGAAGAAGAAGAAAAATTTTGATTTTTTAAAACTCGATTTTGGTTACAAATTTGAGTTTTTGATTGGATTTTGGTCACGAATCTAAGCTTTCTATTCGATTTGGGTTACAAATTTGAGCTTTTGATTCAATTTTTGTTCAGATCTAGGTTTTGGTTATTTTTTTGTCAGATCTGGGTTTTGGTTGTTTTTTTGGTCAAATCTGGGTTTTGGTTATTTTTAGGGTTTTCCCGTTTTTATAAAGTTTTAAAACAGTTTTATAAAGTTTTTTTTACATGTCATTAAAAAATAAACAGTTAAGTAATTTATAAGGTTTTAAAAAGGTTAATAAGGTTTTTAAAAGGTTTATAAGGTTTGTAAAGTTTTTAAAAGGATTATAAGATTGTTTAAAAACCTTATAAAACTGTTTAAAAACCTTATAAAACTTTACAAAAACCTTTTTTACACGGTTTTTAAATAGTTTTATAAGGTTTTTTTAACAGTTTTACTAAAACTTTTAAAAACATTATAATTTTTTTAAAAAGTTTTATAAGAATTTTTTAAGAGTTTTATAATGTAGAGACAAAACTCTACCCCCATTCCCCTGCCCCAAAAAATCTATACCCTAAATGCATAATAGTTAACCCAAACTCAAAAATTTACAGTCGTTTGTGTTGAATTTGCTTTGAGATTTCTTCTTCTTCTTCTTCTTCTTCTTCTTCCTCCTCCTCCTCCTCCACCTCCTCCTAAATCTGCTCGATCTAATCTCAGATCCACGTTCTTCGTCAACAACAATACCTTCTCAAATCTTTTTAGCGGAAATCGCGACAGAGATTAGAGATAGTGAAATTAGAGGTGATGGGAATCGAATTAAGTGACAGTAAAATCCGATCTCATGTTGGCGATCTGGTTCATAGAAAAGGGTGAGTTCACCTTACTTCTGGGCTAAGCAACTCCCCGGCTATCTAGCGGGAGTCGTTTCGGTTGTATGCCACGAGGTCCCTATGGACAAGGGGACAAGTGAATCATCGCTTTTGGGCGCTAGCAACCTCCTCTGACGGAGGTCTTTTACGAGGGTTTGACGGAGGTAGCAGAGAAAAAAAACGAAATTTGAATAAGAGAAAATTTGGATCTGGGAGATGAGCGTGAGAGAGATGAGAGAGAGTGAGATCTGTTTTTTTTTTCATTAAGTCAGTGAACAGTGGTACGCTGGTAATAATTTTAAAACAGTGGCATAATTGAAAAGTGGCATGCCAATAGTGGCATAACTCAAAATTTCTCAAGTTTTAAAAATTTTAAAAGTAATTAGTCTTTTTAATAATTACTAAAGTAATAAACTTATCATGTTCAATAATATTAGAGGTTTTAAATTCAAAATTTCCAATGTCAAAATACATCTTTTAGTTAAGTATTATATCTTATATATTGAGATAAAAATGAAATTTAGAAACGAAATTACCAATTTAAATGGCATGGCTAACTAATTATAAATATTTGACCCAAAAAATGAAAGGAAAAAAGTTAAGAAATTTATAGTATTTGTAGTTTGTTTGGCAATTGGATTTAAATTAATCAAGTTACCTAGTTTGTTGAATTAGAGTTGTTTGGGAATTGGATTATGGTCACTATAAAGTTTTTGGATATTAGTATAGTAAGAATAGAGTGTTTGGATAGTAGTATAGTAGGAAATAATTTATTAAGTAGAAAAAGATGAGAAAAATTGTTGGAGTAACACATCATCAAAATGCTCCCAAAATGCTTCTCCTTTAATATATAGAGGATTTTAGTTTCGACTTGCAGCTAAGACGAACGGTTTACATTAGAAACTTTTATCATATACGATAAGAAATTTGTGACATTGGTTGCATTGTCATTATGCTATTTATATTTTTTTTATCAAATCACCATCGCGATATCCTCTATATATTAAAAAGAAAGAATTCTACTTTAATTTTACTTAAATAACATTTCCACAAATTTTCTCCTCTTCATTTTTATTTATTTATTTATTTCTTGTATACCATCACCAAACACATTTATTTTGATTACTATCACTCTAATTGTCAAACACATTGGAATCTTCTTAAATTTGCCAAAATTAGAATATTTTGAAATCTTAAACTTGCCAAAATTAAAAATATTTCCAAAATTCTAGATTGAAATCATATAATTAAATGTGAAGAAATTTTAACATATATACACAAAAATATTTAGTTTAAAATAAAATAAAAACTATTTTACTATCTTTTGAAAATATATGAGCATGTAAAACAATTTTTCATATATCTTTTTACATGTGTTGTTTTGTTTGGCAATTAGATGTTTTTAATTTCTCATAAACACACCTTCCTACAAGTATATTAATTATTAATAAAATTTATTTTTTTTAATTATTTCACACGTGGAACACATTTGTATACCGAATAATCACAAAATTCAAATATATAAAGTGGGTCTTGGATTATGCATAATAATTCATCATAATTGTTTTTTTCACTAAAATTTTAAAACTATTGATTTTATTCGATAATCATTTTACCTCGCATATAATGTATGTAATTTTCTAATTTATATTAAATCATCGGAACTCCATTAAGATGATTTATTTACATTAGTTTCTATGTCTAACACGAAAATGCTATGGATGAATAACTATGTGGGACCAATAATAATTAAGTTACAAATACATATACTGCTAGTAATAATTATGTGGGCGTATTATGTAAGAGTATGCACATTGGTGGGATGTATAATTAGAGTATCTAACAAATACAATACTAATATTTTAAATATAACTAAATGATATAAATTAAATAGAAAAATTCAATCAATCATCCAAAGACACATCAGCATAAGGGTCTCTTACACTATTACTAAATATAGATACTATCTCTCACTCTCTCACTTCTTATATCATTAGTTTTATTTTTCTAATAGTAAGAAAGTAGGGAACAACCTACCAATGCACATGCTCTAAAAGATGATGCGTTCGACGAGAATATAATATGTGTGATATATTATAACTAAGACATCATGATATGTGTTTTATATTGATCAAGTGATGACATATGTAAACAATAAAATAAGTGTTAAGTAACTAATTAAATAATAAAAATAAAAAATATAGTCCAAATTATATATTTTTTTAAAGGAAAATTTTTAGTAGTCCAAACTGATTAGCTAAAGAATAAAAAATGTCTAAAAGTCCCCAAAAAAATTAAGAAAGAATATAAACCGTAAAATCAGAAAAATAGAGAAAAATAAAGTATTTCATTTTAAAAAAAGAGAGAAAAAAACGTGAATGATAAAAGAAAAGACGTTATAGAAGTTGAGAAACAAAAAAAAAATAGAATTAAAATCTATAAGCATACTTATTTACAAACAAATTTATAGAATATCATAAAGAAAATGAAAATCTTCGATGACATGACGGTACCAATATTTTTCAATGATAAAAAAACTAATAGAATTGTTTACTATTAAGATTCAAATTTTGTTTAAGGTTTGGCGAGTATAGAATTCTACAAGAAGAAACCGATGTTCGATTAAATTATTTGTAAAATATTTTTATAGGTTTTTATGAAATTCTTAACATGAAATTTATTCTAGTCTAATAGGCATAGTTGAAAAATCCTAGGAATAACATCGTTAAACCTGGATCGAAATCAAGTTCACAAATGATGAACTTGAATGACAGAATTCTAGAATCCAACAAACCTATTCGAATCCACCGGAAAGGGTTTTGGAATCAACCAAAGAGTAAAGCTCTCAAACTTTCAATTAAGAATAATATGATATGTTTGATAGCTACAATAATAGGCGTTTAAATAGCAAAGAAAAACCATGAGAGAATATCCAAAACCTAAAAGAAAAAGGAAAAACTCTTAAAAATTCAAATTAAGGAAAATCTTATTATATAAAAGAGGATGCGCAAAATTGTAACTTACGAGATCGCGACACGTGTTAAGTAGTCGATTAGATTCTAACACATGTTAATATTTAAATGTGTAAATTTTTCAATATCAAAATTGATAATTACCCGAAAAGGAAAAACTTAATTAAAGTGGAAAAAAACAAGCTTAAAATAATTTTACAAATTGCACAAACCCTATATACGAATAGTTATATAAGATATTATATTTTCTTTTAGGTTTTCGATAAAAAATTTGTACAAAACCTATATACGAATAGCTATAAATTTTTTTACGATTTATAATAAAGAGAAATTTGCAAAAAAATTTCAAGACTGGCATATTTCGAAAAAATATTTTCAAAGGTGGCATATTTTTTTAAAAAAAAACAATTAGTTAAAAAATTTTGCGTCAAAAAATTAGTTAAATAAACTAATAAAGTATGAAATTTATATTTACAAAGATTTTCAAACAATTTTTAGAAATTATCCAAATCAATTGTAGTTGAAACACACAAACACAATTTTGGTAGTAATTTCAAATATCTTAATGATTTATATCATCTTTGTATAATTTGAATATGTTTTAAAAAAAGGAAGTTTAAATATATTTTTTCATATCTTAAATATCTTTACCTCTCTCATATTCGCTATTATCCAATTTTTTATTAAAAGAATATATATGTATTTGTGTATCATTTGATACTGGAATAAGTGTTAAATTTAATTATATTTAGAGAAATTTCAAGATATACCACTTTTTACATGCCACGTTTCAAAAATGCCACCATCACTTTTTCCAAATTTATAAATTATTTATGTTTGGGTTAACTATGTTATATTAGGGTTTGGTTTTATGGGTTTAAGGTTTGTTAGAGATCAAAACATTTTCTAAAATTGAGAATTTTGAGATATAAAGTTTTTAAACGGATTTATAAGTGGTATGTTGGTAAAAAAATAATTCAATAGTGGCATATTTGAAAAGTGGCATGTCAAAAGTGACATTTTTGTAAATGTCCCTAATATTTATTTGAATTTCAAGTTTTTTTTTTTTGCTGGATTGTTGAATCTGACGGAATTGTTTAAACTTTAAAGTAGTAAATGGTGTTGGCGGAATTGTTGAATCTAACTGAATGTTAAAGAATTATTTTTGTATATTACCATTTGATGCCCAAATCTTCATACTCTCGGTTGTTTGTTTTTTTGCTCGTAGTTTCGATCAATCTTCCAACATGGTCGATCTTCTAACAATGTCGATCTCTCAACAAAATTTAGGAAAACCAACATTGTTAATTGGTAATTTTACGAATTTTGTTTGGATCATTAACTCTTCTACCTCAAATTAATCAATCTTGCTAAACCAGGAGAGAGACGTTATTCATATTGTGCCTGGAAATTTAAATTTATAAATCGGAGTCAATACGATAATTATATAAAGTTGACCAGTTAGATGCCGCACATGTAGCACTTTTTACAAAGTACAAATGCTAGTCGTCGAAAGAGTAAGTAAATATTTGAAAGAAAATAAATGAAAGAGCAGCAGACATCTCAATTATCAAATGTTGATATTTCTCAATAATCATTTTGTTATTTCGTGGGTTCAACATTTCCATTATTAAGAACACAGAATTTTCTAACTGAAAAAGTCAATAATACAATCATATATATAGTAAACAGTTTAAATTTTCTTAACAAACAAGCCCCTAGCCTTACTTACCTCAGGTAAGTTACCTGGTTACCACCCACAGGACAACAAAATCTATAGCCTCAAATTTCAACATTTCATCCTTTTCTTCTTCAATAATTTGTTACAGTTGGAATATATCACACATATATCTAGATATATTTAATCCATTTGCAGAAATAAACATATATATATACTTTATCCATTTGCTTGTGTTAAGGATAAAATTTTGTGTGTGAGCTATAAATCAAAATATTTCGAAGTTTTTAAAACTTTTTGCGTTTTAAATTCAATTATGGTTTAATCGCAGGGGAGCTCGCCACCGAGCATATAACCGGCGCTTCGGCAGTCTCTGCGGCCACGTTTTCAACAAGGGCTATTATTGGTTGAGTTAATACTTTTCTACTAGAGGGTGTAAAACCACACTCCCAACATATATATTATGATCCATGTAAAAAATATATGTATGCCATTGTTTTGGTATTACATAAAACTTCTCTAAAACTTGTCAAGTTTGTTTAAAGTATTCTTAGTAAAAAAGGTTAAATGTTCCGTGTGGCCGATTTTTGTTACATCATATGCTATTTTGGGTTTTTGCTTTTACATTTACGTGTACATATTCATGCATGAATATACCTTTAGATAATTGCCCAACGGCTCTGAAACAAGAAAGACGAGAATGTGAAGAAGACATATGGAAGAACTCAAAAAAAGAAAGTGAATGTAAAAAACAACAAGAAGAACGAACAACAACGTCTCTTTTACCTCGAGAAAATAAACAGTAATAAATACACACACTACGACACGCATATGTAATTATACGAATACAGTTTGAGTAACCTTTTCATTTTAAAAAAAAAGATGGGAAAAAAGGGGAAGCTATGTACATGCGTGTCTTATATACATTCTTTTTTCGTATATACATAATTTTCCGCTGTAGAAAAGAGGAAATTGGAAGAGCATCGGATTTGCAGTTCTCTCTCGTGGATTCTTGCCCTTGGACCCTTCCTCACTTCACCTCGATTCCCATTCATAAGTCACAACTCCTCTCTCTCTCGATGTTCACATTCATACATTATATTTTTAATTAGGACTATCCATTAATTATACTCCCAATTAATATAGATAAACCTAATTTCCTTCATCTAATCAAATATGAATTTGTAAATTGATGTAAAAAGCTAGTATAAATAGTGTGAAGGCTATGCTGTGAGATAAACAACCTCCAATATCATGATTATAAAATTATTTCTTCTTGTAAAACTCTACCAGCCCTTTAAACAATCTCTGCCTAGCACATAAGCAAAATACTATATTTTAAAACACCCTAAGCATGATACACAAGCAAAAATAATAATAAAAAAACCTCTTAGCATTAAACATCACATATGAAAATAACCTACCTTAAAAACCTTCAATAAATATCCCATTTTCTCATAAGTGCAATTGGTTGGTTAAAAATAGCCACCGCGAGAGGTTTGACTCACACTATTGCTATCCATTTTAAGCGTGAAGGAAACAAAGAAAATATTCGTCCCAAATCCTTTGACTTTCTAATGTTACCCAACACCCACCAATATCTATTAAAATCACAAAGTTGGTTTTACTGTCGCGCATGACACATAGTCACATTTATAGTACTATATTATTCATTTTATTATAGTTAAAATTACATAGTATACCACAAGATTAATTAACAAATTACTAATTTATCTTTGATTTGGTTTGAAGTTTTAGGCCTCCGTAACTTTCGAAAGACAATATCTTTTCATTACTATATGAAATTAATAATATGAACCAATTATATAATAGAGACGTAATTTAAACAAACTAAAACAAATTATACTCAAGGAAGTTTTGCATTTTTGCATTTTATTTGTTATTTCCCAAAATTAATTTACGGTTGTTTATTTTAAAGTTATTGCCTCCAAAGCTAGTTGACCACGACATAGTCTTATTCGTCTCCATTTAAAAAAAAAAAAATTCAATTCCATATTTTAGTTATTAATCTAATTTATAACACTCGATTTACACTAATAATATATAAGGATTACCCTACATATAATGTATCCATTATCACTCAATAATTCAACATAGATGGTCATTTAGCGGCGGTAGTATATGTTATAGGATAAAAAGATATGTAAGATTTTTAGCGCAAAAAAAAAGAGATATGTAAGATTAGTAAAGCAAAGAAACAAATAGTTAGATGTTCTACCAATAGCTTTCAAAACAAAAAAAGACAAGAAGTAATGATATAGAATAATAAGGTTTTAAAAAGAAACATAAACCACCCAACCAATACTAATTTTCTTTACAGATTGAATGTAAACATCAGTCTTCTCTCTGCTTCTCACTCACACACAATATATACATATATATTATATGCGCCCGTGTGATATCAACAGCTGTATTTTCTCTATTTGAGAGACACGCCTCTCTCCATATCTCTCTGCCTTTCTAATTTTACCATGTCGGAGAAACGAATATTAAGCATGGTCGATAGAGGTAACAAGAAGAGACAGAGAGTGAAACAAGTAGCCGAGTTCTCCATCAACGACCACCACGACGTTCTCGTAGAAATCCTACGCCGTCTAGACGGGCCTTCCCTGTGCTCAGCCGCATGCGTGTGCCGTCTGTGGTCGGCCGTAGCTCGCAACGACTCCATATGGGAAGAGCTTTGTTTCCGACAGGTCGCACCACGACCTTCCCTTTCCCTTCGCTCCGTCGTGTCGGCTCTCGGGGGCTACCGATGTCTCTACTTCCTCTGCATCCGTCCGGTCCTAGCACGACTACCTAAACTCCTCTGGAGCCGAGACCAGCTTCAGCTTTCCCTCTCCCTTTACTGTGTCCACTACTACGAACGCCTCTACGTCGGCGCGTGGCTTTCAGACGCGCCACCTTCCTCGCTCATGTTCCTCCGCAAGCCCGTCAACGTCGTCTGATAAACCGTTTGCTGGAACCGCTCTTTTTCTCCGACGATTAATAAATTTTTGGTACTCAAGATTGTATTCTTTATCACATTAATATTTACTCCCATTTCTTGCGATTACACAACTTCGATTTCAACATTTCATTTTAAGATTGTATTAATAAAAGTGGATTTTTTTATTTCACTCCGGTTTCTTTTCTCCCTAGATGCTGCCAACGACTAGCTGTTTTGTCTCTTCTACTTTCCTTTTTCTTATATATATATATGATATATCCAATCTCTCACATTATTATTATTAATTTTTTATTTTTGAAACTTTTATTATTTTTATCTTTTCTCATGTAAATTATGTTTTTTTTTGGATCACCGGAGGAAAATGCCCCGAAAAATATTATTAAAGTAAAAAAAAGAATAATTACATATGGGCTTGTCGAGGATAAACCGTCCCGACTACATCCTCTTGCATAATCGGCTCAATCACACTAGGAACTAAATCAAAAGCATGAAATCCTAACGATAACTCGAATGCATAGTTGGCTAACCCGTCCGTTAGACGATTAGCCTCCCTATACACATGAAAGATTCAGACTATCCAGTCCTTTCCAAGAAAGCCATGAAAGCCATGACACAATCATACCAAAAAAGACATCAGATGAAAGCCGCTTATCCTTGTCGTTAGAAACCCTATCACCAATTACGAATCCATTTCCAATTCCAATTGTGTAACATGTTTCTCCCACGCAATCACAATCGTGTAACTATCTTGTATTAACCTTAAATTATGTATTAATAATCTTTTGTTGAAATACAAGAGCCAACTGCACATAAAAATCTGGAAAACTAAGCTGATCAATGTTTCTAAAGATTAAAACCCCACGAAGAGTAGTCAAGACCAACTTTACAAAAAACAAATACAATATTTAAAGGAAACAAAGCGTCGCTAAAGTAAATAACTAAACTAACAATTAAAACCTAAAAATATTCAAAACACCATCTACCAAACTCACAAACTTCTTGGGGACTAACGAAGTGCCTAGCCACAGAGGACAAGTAGATTTGACAATCTTCCACTTCATTAATTTCACATATTGATATATTGATTTATAAGAAAATTTTCTATTGTTTATAAAAAAAAATAAAAAACCATGCTTGCTCTTCAAACTGATACAATTTAGCTTAGGCATGGGCCTTATATCCGGATCCGAATATCCGAACCAAACCCGACCCGGAAAACAGGGTTCGGTATGGGTATAGGTAAGGCAAAATATCCGATCGGTTATTCTTTTCAATTGGTTCGGTTACCCGGCCGGGTACGGATATTCCCCGAAATCCAAAAAAAACTTGATCATTACTTACACCTATTCTCAGTCTATACACATACACCTATTATTCAATATCGCAACCCTAAATCCCTAAAACATTGATTTCGTTTTCTCCTTTTTGCTTGCATGCTCGAGTCGATTCCTCTTCTGTTCTTCAATCGATACTCCTTTTTGCGAAATCGAAGCCAAACCAGGCCTATATACAACACTGAAGCATCAAAACTGGTGGTCCAAGCACTTCTTGATACCGCATAATCTCTTCCATCAGTCAATTCCCAGAGACATTTGCATGTATTTCTTCATTTTCTATTAGATTTAGAGTTTAATTGCAGTTAGATTTAGGGTTTCGATTTCAAATTGTCGATTAATTAGCATATTTAGATAATTTTCGATTTTGAGTTTTGGGTTGTGAAATTTCGATAAATTAGTGTTCCGGTTTCGATTTTGCGATTTGGTTTTTCAGATTCTCATTTTGATTTGGATTTTACACTTTGACATTCCAATTTGGGTTTTAAATAAGTTTTCGATTTGTGATTTTGATATTTGAGAATTTGATTATGAGTTTGTGGTTTCAAAATTAATGGAAATTTGTTTGATGATCTATTCTTAGGTTTGATTTTGGTATTAATTATATACGTATGTTTTGTTGTTGATTTGTTCTGTTTATAATCTTACCAGTATGATATAAGTCCTAATGATGGTTACACTGCTTTATGTAGATGGCTTCCTCTTCCTCTAGGAATGATGATAATGGAAACACCGAGCATGATCATGAAGTAATCAATGAAGAAGGAGAACAATTAACTCAAGAATCAAATGATAGAGGTAAAAGGAAGCAAGATGTTGGATCAGAGGGTCCAAGTAATGCTAAGACCAGAACACTGCCTTCAAGATCTGGTGTATGGTGTTCACAAGGCTGGAGTCAAACCGTGACCGGTGTGTCTGCAACTAGTGCAAGAAGGAGTTATCTTGTCCAAGCAAGTCTGGGACAAAGAACCTGAATCATATGGAGACATGCAAGGAATACAGAGCATGGGAAGATTGTCAGAATCCAGCTAAGAATCAGAATGTTATCAATAATAAAGGGCACTTGCAATCTGCAAGAGTTTCTGAAAAAGTTTTTAGAGAAGCAACTAATGAGATGCTAGTCATTGGAGAGTTACCATTGTCCTTTGTGGATAGTGTGGCATTCTAAAACTTATGTGATAAGGTCAGTGGTACTTTTAGTTTTTATTTCCATGAAATTATTTCAGTTTATCCATGTTTAACTCTAACTGTTATAATTAATTTTGATGAAGGTTAACCTGCACAAGCCTCATTCAAGAAGAACAACTACTAAACACATTGTCAATATGTTTATTTAAAGGAAATCAGCTATGAAACAATGGTTCCAAAAAACCAAGCAAAGAGTATCACTTACAACAGACATTTGGGTTTCTCAAGTCACAGGTAATGTTATGTACTTACTGCATTTAATTTGCTTTCATTTGTATTAGTCACTGACTTTCATTTGCTTTTACTTACTGACTTTTATTTGTTTTCATTTGATAGGTTCTAGTTACATGGTGATCACTGCTCACTATATTGACAAGAACTGGCGACTTAACAAGCTGATCATAGGCTTCAAATATGTGTCAGAACACAAAGGTAAGACTATTACCAACACTATCTTAGAATGCTTAGGTGAATAGGGAATATATAGGATATTCTGCGTTACTGTGGATAATGCCTCTGTAAACAGTAATGCCCTTAGTAGATTTCAGAGTAGTTTCTCCTTGTTGTCTGATGAAGCTTTTGTGATGAATGAAGACTATATGCACATGATATGTGCTAACCACATCATTAATTTGATAGTCAAGGATGGGTTGGCAGATTTGGATGAGGTGTTAGTGCAATTCGTAATGGCATCTCATATGTCAGGTCTGGAACAAGTAGGAGAGAATCATTTGAGTAGAGGGTAGTAGGTTTAGGTAGGCTTACTAGAGGTAGTCAGCCTTTAGATGTCAAGACCAAATGGAACTCTACGTATCTGATGCTTAAGCAAGCACTGAAGTTTAGAGCAACATTTGATAGAATGGAGTCTGAAGACAAGCTCTACAATGACCACTTTCTTGAGTATGATCATGATAAGAAAAGGATTGAACCTCCTTCAACGACTGATTGGCATAATGTTCAAGGATTGAATAAGTTTTTACGCATCTTCTACCACTCAACACTAGTTGTGTCTGCTTCTACAACTGTACATGCTCACAAGTGCTACAGAGAGATTGTGAACATAGCAGCCAAGCTTCAGATGTTGTGTTCTAGTAATGACATTGATGTGAGAGTCAAAGCTGAGGAGATGTACATGAAATTTGACAAGTACTGGGATGGATTGAGGAACATCAACAAGATGGTGAAAATTGTGATTGTCTTTGATCCAAGGAAGAAGATGCAGTTTGCAAACATGTGTTTTGCAGACATGTATGGTCAAGACAGTGTTAAGTGATTCAGTTCTTATGATATTGCGTTCTATGTACAAGGAGTATGAGGATAGACACAATGTTGCTCTTGCTGCTAATGTGCAACAACCTCAGGATCCACCTCATAATTCCTCTCAGTCTCAGTCTCAAATATCTCAAGATCCACCACAGTTTGATTTGCCTGATGATGAGATGCTAGATGGATACAATACGGTGGAGCAAAGATATAGCACCCTGCTTAGAGAGATTGGTGTTAGAGACACTAATGAATTAGAAGCATACTTAAGGGAAAATGTTGAGAATCCGGATTTGTTGAATGGAATTGAGTATGATGTTCTCTCTTGGTGGAAGCTGAACTCTTCAAGGAATCCAATTTTGTCAGAGATGGCTAGAGATCTCTTTGCTATGCAAGTCTCTTCTGTGGCTAGTGAAAGTACATTTAGCACTAGTGGCAGAATCATAGAGCCATACAGAAGCTGCTTGACACACTACATGGTTGAAGTATTGATGTGCACTGAACAATGGATGAAACAAGACATAAAGTTTGAGTCAAGGGTCCTTACCAATGGCCAAATCCTTACAGATGTCCAGTACGAAGATGATCTTGAAAGAGATACATTACTTGTCTATTTGTTTCATAATATTTATCAACTTATGTAGTTCCATCAACCTGCAACCATAAACGTACAAGGTAAGCTCTGAAACTCTTGAATGGTTTTGGTTTCTTTTACTTCTCATTAGTTACTGGTTTGTAACTGGATAATGTACTAGGGAATAAGGATAATGTAGACTGGATAATGAAGATTGGAGAATGAAGACTGAAGATGAAGCTTTGTGTTCTTGTGTGTTTCTTAAAACTTGTTATTCAGCTTGTTTCAGATTATGAGTGTTTTTATTATGTGTTTCTTAAGACTTGTCAGCCAAGTCTTGGCTTTGTTTGTGTTTTTTTTCAACTTTTGAACTGCATGTGTGTTTAAGTCTTGGCCTATTTGTGTTTGCACTTGATAATTTAACAGAAGTTGTGTTTCATCATTTTAAGTCTGTTTTTTGTTGATTATATTGCTATTTCGGGTACTATTCGGGTTTACTCGAACCCGTCCGAACCCGGTCCGTATATATATTTTTAAAAATAAATACCCAAAAATCTGAAATACCTGACCCGAACCCGATCGGGTACCCGAACGCCCATGCCTAATTTAGCTATGATGGTTTTGCGCTAAGCCCCATACCACAGTGGGCTTACTTGCTTGACATGCCTACAATCAAACGATAGTTTGAATTTCTTATTTCTTATGTGGCTCTTTTTGCCATTTGAAACAAATATTGATGATAAAGTTGTAGGAACTACAAAAGCTGGAGGATAATGAAAAAACTATGGAGGCAAAGCCGACATACCACCATATTCTCGGAGTTTAAGCCCATCGAAAAATATGCATGCTTTTCCAGTGAAAATTATTAACAGATTTCTTATAGATTCCACTTTCTGACAATATAGTTCCAAAGAATTTTTTTTTTTTTGTGGCATCCCAAAGAATTTGTTTTATCGTAATTTCATCATAATAAGACAATTCTAACGATTTTCCGACGTTTGTGGCCGTCGGATTCCGCCAATTTTCTTTTGCCAAACTAACAAAAACTTCCTTTTTTTTTACGACCAAATTTCATTAAAATTGAAACAGTACAAAAGTATTCAAAGGAACTAACATCAACCCAAATACATCACAAGCCCACTAATCAAACCCATTAAGAATGAGATTATGCTGATAAGATCAAAAGTGGAACACGTGTTTAATCAAGAAGCTTCTAGGGTTGATAGGAAAGAGGCAACGCTTGAATCATCTTCATCTCCTCCGTACCTCCATAAGTCAAAATTCCGGTGAGCTCAACCGAATTCCTCGATACTGACATTTTCTCCTCTGAATACAATTGTAAGATCCATCCTCTTCTTCACCAAGCCTTTAAAATGGAAAAGCCAAAACCTAACGACATTAAAACAGAGAAATTCAAGAGAGGGTACAAAAACCTAGGTTAAACACAACCACTTCAGCTTTTGCATCAAATCCCTTCTAGAATTCCTAAATACATGATACTTAGAACCCTAAAGACACTTTGCCTAAACCTTCTAAAGGATTAAAGTAACATGCAATCGATCAGAGAAAGCTCCATCCTAAAGCAATCGGAATCTAAAAGATAAAACCAAGAGGAAGGATAAAACCAAGATTCTAATCCGAACCTCCCCGGAATACATTATCCGATTAAACGGAAATAAAATCCGACCAACAAGATCAAAAGCAAAATCGGACCTAGCCGAACCTAGATCTGAAACAGAAATCTACTATGGACAAACCTATATAAACAGAAACCACGACGCCGGCGAGAGCCGGTCGCCGGGTTGAGATCGACAATCACTTTTTTCTTCTAGAGAGAAGGAAGAGCAAAAAACTTTCATTTTCTGGCTATTTATCCCTAATTAATATTTTTGTGACATGAAACCAAATTTTGACAAGCTTTAACAAAGGCTTGGTATCCACGTAAGTAACTTCAACATCAACTAAAATAAAAGAGAAACTATGTTAGGCTCTCGTTTCAAGGAGCCGCCGCTACGCAATGGAAGCTCTTTGGTGTGTCGTCCCTGTGTAACACCCGGTTTATTGACTAAAAGTCAACGCCAAACATTAGTCAACATAATATCATTTCATTGCTCTTAAAAATTTTCTTACATTGTATGGTAAATTACAACGTTTCTAAATTAAATACTACACTGCCTTGGGAAAGTCTTTAACATTAGCGCTACTCCATCCTTGTCATCTTCTAGTCCACCTCCTTGGTTACCTATTCTCCCACTTTGGTAGGAGTGAGTATTGAATACTCAGTAAAATGATCTTCTCCGTTCCACGACTTAACATATCCTAATTTACCCGTAACCATCATAATCCCCACATAGTACGCAATACTATGTGTCAAGGCACTTCACAAGTGACCTTCACATTTATCCGTTCAATTCTCAAGTTTCCCTTTCGTCCTAAGCAACGCTTAGTCCGTAACCCTTTCTGAGTAATCAGGAACATTCCTATCAACTGGTTAAATAGCTATCATTTCCCATCAGCAATCTCTCACGAGAATTACCGTTATTCAGCCCGTCATCAAAATTTCTACTCTCTTTTCATCTAACCTGACCCGTGGTCAAATTAGATCTTCGTGCCACTTTTTCAGACCAAACACAAACAAGGCGGAACGCATGCCCATACATACGCCGTATGCAATATATAATTCTGGTGGCCTTGTGAACTGACTATCCTAACTTTGAACTCATCTTCCTTTACCGTATTAACCACCGCTATCAATTGCTCCCACGTTCGTCCAGTGAATACCACAATGCTTATCACAGGCCACGAACAATTTATGTTTGTGGGCCTGGCCCATTTTGTCATTGGTGGCTTTCGGTCTAGTCTATTTTGACTGTGACCCATACATTTGTGCTTCAACAGTCCGATGTGTTTCAACATTCGGATCCTCTTATGCGTATGCGTATGCTAGAAGAACCAAGTTTTCTAGATTTTCAAATCTTGTAAATTTTTCCTTTTGGGATACTTATTCCATACTCCTTTCCTTGTCCATATTTCGCGATGATGATTTATCTGGTTTAAGTTTTATTGTGTTTAATTTATGTTGTAAAATTATAAGAGGATGCTTAATGCCGTCTTCTTGTAAGATGCAAGTTTAAATTAATGAAGAATGTGTTAAAAAAAAAAGACTTTTATTTCGAGTAGACAATTTAATTAATAAAGGAGCTTAGGAGAGATTACGACAAACTGTTGATTGCATAATATAAATTGTTGATTCTATTTTCTGTTCTTTATATGTTTCGATATGGACTACAATTCCACAAACCAGTCCGGCGTTTTCAAAGGCCTTGCGCAAATTTAATCTTTATTACTTTTTTCATATATAATTCAAAATCACGATAAAAATGTTATACAAAAAGGAGAAGGGACATTTACGAAAATACTATTTTCCAAATATGCCCCTCTTGAATTATTTTCTTACCAACATGCCACTTATAAATCCGTTTAAAAACTTTACATCTCAAAATTTTCAATTTTAAAAAAAATATTTTGATCCCTAACAAACCTTAAACGCAAAAAACTAAACCCTAATATAAATTGGACCGAAGATCAGAGTTTTAAAATACTATTTAAACACGGGTCTTAAATAATAAAATATCAATTTATATGTTGATTGATACCATGTAGATCAATATAAACGGGACTCAAATCATTTCTTATTATAATAATTAATTGTAATAGATTACATCTTGTTCAAATCATATTTTATTATATTTATCATATTGTTTTTTCTAATTGATATTTATATTCTCTTTACTTTTTTTTTACGGTTATCTTCTCTCTAATTTTTCATTTAGTTTTGTTTTATAATTCGTTAGGACTATAAACATTTTTTCCCCCTTAGTTAGTTTGGACTATTAGAAATTTTCTTATTTTTGCTAATCTTCTCTCCGACTTGTGTTTTGTGTAAAGATAATTGCTTTGACAAATTGATCTTTTAATATATACATATATATTTTTTTTAACATCATTTGATCTTTTAATATATTTGTTTTCCTTTGAGAGTAAATTTAGTAATACTTGAGCATTGATATTTTAGGAGTCGATTACTTTATTTATGCAAAGAAAATGAGTTGTTAAGGTATATATATATGCACTATAATCCCCTATATATATTCGATATATTTTGTTTAGATTGTAACTGATGACACCATTTTTCTTTTTCGGAAAGATAGTTAGATTAGAATTTATAAGGGAGTGATTGTAATTATATATAATTTGTTATTCTTATTAATGATTGATGATGCGTTGGTTGTGTTAGTATTATTATAAAATACTTCTTAGCTTATTAATCAAGTAAAAATATAGCCGATCAAGAATTCTCGCTATTTCTTAAATTCATGGATCCAATTCAATTCAGTTGGATCTTTCATGACTTGGTTTTAAATTTTACTTGTAACCATAGTTCAATGAATATAGAAATGTAGCAGGTGATAATATGATTATTCAAAGTGTGTGGTCAAAGAAACATATGATGAAACGAAATTGTTAAATTTTATTTGACCGTAACAAAGAAGACTAAAAAAATGGAAAAGTATGAAATTGCACAACATATAAACGTCAATCGATGATGGAAATTAGTCCACTAATCATATTAGTTTGATGAAAATGCATATGATATTTCGTCCACTATAATTATGATTTTTGTCATGTCACATTTTAGTGAATGTCATGTTATATTAAAATTGTGAGAGTGAATGAGGGGATGACTTGTAGGATTTTTAGGAGAAATCACTTCTCTAATAATAATATATAGGGATATGAAACATCCAACACTTTTTTTTTAATAAATAATTAAATACTAACCCTCAACGGAAATTGCTAACAATTACTAAGCGGAAATTCTCATAAAAATACTCCTTTAGAATAAATCAACCAAATCAATTCCAATATTCAGCTAAACAATTCCAATAAGGGACTCTAGCAACCTAAACCAGGTTCCACTAGAAACAACAATAAAACCAATTCTATCATTTTTTTCTCAAGCCATGATTCCGCGATTACTCATTTCTGTTACCTGCAACACATGGGAAAAAAAGTTGTGTGAGTATTATCACAAATACTCAGTGAGTCGGTCATCCCGTCTACCGGTTACATAATAAGGACAATGCATGCCAAAAACTATGCGAACAACATCATTTACACAACGTTCGAAATATTAAACAAGCATTTTAACCAAAATCCACAAATCAACAAACAGTGTCGATCGACACTCCATCCAGTGTCGATCGACACCCACATAACCAAGCCTCAGAAAATCAAGACATGGTGTCGATCGACGGTCCTTCACAAACCGCAAACTACACGAGAATAAAAGGGGTGTCGATCGACACTTCTTCTAGGTGTCGATCGACACTCCTTGGAGAAACTCGAATCGAGCCAAATCTTCACGCGGCTCGATTCTGTTTCATCGAGCGATACATTCTCATCGATCAACAATAGAATCACACACAACAATCATGCATAAACCGCAAAATAAGCAATAATCATTAGCAATTACATCAAACACACTTATCGATAGCCTAACATACATATCCATAACCACGCGCGCGCACTTACCTCGATTAACAAATTGAACACACGGATACATGAAAATCAGAGCCTCCACTACAAAAAAAAAGTCTCATTGATAGCACATTAGAATAGCACGGTTTTCGTAAGTGCTATGAAAAATGAATTTGGAATTTTGTTTACGGTACAATAGCACTAAAACAACTCTAAGATAAAAATTGAGTAAGCGGGAACCTAAAATCACTTATTCCGCCAACAATTAGCCAAAATTTCACTTAAGCGCTAACACTTGTAAATTTCCCCCTTTCCTACGAGACTTATCGAACAAAATTCAGATCTAAATAAAATCGCTCAGACCCAAATCTCATCGAACAACCCACGAAATTCGCTTCTTCTCCAAATCCGCTTCTTACAACCCAAAATTTCTCCCTTTCTCTCTTCTTTCACTCTCTCCCTCTCGTTCTAATATCAAATTCATCTAGAACAAATAACCCAAATCAAAGAGGAGAAGATTGAAGATACAAAGAACAACTAAAGTCAGAGAGATTTAGTTGGAGCTACTCTCAATTATGTTCTTCGGGACGGAATCGAAACCCAGGTGAGTTCTTCTTCTCCTTCATTTGTATAGTTGCAGTTTCGACTTTCCCTTTGTTATAGGAAAAGAAGACGAGGGGTGCAATGTGAAGCTTTGGAAGTTACGGGTCATTTTCAGAGGAGTTAATAGTCAATTCAGAAGTTGGGGTTAAAAATATAATATTGAAGAAGTGTGAGGGTCAAAGATGAAGAAAGGAAGACTTATACACAGACGAAGAATCTCTCTTAGCTGAGAATTGAAAAATTGTAGAATTTGTTATTTTTTCTCTTTGTTTTGTAAACAACTTTTCTTTGGGATTGTTTGATGAACAATCATCTCTGATCACCGGTGTACTGGGGATTCCGTCTAGGAGATCCAGTCGGTGAGTCGGATTCCGTTGTTTTAGGAACGGCGTTTTCCGTTATCTTTCTATTGAAATTCTCCGATCGTTTTTCCGATCACTATTCCGTTATCACCCTTTGAACGATTTGGTATGTTGAAACTCAGATCGATGTTATTGATGGTTATGTTGAGATGTTGTGATACGAATGCGGTTTTGTTATTTGATGTCTTATGCTCAATTGTGTCTATCATTGTTACTTGTTGCTTTAAGTTCGATAGAAGCTCAGATTTTGTGGTTGTTGTGAGTTGATCTTCATTTTGTGAATTTACGGCTGATTTTTTGTGCCTTTGTATCATTGTAGTTGAAAAGCTCTGAGCCCAAAGCCATGATGGAGGATTCAGAGAAAAGAACAGAAATTTCACAAAATGATGGTTTTACATGTATTGAAGCCTCTATGAACACAAGTCACCCCTCAAATGCGTTGGCTGAGACATCCACGGACCAGCATGAATCGTTTTTGAGTTTTACTTGAGGGTTGGAAAGCTTGCCACCTTGGGAAGAGAAGAAAATGTTTAAAAAGTATGTATTTGTGATTTTTGTTCTGATGAGTTTATAATTCATGTGAAGCTCTTTTGGTTTCTGATATATTGTTGTGCAATTGGTTCTTACACAGTTTTATGTAGGATCACAATACGGGTACGTTTACATCAAAAAAGTAAGCTTCTTTTGTTGAATAGTTGCAGTCAAAATTAGCTGCCATGCTCATGTATATGAATTTTGCAGATACTATGACATTGATGGTTACTATAGACGTAAGTTGGAAAAGGAGATGAAAAAGGGTTTGAAGAAAGCTGGGCACAGTGAACGTACTGTGTTCAATGACGAGGAAATACGCCGGTAACCAAAGAATCTTTTAAGAAATAGCATTGCCTAGTAATATTTTGGATGCATTGCTTATAAGGCATATGTTTTTGTGCTTGTTTCAGGCTAGAGATGCAGGAAGCACGCGAAAAGCAGAAGGAAGAAGAAGTGTTAGCTCTAAAGCGATCAATGGAAGGCGGAATGGTCAGTCAAAATCCTGATCCTGATCTCAAAGCTTCTTCTATTTCCTCTGCCCAGGTTTGCTTTGTTGTATATGATTTTTTGTCAATTTCTGTTGTATGCATCTTAATGTCTCTTTTTGATTTGGTTTTGTGAAATTTCAGACTGCGATGACCTATGGCTACTCAAATCCATTTATTAAAAGCAGATAACAGCTGGAACGATTAAGGGAGGCTTCACCAATGTGCAGTGACAAACAAATGCAATCTTATATTCTCCAAAGTGGTATAATCTGTTTCACTCTTTTAAGCTTGTTGATCGTACCTTTACTTCATCATTGTTCTGCAAGCTGAATAGCACTGCAATATCCCAATTCGTTTGTTATCACAATGGTGGTCTTTGCCAAAAGAACCGTAGCCTCATATAAGGGCTCTTCCTTTGTGGAGATATCCAAGAGAGATGGTTATTCACTGCAACTTTTCTAAGTTCCCGAATCTCTTAGTTTTTTCACACATTCTTCAGAAGCTAGTTGTTGACTTCAAGAAATATTCTTTTGTTTTTGCAGTTGCAGCATCAAGCTTTGTTCAGGGATAAAGCCTCGATCTTCTAATATATTCTAAAGTTTGTGTGATTTAAGAGAATTGGAATGCTTACCCAATGAAGACATGTTAAAGGGAGAAGCGATTAGAGACTTCTTCAAGATGAACTGAACTTGTATAGTTTAAGACTTAGATTGAGGTTATGTAACTATGTAAGACTTGTTATGTAATTTAAGAAGAACAATTCTTCTAGGGGTGAACCATCTCATTCACCCCCTTTTGATTAACCAATCAAATTTTAGTTGTGGGCCCACCAATCTAATAAATTATTTTTATAAAAATTAAAATTGAACTAAATGTGGAATCTTTAATAAAAACGAATTTAACATAAATAAATAATAATTATCTAATTAAACATAGATTTTAAACCCCAAATCCAAATCCTAAACCCCAAAACTATACCCTAATTTGAGAATAGTTAACCCAAATTCAAACCTTAAACTCCAAAACTATATTCTAATTTGGGAATAGTTAACCCATATCTAAAAATTTTAAATACAAATCCATTGAACATTACTTTTTGTAGTTACATTTTTTGGGTTTGGGTTAATTATTCCCAATTAGGGTATAGCTTTAGGGTTTAGGGTTTGAGTTTGGGATTTAGGATTTATTTTAGGTCAACTATTCCTAAATTAGGGTTTAGCTTTGGGGTTTAGGGTTTGAGTTTGAGTTAGGATTTATTTTGGGTTAACTATTCCAAATTAGGGTATAGTTTTAGGGTTTAGAGTTAGGGTTTGGGTTTAAGATTTATTTTGGGTTAACTATTCCCAAATTAGAATATAGTTTTGGGGTTATATAGTTTTGGGTTAACTATTCCCAAATTGAATTGGATCCATGAATTTAAGAAATAGCGAGAATTCTTGATCGGCTATATTTTTACTTGATTAATAAGCTAAGAAGTACTTTATAATAATACTAACACAACCAACGCATCATCAATCATTAATAAGAATAACAAATTATATATAACCCCAAAACTATATTCTAATTTGGGAATAGTTAACCCAAAATAAATCTTAAACCCAAACCCTAACCCTAAACCCCAAAACTATACCCTAATTTGGAATAGTTAACCCAAAATAAATCCTAACTCAAACTCAAACCCTAAACCCCAAAGCTAAACCTTAATTTAGGAATAGTTGACCTAAAATAAATCCTAAATCCCAAACTCAAACCCTAAACCCTAAAACTATACCCTAATTGGGAATAATTAACCCAAACCCAAAAAATGTAACTACAAAAAGTAATGTTCAATGGATTTGTATTTAAAATTTTTAGATTTGGGTTAACTATTCCCAAATTAGAGTATAGTTTTGGGGTTTAGGCTTTGAGTTTGAGGTTTATAATTTATTTTGGGTTAATTATTCTCAAATTAGGGTATAGTTTGGGGTTTGAGTTTGGAGTTTTAGAATTTATTTCAATTTTTCAAACGAATTAATGTTATTTTTTAGTTAAATTATATTAGTTATTTTTTAGTTAAATTATGTGGCCCCCACATCTTTGTTTTTATTGGTTAGTAAAGTGGGGGTGAACCCAAAAATTGTTCATTTAAGAATTAATCTAATGAAATATATTCTACAAAAAAGATTCAAGTAAATTATAATAATATATGCAGATAAAATGTTGCAAAACCATTTTTGTAGATATTTTTACACGAATACAAATCTAAAGAAGTAAACTTATTTTTAGTTTGGGGTTGGTTCTCACTTTGGATAAAAAAAATAGAAATGAGGGTTTGATTTAGGGTTTGGGGTTATGCTTTAGGGTTTGATTATGGTTTCAGTTTTAGGGTTTAGAATAAAATAAATGAAATAGAAATGGTTATCAAAAATATAAATGATGGTATGATTTAGGATTTGAGGTTTATGATTTAGGGTTTGATTATGGATTAAGTTTTAGGGTTTAGAATGAATAATGAAATAGTGTTTGATTTAAGGTTTTCAAAAGTCTTATGGTCTCATCTAGAGTTTAGGGTATCTTGAAACTTATTGAAAATTTAAACGAGGCTTTGGGGTATGTGGTTTAAGGTTTAGAATTTTGAATAAGTAAATAAATTTGTGATTAAAAGTTTTATGGTTTAGAGTTTAGGCTATCATGATATATTCAAAAGATTTTACATAAGCTTCTAAATTTCTAGGGATTTCGTTCAAATGTATCAATATTAATCTATTAAAAAAAATACGAAAGAAAAAATATGTGAAAAATACAAAAAATTGTAAGCTCATATATTTTATATATCTATTAACATTATTCAGTTGTAAATTAAATAAAACATTTGAAAATGCATAACAAAAAAATAGAAAAATACACTTGAGAAGATGAGAACCAATTAGATAAGATCACTAGGATCGATGATGTGGCAATTAGGTGAACCACACGCAGCCAATATTAACCGTTCTTTTTATGCGTAGCCAATCTTGTCCGTTTATTGATCAAAAGAGGAGATTAGTCGACAAAAAAGAGGAGAGATTTTAGGACTCAGATTTTACAAGCGTCCGGTAACGCTCTCTTTTCTCTTCTCTTAACCACAAAGCCCTAGAATGATACTAAGCATATGAAATCTTGTAGAATCAATCGATGCCACCCATCATCCTTCGATGGATTCCTCTGATTCCCCTTTATCCTCTCCGATCTTGTAGAATCAATTAAAGTCAGCCGTGGAAGGCGCGTCACTCCCTCTCCCTCCGTCACATCTCTTAACCTGAAAACGTAGGCTAAATCAAAACCAAGCAAGGTTCTTATCCGCCGATAGCAATGACCCTCTCACTTCTTCGCTCAGATTTTCACTTCTTGTTTCAGATCTGGCTTACGATTCAAAACGTAGGACGAGAGAGAGACTCAGATAACTCATCAGTTGTTTCGGCTCAAGAGAAGGAGATCCAAATCGATATCCATTCGTATCTCTTTACGGTACCTAATCCGAGTCTGTATTTGAATTTATGCTCTAATCGATTGAATTCGAGTTTTTTCTTCTTGTGTTTGGGCGTAATCTGAATATTATTTGTAGTTGCATTAAAAGGTGATGATTGTCGATTTATCATGAGTTTGAGTAATGTGGAGATGATTATATTGCAACATTAGCTGATTTTGATGAAGGAAACGAGGCATCATATTGTATGAAGCCATGGTGTTTGAAGCTCAAGGAACATTGGTAAAAATGTTTGATGAATCTGCTAATAGTGGGAACGGATTCGTGACTGATGATGTTCAAAAGTTGAAGTTCATGTCATGTGATTGAGGATTCTCCTGAGCCAAAGAATAAACAGGAAGGATGGAAGATAATGGTACAGATTTTTGTTATTATGTCATTTGTATTTACTGATGTAAGAGATGTTGATTTTATTTTATGAATTGAATTGCTGTGTTATGTAATGAGAATTGGTTTTGGATGTTTATGAAATAGTAGAACTATATACTATAAATTTGTTTTGGTGTTAATTCTGCAAAAGTAGGTCCAAATAAACTTTCAATCGCAGCATAAGCCTAAGTGCCATAAAAGTATTATTGCAAATTTAAAATATATAAATGAAATAAAATTTGCTAAATTAAAATAAATACTAAATGAAATAAAATTGCTTCAAAAAAAAAAACTAGATTACAGCATAAATCAAGAGCTATAACTAAATCTAATATGACAGTGAAACACATAGTACATCAAAATATATTACAACATTTATCATGAGCTATGAAACTTATTGTTAAAGCATTTAATCGACGCTATGATAGAATCACTTATAATAGCATCACAAAATAACGCTATCGTATAGTGGTGACCTAAGATAGCTGTCGATGTCACATCGTTTACGAAAACGCTATTAAACACCTATTATAGCGCTTATCGTGTGCTAACAATGTCCATTTTTCTTGTAGTGCTCCTACTCGACCCAAAGCTACTGATTCTCCTTCTCTATCAACTAGAACTTACCATTAGGGTTTTCTCCTAAAACGAATTAGGATTTTCTGAAAACAGAACCGACGCGCTGTTTTAAAATCAACCCTGAGGACAGTCCATACCTCAGAATAACGATCAGAAATAAGATTCGGAAACTAGACCCGAAGAGCTTTCCAACGACCTATAGATCGTTGCCTAATTCCTTCTGGAGCTCCGGCAAAACGCCCTCAAATTGGTCTGATCACAGATCTCCTTCACGAAAACAGAGATATCTCTTAGCATACACATCCGATTGACAAACCGATTTGCCTCACGGCTAGATAAGAGCAAGGACAACTTACCCATGAAATTTTACGATGATCAGAACTGATTTGATCATCCGTTCCTCTTCTCCAACACTAGGAAACAGAACTTCTTGATTCTCACAAAACAATTCTCTTCCTCGAGAACTCTCTCGAATCTCTTTCTCTCTTCTCTCAATTATGATTTCTCTCTGATTTTTGCCTCTTTGCTCTGAAAAACACGGCCAAAACTCAGCCTCACGCTTAAATACTACGACCTAGAGCTTCCCCTAAACCATCACACCAAACCGACTGATTTAACTTTAAACTAAACAAATCAAAAACGTTAGTCTCGATTGACACTCCTTACCAAATTTCATAATTTGGTTTTGGGATGTTACACAATGTTTGTGGTTCTTTTTAAACAAACATGTTAATCAATTGTTTTCTTAAATTAATATCGTCATTAATTTAAATTGTAATTTAGAACAAAAAATTAAAACCTAAACGGTGAGTAATTTTTTTTATTTAGGATCATTATTTGATATGCTCTTCCTGCACGAGTTGCAGTTGTAAGTAGTTATATTAAGAGAAATGAATTAACTTATTCATATAAGTTATCATATGAAAAATACAAGCAAAACATATGAAAAATATAAGCAAAACATACGAAAAATATAAGTGAATTAACATAAATAAATATGTTATTATATAAGTATATTCAAATAAGAGAATTAACTTATCATATTAAAACCATATAAAAAGAATACTATTTTTAGATTTGCTTAGAGGCATCCGAAAAATATTGGATCGCCATTGAGTATATTTTATACAGTGATAATCAAAATAAATATGAGTAAGCATTATAATACATCTTTAAAATGTATATCGATGATTATTTGTTTTTTTTATTGTTCGATAAATGTATTGCAATTTTTTTAGATCAAAAATTTATTATGACCCCGACAAATGTTTTTTCCGCCACTGCTACAACCTCCCCTTTCTCTTTTCATATCCATTTAAAGATCTATATATTATTGCTTGGTGTTCGGAAAATAGTTCTTTCTTCTATTTTGATAAAGTTTTAAGAGCATAAACTCAGTATTCTGCTTACTTACCTTTAAACCAACCACAGCTCAAACTCAATATTATTTCAAAATCAATGTGTTTATATCTAATTGGATTGTAATGAAGTTTAAATCCAAACATAATCCATTGTTATTCAATGATGGATTCATTTTAGAGTTGGCCAATTCCGCGGCTCCCTTTTATCTCTTCTTCTTCTACTTTTTCTTTCATCTCCTTTCATATCAGCTAGCTGATATATATGATACTTATATTCTATACGGCTAGTTTAATTTGTTTATACTATATTGCCGTACCCACTTCTTCGTACTTTCGATTTTGCCGTTTCTCGTCTCTGTTTCCGTCCCCGTATCTGTTCCCGTACCTGTCTCGGTGCTGCCTTGCTTTTAAGACAATGAAGTATGTAAATTACGAAGTTTAATTTGAATGTTGTTTTTAATGAATTTTTTTGGTACTTTCTTAATTTGCTATTTTATGTTGCTTCAATCTAAACTAATTAGCTTAACTACTGTAAATTTGAATATAATAATGATTTGGTTGGTTAATACGTAAAAAAAATATGATTGTAACAAAAGTTAGTAAAGAATAGTGGTTTTTTTGGAGAAGTTAAAATACTAGCTACTTTATATGTATTTGTGACGGAGTTACAATGATAAAACTTGACGAAATTGATATAGAAAATAGTTTCAAATGAACACTAATATGTGACGACATTTTAGTAGTCGTTACAAAAAACATTATTACCGTCGTAAAATAAGACGGTGTTTATATTTTGTTTTAGTAAGTAATTGCGATGAATTTACAACATTATATTTTACCATTTTTTGAGACGGTTTAAAACTAAAATTTTGTAGCAATTGGAGATGGAATCGAGACATTAAAAAGGTTACAAATTACAACAACTTTCGGGACAATACTTTTAGTCAGTAATTATGACAATTTTATCACTAATATTTCTCGTAGCCGTTTGTGAGATAATACTAACTTAATAATTTCATCACAAAAATTGTAACGTTTTGGTTACATCTTACCATTTGCAACGAAATTATTGTAACTTTTTCCAAATTTTCATAAAATAGTTACAATATTATTATTGCTACGAAATTTTATTTATTGTGATAAAATACTTTGTCACAATATAGGTTTTGTTTTGTAATGGCTGGTGATTACTCTCCCACCGACAAAATCCTCTTGAATTGCGGGGCTTCTTCTGATTCAAACGACACATATAATCGAACATGGATTCCCGATGTCAAATCCAAGTTCTTGTCATCCTCCGGTGATTCAAAGACACACTACAAGAAAACAGCCCCTTTTGCGACTGTATAAAGCCTCACAAATTTGTGACTAATTTGCGACGTTTTTCCAACGATATTCTTTGTACCGACGCCAAATCGTCGCAACTTTGTGTCGTAAACTTTCGTCGCAAAACCGTCGCAAAATGTTATGTTTTTGTTAGGAACTATATCATGGTTTTTACCCGTTAAAGACCATGATATAAGTCTGATTTCTTGATGTTTTTTGGTGTTTTCGAGTCTTTCTATGTTATTATTAGGTACAAGAATGATTGGAACTTATTGGTGTTTACTGGAGCATTATGGAGCAAAATGGAACGAGGAATCAAAGTCACAAATTCGGATTTGAAGTTTTCAGGACCATGTCGAGCGACGAGGAGTTCGTGTCGCTCGACACGAAGGATTTCAAGCTGGTGTCGATCAACACCATAGCTAGTGTCGATCGACACCCTGGTCGGTGAAGCCCAATTCCCAATTTTAGAAGATTTTCGTTTTGCGTCAGAAAGCCCAGATGTTTGCAATAAGGCCTATGTCGTTTTTGAAGCCTATATATGTGTTTTCAGCCATTGTTTAGGCTTATGCTTTCTTTTACTAATTTCTTAGACATATCTTTTAATAAAACCATGTTTTCTTCTATGATCATGTCTGAGTAATTATCTTGTTAGGTTTAGGGTTATTGAAGGGTTGTTGATGACTTGCTAGATCTGATCTGAACTGCATAGGATTAATATCTTTAGAATTTCTTCATCTTAACTTGTTCTTATTGCTGATTTTAGCCTCGCGAACTGAAATCTGATCTTGGGTTAATTAATAGAAACGATAGTTTTATTAATTGCTTGAACTAGTTTTTGATGAGCAAAATTCCTTTTCGCAAAGACATTATGTTTAGGGTTTTGTGAACAATTGAGCCTGAATTTATTGCTTGTTTAGATTCATAGGATTCGCAACGACAGTTGGCTTTCTAGGGTTTAGGCATAGATAATATTTGCAGCGACAACTAATTGGTTTTACATTCGTGTTCATGTTTAGGAACTGAGCTTCATAATCTTATCTTTAATTTATCATCTGCATATCTGATTCACCTACGATTTCTCTGTGCCTAGCTTTTATTCCTATTGATTTTACAACCTTTTTATAGCTTTTGATTACTTGTTTTACATTTACAATTTACTGCTTAGCTTAATCTGAACCTATTAGATCTATTGTGTTTCTGATTCCCTGTGGATTCGATAACCCTAAGTACTACCGTGATCTCTTAATTTGAGAGAGTAGTTCAAAGGGTAATTTGAGCATATCACATGGTCTAGATTGCTCAAAGTTGATTCGGGTAGCTTTATCGTACTCATCGTATGGACCAGAATAGACGTGAGTACCGCC
Source organism: Draba incana (assembly GCA_963576765.1). Taxonomy (NCBI): domain Eukaryota; kingdom Viridiplantae; phylum Streptophyta; class Magnoliopsida; order Brassicales; family Brassicaceae; genus Draba; species Draba incana. The sequence goes on from OY755205.1 coordinate 16,990,833, forward strand.
TTAGTAAGAGTAATCCTTCTCGCGAAGCTCAAAGTCCTACTCTTCCATCCAGATAGCTTCGCTGATATTCGCTCAAGCACAAATCCAAAAGTATCTTTATTAATTCTTCTATGTAAAACCGGCATGCCCAAGTATCTACCCAAATCTCTTGTAGCTTGAATCCCACTCTCATTGCTGATCAAAGTGCACAAGTCACAACTCACATTATCTGAGAAATAAATCTTGGATTTCTCGAGACTAACCTTCTGACCTGAAGCTTGACAAAACTTCTCTAGCACACTTCAAATAACCCGGATTTGCGTAACCGATGCTTCAGCAAATAATATCAGATCGTCTGCAAAACAAATATGAGATAGTTTTGGTCCTCCTCTTGAGAGACTAATCGGTTTCCACTTCTTTGCATCTATCGAATCATCAATCAAATGACAAAGTCTTTCCATGCAGATTACAAACAGATACGGCGACAAAGGGTCTCTGTGTCTTAATCCCCTTTTTGGTTGAAAAGTCTCCGTTTTCTCTCCGTTCCACAAAATACTCATCGACGGTTCTGAGACACATTGCATAATTCAGTGAATCAACTCTTACGAAAAACCCGCCGCTCTGATAGAGGCTTCCAAAAAATCCCATCGGACACGGTCATAGGCTTTCTCCAAGTCTAATTTTAATAGCATCCATCCACGTTTTCCTTTTTTGCGACGCATCGAGTGTACGGCTTCTTGAACCACGACTATATTATTGGTACTTAATCTTCCTGAAATGAAGCTCGATTGTGCGGGTCCAATTAACTTCGTCATAAACTCTTTCATTCTCCCTACCAAAGTCTTAGTAATAATCTTAAAAAAGACATTACACAAACTTATAGGACGAAACTGCATAATCTTTTCCGGATTAACCACTTTTGCTATAAGCACCACTAAAGCATCGTTAGTATTCGCCGGTAGCCTCCCCGTTCTAAAAAACTCCAATGCGAATCTCGTAACAGATTCTCCTACCTCTTCCCAACACTTATGATAAAAAATTGGTTAATAACCATCCGGTCCTGGAGCCTTGAATTGTCCCATACTCCGCACAGCCTTAACAATTTCCGACTTCGAGAATGGTCTGCTAAGAATCTGTAACTCCTCATTTGATAAACGATCAAAACGTTCACTAGGTAATGGTTCAACAACATCATCCACATTATCAAGAGAGTATAATCTTCGGAAATACTCCACAACATATTTTTCAAACTCTTGAGTATCAGAGAGCCAATTTCCGTCACCATCTTTTAACATCACAATACGATTTCGTCTTCGTCTAATGATCGTAGACATGTGAAAAAAACTAGTATTCTTATCCCCATGTACTATCCATTTTTCTCTAGACTTTTGAAGCCATATCAACTCCTCTTGCTCTAACACAGCCTCAAACTCCTGCATTAGTGCATTTTTTCTTTGTAATAAATCATCCGTTTTGTTGCTATCAATCGCATCTTGGACCTTTTTCAACTCTTGCACTAATTTATCCTTCTTCTCTTGGACATCCCTAAACACTTCTTTATTCCATTTTCTCAACACCCTCTCCAATCTTCTTAAAGCTTCTCTAGTGTTAATTGTACGGTTCCAGGAAGTAGCAATTAACTCTTTAAATTCTTCATGACATAGCCAAGCAGCTTCAAATCTAAAAGTCCTTCTTCTAGAATTAGTATTCACCACCATGGACATTTGAATAAATAGCGGCGCATGATCCGACGCAAGAAACGGGAGGTGAGTTACAGTAACTTCTTGCCATTTAAGTCTAGCATGGGCACAACACAAGTCTCTATCCAATCTTTTTGCAACAAAAGAACTCTCAACTTTTCCTCTCTTCCACGTATATTGAGTACCATTAAAACCCATATCGATGAGTGACATCTCACTAATCCAATCTCCAAAGGACAATGAATCCGGTGATAGACAGCCATTCCCTCTGGTTCTTTCATCAAGCCTCACTATCGTGTTGAAATCACCTCCTATCACTACTGGTTCACTTGTTCGCTGAATTACATCTTTCAAGTTTCCCCACAATCCGCTTCTCCTTGACACAAACGGTGCTGCATAAACCACAATAAGATTGAGCACCTCAGCCTCCTTCGCCACTGTCGCATGAATAAACTGGTCGGAGGACTCAGAAATAACTACTTCACCAATCTCTGATCTCCATAACAACCATAGACCCCCACTTTGTCCTGTCGCCGCAACACGAAACGACTTATCAAAGCCCAAATCTTCACATATTTTTCTTGCTTTCTCCTTCCATGCATGAGTCTCAAAGACCGCTAACATATCAGTCTTAAACTTCTTCAAAATACAATTCCACAAAATATAATTCATCATACCTATTAGATACAACACTAGAATAACCGGGGCATCATGTTATGCATCTTGCGAGTCCATCACCCTTTCCTGCGACCCACCATAATTGGGCATACCTGGGCTCAGTTCTTATCCGCTATAAACCAATGGAGTACCATTCATTGCCATACCATTCTGAGTCTCTCCTTCGTCAACTCCTAATATCAGATCACTTCCTCCATGTCCAATCTTCTGTTCCATGTTCTCTTTGCTCATCTTCTTTTCTCCATCTTTACCAAAATAACCACCTGGTCTACCAACATTACTCCTCTCTACCCGAAGCCGTTTCCCATATAACGATAGCTCTGTTTCTGACTTCTCTGTTCTAGCTAGGCCAAATACAAGCCCACGAGTAGGTTTATTATGCTTATAGTATTTTCCACGTGCACCAATACTTTCAACATGCTTAACAGGTTTTGCAACTCCAGCCCGTTTACCTTGAAACACCTCCATATTCCTTTGCTAATTCTTCCCCACTCCACCATTAAAACTTGCTTTAATAGGCCCGGTATCAACTTCCATAGAAGGCAAATTCTTTATAATCTCATTTTCTTTATCCTTCGGCTTCTCAATCATAACTTCCCTTATTTTTGCCGCAATAATATCTGATTCCAATCCCCCAAATCTATTCGCAATCTCCAGATTTGGTGTGATCTCCAGCAAATTCCTTCCTAAATTAACTTGCGATTTTACCGGCGTGACTGTGCCCCTACTCTTCGACGAGCCCGCCGCTCTACTCCATCTTCTCACCTCCGTGAACCCCCCGTTTGCCTGAGCTCTCCCGCTTTGATCACTTGTAACCACCGGCGATGATAAATCTACCACTTTCTCTCGAACCACTTTTGGGCATTGATGAATCAAATGACCATAAACTCCACAATGCGAGCAGATATTACTCATTCCCTCATACGCTACATAATATCTGTCCCCATTTATCATAATTGTTCCCTTCAAGGCTTTGGTGAGATTAACCTCCACACACACTTGTGCAAAGCGAGCTCTTTCCAGGTTCAATGTTGTTAGAGCCACACGAATAGGTTTCCTGAGGCCTTTAGTTATTCCCATTAAAATCGATTTATGATAGAAATTAACTGGTAAGTTTGCCAACCGAATCCACACCGGTGTCGTTACTATATCACTCTTCAACGGATCGAACTCCGGTGACCAAGCTTGCACCATAAGATAGCTTCCAAAAGCTTTCCAAGGGCCCCCCGTTAAAGCCTTCATAAACTCCTCCTCTACTTCAAAGCGAACCATAAAGAACTGCCTTGGAAGATCAATGACATGCATAGCCCCTTGTGGTTTCCACATCTCTTTAAGTTTTCTCTGCAGATTCAATATTGAGACGTGTCGACCTAAAACCTTAACGATCATACACTGCTTCCACAATCCGTTCATCGCTTCCAATACCTCATTTCCGATCGTAATGATTGGCTCCCCGTCCTCACCATCAGGAAATTCCAAGTGCATCCTTTCCAAGATAAACCCCTCCTCCAAAACGCTTTCCGGTAGCATCCTTCCTCCTACCCCCCTCCCTGCAACCTTTCTAGCCCATGACTCCGATCCATCCGGAGGTTTACTAGGTGACTTGTCCTTCTCTCCCATATCCTCCATCATCGCATCTTGTCCTCCGCCATTCAAAACCCTAAAATCGCCTCTATGTGCCATATCTTTTATTATTCAGGTTTCTTTAGTGCTTCAGGAAAATTGCTCTTTTCTTTTAATGTTTTTTTTGTATTTTTTGCTTGTTCCTTTCTTGGTGCTTAGCAAAACTGAAACTCCACGTTTGATTTGGAAGCTGAATTGCTCTTGAAAAAATATTTATATCCAGCGTCAAGTAATAGTAATACAAAAAAATCATCAGAGGTTAACATTGCCTAAAATTCAAAATACACTACATGCAGTTTAAATTTGATTAGTTATTTTTTTTTTAATAATAAAATGCTATTTTCGTTCCAGTATGTTTACAAACCATGGGCTAACTCGGTCACAACGTAACGCTTTGGTTAGACCATAAAATTAATGTCCTACAAATTAAACATATTAGAGAAATATGAACGTTTTCGGGATGAATGGAACCGATGATAAATCAACCTCTAGGTTGTGTTATTTTACAGTCGTGTGGGATTGAATCATAATAAACATTTGAATTCAACATTGCAGTCCTTTTTTCTCTGCTGGTCAACATTCTTTGACTTTGATTTTCTATGGCCTTGCTTTGATTTTTTGTCTATAATTTTATAATAAAAATATATAATTATAAATTATACCTTTTCCTTTATGTTATTATAATTTGAGATACTAAAAGTTTGAAAACGGATTGAGACAAAAAAGTGGATTGGGGACATGTATCTTGGATCGAATGAAATGGTGTGGTGGTGGGAGAGACATGTTTGAGTGGCAGAATCGTAATTACACTCGGGGTTGGGGTGTAGAAGAATGACTTCTGTTTTACTTTGTTTTTTTTTTCTCTCTTTCGAGTCATTACCATGTGCCTTGTCTCTCTCTCTCTCTCGCTCTGATTCACATGAAGGTTTCAATAAATTTTACTAATTAAGGTTGGTCCATCCCAAAGACTCAGGTAGGTGCTACCAAAATTGGAATTTTCTTTACTCGAACAAATCTACTTCATCTTTAATCCTCGATTTTAAACTCTTGCTCCAATTCTCTGTTTTTTTATGATTGGCTCCAGAACTACAAGTAGATTCGATTTGTGTTTTTTAGGACTAGGATTGTTTCAGATAAGTCAATTTTTATGTTTCTAATTATGTTTGTGCAGATCAATTAAGGTGTGAATCGAATGAGACCAGAGATGTACAAAGTGCCTAGGCAAGTGATTGAGCCTTCTGGTGGGAAGCTTAAGTACTTACCGGTTCACAACTCCCGTAAACGGCATTGCACGCAGGGGCCATCTCCCGGTCCGGTTTTGGTATCACATAACAACTCTGCATACGAGGATACATGTGGCTCTTGTGTGACAGACGATTTGAATGACTTCAAACACAAGATAAAAGAGATCGAGTCAGTGATGATGGGGCCAGACTCATCAGACTTAGCCGTTGATGGTACGGACTCCTTTGACTCCACGTCCTGTCAAGAGATCAACAGCTGGAGATCAACTCTAGAGGCCGTCTCAAGGCGGGATCTAAGAGCTGATCTTGTTTCTTGCGCAAAGGCTATCTCCGAAAACGATCTTATGATGGCGCATTCGATGATGGAGAAGCTACGCCAGATGGTCTCGGTTTCTGGTGAGCCTATCCAACGGTTGGGAGCTTACTTACTTGAAGGCCTTGTGGCTCAGTTATCTTCATCGGGTAGTTCCATATACAAAGCCCTTAACAAGTGCCCTGAACCTGCCAGCACCGAGCTTCTCTCCTATATGCACATTCTCTATGAGGTTTGCCCTTACTTCAAGTTCGGATACATGTCAGCAAATGGTGCCATTGCTGAAGCCATGAAGGAAGAAAACCGAGTCCACATTATCGATTTCCAGATCGGTCAAGGAAGTCAATGGGTCACTCTTATACAGGCTTTTGCAGCTAGGCCTGGCGGGCCTCCTCAGATACGGATAACGGGTATCGACGATATGATTTCAGCGTATGCTCGTGGAGGTGGCCTAAGCATTGTTGGAAACAAACTAACCAAGCTTGCTAAGAAGTTCAATATTCCATTTGAGTTCAATTCTGTATCTGTCTCAGCGTCCGAGGTTAAGCCTAAAAACCTCGGAGTCCGACCAGGGGAAGCGCTAGCCGTCAATTTTGCCTTTGTGCTTCATCATATGCCAGACGAAAGCGTGAGCACCGAGAATCACCGGTGAAGCTTTTTCTCTGCTATTGTTTAAACATAGGATGATTCTTTTTGTTTTTCCCTTGACTCGATATGTTTTCCAGGGACCGGTTACTGAGAATGGTGAAGAGCTTAGCTCCGAAAGTGGTGACTCTAGTGGAGCAAGAATCAAACACAAACACGGCCGCTTTCTTCCCAAGATTCATGGAGACAATGAACTATTACACCGCGATGTTCGAGTCAATAGATGTGACCCTCCCAAGGAATCACAAACATAGGATTAATGTGGAGCAACATTGTCTAGCAAGAGACGTCGTGAACATCATCGCATGTGAAGGAGCTGATAGGGTGGAGCGCCATGAACTCCTAGGGAAATGGAGGTCAAGATTTGGGATGGCGGGTTTCACTCCTTATCCGCTAAGCCCTCTGGTGAATTCCAGAATTAAAAGTTTGCTCGGGAACTACTCGGACAAGTACCGGCTGGAAGAAAGAGACGGAGCCTTGTATCTTGGTTGGATGCAACGAGATTTGGTCGCCTCCTGTGCCTGGAAATGAGACGGTGACATTCTACAGTAATAGCAATTCAAATGTTTCATCATGTATGCAGTTTAGTCGCTCATTTTCCACTTCAATACATAAGAAGAATCTGATGTACTAGAGACCAACATAGATGTTGTAATTTGCCAAATATCAAAATCAAAGCTTTCCCTAATCAAACTTTAAAAGAAATTACCTCGCATTATTTGAAGAGAGTTGGTTTATATTTTAAACAAGAACTAGGTAAACTGTTTATTACTTTAGTATATATGCGGCTAAATATGTGACAGTGATTATAACAAAAATAATGTGAGATGATTATAATTTGAAGGTTGGTTGGACGCATACAATGTTAAGCAACATAAGTGAAATTGTAAACTAGATGAAATTTAGACAATATTCAGATAATACATATAATAGCCGGATAAAACATGTGTTTTACTCAGATAATAAGGATAATAGTCGGATAAAATATGTGACTTATTCGGTTAATAACATTGTTAATCGGATAGTGTCAGTCAGGTATGTTTATGTTTAGATGGATCCTTCAAATACAGTCAGTCCATTTGTAATACTGTGATTTGTGTTTGTAACCACATATGTTGGTTTCTAGGGTCGCAATTTGCATATAGATGTGAGCGAATTGTTAAACATGGTTGTTAACTTGGATAATATTTTCGATGATACGGATAAAATATAACTTACTCGGTTAATAACAATGTTGGTTTGGACGAAAACGTTCGTCGAAATGACAAGATTTTGGGCACCATGTAATCGGCTCCACAACGTAATGTACTTTTTAAATTTTTATTTTCGATCAAAATAACATAATGTACTTACATGTCAAAAAGTAGATTTTATTTCAATGAAAAATGGAAGTCGAAGAGCGTGTACACCATGATACTATGTGGGTATCATTAGCATTATTTTAGTATAAATTTTAATGTTTGTTTATTGTTTGAGATTCATTATGAAACAGTTAATAAATCTGTCTCCAGTGGTGAGACCGGTGTCGGTATCATTAAAAAAAAAAATTTAATTGTTTGCAAATTGGAGAATAATCAAAGTAATATATATATATATATAAATATAAAAAAGAGAAAAAATTTAAAACTAATTTTAGTTTAACCATTTAAGGTTTAGGGATTAGTTTTAACCATTTAAAACTAATTTTAATTTTGTGGTATTTTTGGAACATTTGAAAAAGTGGTATCCAGGAAACTTTTAAAAATTGGTGGTATCTTTAGAAAAAAAAACTTAAGAAAGTGGTATCTATGAGAATTGCCTTTAAAAAAGGTAATATTACAATCCGTAAAAACGTAAAATCACACGACCAATTTCTAATCGTAAAAAAAAAAAATCATTCAACTGTTAAAAAAAAAAAAAAGCGTCCAATCCCAGCTTGCCACGTGTTCTGTGATACGGTATCACAAATACCACCACGGTGATACGTATCATGCCCATGTTTCATTTTTGATTCATTTTTTAATATTTTTTGGCCTTATGATACTGGGTAAAATTTACAGCTGCACGTGCTCTAAAGTAGGTATCTTGGAAAGCTATATAAATCTTAAATTTTGGCTTACCATCAAAGATGCAAATATCTCACATTAAATACATGAAGATAGCCCTCCTATATTGTATGTATTGTGTAGAACCCATAAGAATTTCATGCAAAACCTAGAAGTCGCTGGTTAGAATAGCTTTTGGGACAAAACTGCTTTAACCAACGACTTCGAGGCTTTTAGGCAAACCTGGGAAAATTACAGGTTTTCGCCCTGAACCTCCTACTAATTAAAAAAAATTCATAAGAATTATCAATCACACACACAAGCCATGACGTACCAAGTTCTGGTTCGGTCTTGGATTTTGGGAATTGGCCTACAACCTAAATAAAAATCTTTTTGGGCTTAATTCCTTTAAATTTCATAAGTTAATTCCTTAAATATGAGTGATAGTAGAGTTAACTATGTTTTTTTTTAACTCTTTTGAGTCTCCGCCAATGTTTGATTCGCCATTACTACTCGTGTTAATGGCAATCGCTTTAGACTTCCACAGTAAAATTTAAGGTTTGATTATATTGAAAAATCAACAAAGCAATCTTCCCAATCTCTTCATCTAATTTTTTGCGTCTGAGAGTGCAATGCACAAGTTGGTTTGTTAGTTTTTGTACTCGGATGCTGCAGAACAGCCGATCGTACAGTGGGAAAAATATCTAGATTTTTTTCCTCAAATTGTCACACTATATACAATGGAATTTTTTTTTTTTTTTAAAACGACTAGTATGCACAAAATCGTTCTTTGCTGATTGTATATTGGTATCAATGTTGTTTCTTAATTTTGTTTTGTATGAATATAATTTGCAATGTCACAGAATTCATATCTTATTATATGAATCAAGTATTTTATGTTTCTCGATGATTTAATGGGATAATTGGTTGAATAACCATACAAAAAAATTCACAAAATAATTAAAACCCCTAAATATAAGGGTTGAAATTTTGCAACATAAGTCTATTCTGGTTAGTTTTAGTTTTATGATTTTTGATTTTTGATTTTTTTAATGGCTATTCAACAAATTGACCCTTGTTTAATTTGCATTATGCATATTGCCATCGATCAATAGAACAGACCCCATAGCCAGCCATATGAGCCATCCAATATCTACACCCTATTTTTATCGTTGCTGTTTGACACATTTATACTCCACAAATCCAACAATCGATATTTAGCCAAGAAAATGTCTTCTTTTCTAAAAATGAAAACTATTCTTTGGCTACTGTTTAATCCAGCCACATCCCAAATCTTCCAAAAATTTCGGTAAAAAAAGTTGGAGGGAACGGTGGAGAAGAAAACAAACTTTTAACTCTCTCTCCCACTGAAAACTATATAATGAGCCAAACCACCAAACTCAAAACATAAATAAGAAAGAACAACTTCTTTCAAATAATAAATAGTATATAACTAGTGAATTACGAAAAAAAAATATAAAAAAAATAAAGTAATCACTAGTACCTAATAATCCCAAAAATGGGGGTACATTTCGGAGTTTCTGTATTATTTGTTTTCTTTTTGGTAGGTTTATCGGCTGATGCTACCGCGGTGTCCAAAGACACCTCAAAGGTATTCAACATCGGTTCTCCTCCAGGGTCTGATATCACAAAGGTGAGTCCTAACATGCTGTTGATCAACATGTATTTTGTGTTCTCCAAGTAACTTAAAATCATTGCAATGCCAGGCATTGTTGAAAGCATTCAATGAGGCATGCCAGTTCCCGACTAAGAGCACCGTTATGATTCCAAAAGGGGAATACAAGCTTGGAGAGATTGAGATGTTAGGTCCATGCAAAGCTCCGATAAGGATTGCTCTTTTAGGGACCGTGAAAGCTGACGGTAACTTGATTAACGGCAAGGAGAAATGGGTGGCTTTCCGCAACATTGATGGGTTTAAGTTGAACGGAGGTGGTGTCTTTGATGGTGAAGGCAACAATGCATGGAGGGCAAATAATTGCCACAAGACCTTTAACTGCAAGAAACTCCCCATCGTATGCATCTATCTACCTACTTATATGTTTGATAACTGCGCATATAGTTGTGTTTGTAATGGTTTGTATCATTTTTTTGCAATAGAGCATTCGATTCGATGGAATCTCCAACGGTAAAATTAGAGGCATAACCTCATTGGATGCAAAGCATTTCCACATTAACGTTATCGACGCCAAGAACGTGACATTCGAAGACGTTAAGATTATCGCCCCAGCAGAGAGTCCCAACACCGATGGGATCCACGTGGGAAGAAGTGATGGAATCAGAATTATCAATTCGTTCATCTCCACAGGAGACGATTGCGTCTCTGTTGGGGACGGGATGAAAAACCTTCACGTGGAAAGAGTTACATGCGGTCCAGGACATGGAATCAGTATCGGTAGCCTCGGAAGGTACAGCCATGAGAAAGACGTTACTGGTATCAGGATCGTGAACTGCACCCTCCAAGAGACCGACAATGGGCTAAGGATCAAGACATGGCCGTCCGCAGCTTGCTCCACAACCGCCTCCGATATCCATTTCGAGAACATCCTCCTCAAGAACGTCAGCAACCCCATCCTCATCGACCAAGAATACTGCCCATGGAACCAATGCAACAAGCAGGTGCATAAAAAAACCAAATGATAAAGAAACTTTCCCTAACAAAATAACATGGATGAGTCAATGATTCCAAGACGTTTTATTTTTCTTGTTTTGTAGAAATCATCAACAATCAAGCTGGCGAACATAAGTTTCAAGAATATCAAAGGAACATCAGGGAACAAAGACGCGGTGAAGCTTCTATGCGCAAAGGGTCTGGGTTGTAACAACGTGGAGCTTGGTAACATTAACATTAAGTACAATGGAGCAGACGGTCCAGCAACGTTCCAATGCGCCAATGTATCACCAAAGCTTACGGGAACTCAGACTCCAAAAGCGTGTAGCAGCCCCGTGACCAAGCCAAAGTAGAAGCTCCGAGTGTATATAAATATATACTCCTACAACAATCTAAAAAATGTGCACCCTAGTGTATGTTGTATGCTCTCTCTTTATATCTTTTTGTAGATAATATTTCTAAAATCAAAGATGAATTAATATGTATTCCTTTGCTACAAGAAGAAAGTTAATAAATTTTGTAATTTCAAACTTGAAGACCATTTAACGAATCATGCTCTCTCGTAGACCCATTCAGGACAAGTTCACTAATGTGTTGAAGATTTATACCGATCAAACCTTGATGGTTGATCTAGAACTACTCCAACGATGAACTTTTGATCAACTCACACGAACTAGTAAACGAATAAGCAAGTATAATAGACAAGACACACGATTTGGTTACCCAGAGCTTCGCCACCGATGTGGTGTAAAACTACTGCTCTGGAGCCGGCTAAGACCAGCAATTCACTATCAAGGAAGATCGAGCTCTTTAATGCAGAGATAATACTCGAGGAAGAAGATATGTTTTCCGTACAACCCAAGTCTAACAACTTAATCTCTTTTATAGCAAGTAAGAGACTAAGCCAACTTGATTAAGGAAACCTAATCTACTTTGGACTTTCCTAACACCGAAACAATCCAAACTAAGACAAGGCCCATTAAACATAACTAAGCCTTAAACACAAAGACTTAAGTTACACGTTACAGAGCTAAACACATGTTAACAATCTCCACCTTGTTTAGACTCTGAAACTTTAACTTCTTCCAATCTTCAAAACATCTCCTTGATCTCCTGTGAATCCTTCCATGTCCTTAACCACCGACGAGTGAGCCTTTACGACTCTCTTAGTTCTTGAGAACTTTAAGTAAGTCCAACGCAACATTGAACTTACCTACCGGAACCACTTTCGTCAAAATATCTGCAGGGTTCCTACTTGTATGAATCTTCACTACTTGTATGAATCTTCATGACTTCGACTTCCTTTGTCTCAATTATGTCTCGAACAAAACTGAGTTTGGTTGCCATGTGCTTTGTCCTTTTGTGGAAAACATTATTCTTGGCTAAGCATAAAGCACTTTGTGAATCACACCACACACTAGCACTTTCTTGCTTAAACCCGAAATCTTCTAGCAAACCTCTTAGCCATATTGCTTCCTTCACAGCTTCAGTAAGAGCCATATATTCGGCCTCAGTGGTTGATAACGCCACCACCTGTTGCAAACAAGACTTCCAACTAACCACATTCCCACCTACGGTGAACACATATCCAGAAATAGACCTTCTCCTGTCTAAATCAGCTCCAAAATCTGAGTCACAATAACCTTGAACCTTCATACTTCCTGTCTTAGTAAAGACTAGCTTTAAATCAACTGAGTTCTTAATGTATCTTAACAACCATTTCACAGCTTCCCAATGGATGCGACCTGGATTACTCATAAATCTACTAACAATTCCAAGTCCATAAGCTAGGTCTGGCCTAGAGCCTACCATCGCATACATTATACTACCAACCGATGATGAATAGGGAGTTACCTCTGTATCAATACACTCTTCTTGATCATGTACTTTAGACAATTTAAAGTGAGCTCCAATCGGGGTCTGAGATCCTTTAGCGCCTTCCATACTAAAACTCCTAATTACCTTCTTCAAATATTCGGCTTGAGACAAGTACAAGACCTCATTCTCTCGGTCTCTAATGATATCCATACCTAGAATCCTTCTTGTTGGACCTAGATCTTTCATTTCAAACGCAGCACTCAACTGCATCTTTGACTCTTTTACCTCAGCTATATCAGCTCCAACTATGAGCATATCATCAACGTATAACAAAATATATATAAAATTTCCCTCATTCACTTCTCTTGTATACACACACTGATCATGCTCACTTCTCTTAAAACCTTGTAGTTTCATAACTTGATCAAATTTCCTATTCCATTGTCTAGGAGATTGCTTGAGCCCATATAACGACTTCTTGAGAAAACACACATAATCCGGATGTTTCTTATCCTCAAATCCTTCAGGTTGAGACATATACAAATCCTCCTCCAAATCACCATGTAAGAAGGCTGTCTTAACATCCATTTGCTCAAGTTCCAAGTCTAAATTCACTACAACTGAAAGCAATGTTCTTATGGACACATGCTTCACCACAGGAGCGAAAACCTCTTGATAATCAATTCCTTCTCGCTGCGTAAAACCACGAGCGACGAGCCTAGCTTTATGTCTTGGTGGCTCAGTCTCCATAATTCCAGGTTTCAGTTTAAACAACCATCTACAACTTATAATTTGTCTTCCTTCAGGTCTAGGAACCAAAATCCAAGTCTTATTCCTATCTAGAGAATCTTTTTATCACTACTTTCCATAGCTTCTGCAAAACTTTGTGGCTCATTAGCTTCAATAATTTCAGCTGCAGCAAATGCAAAAGCTAAAACTCCATCTTCGGTAGAAAGATCTTCCATAGCTAAAGCATAAGCAAAACCACTCTCCTCTATCAATCTTGCAGGTTTCTTGATAATCCTTCTAGCTCTCTCAAGAAATCTTGACACACTTTGTTTATTCAAAACATATTTAAGTCCAAGTGGTTCCTCTCCTGTATCATCATCACATAAATCAACAACTTCTGATATAGCTCCACCTCGAGGAGTACTTACCTCATCCTCAATACTATCGGTCACAGAATCATTCTCTTTTGAACTCTCAGCCTCTGTGACATCAACCGACTTTGCTCCACCTTGAGATGAAACTCGGTTCTTCTTTAACCAACTAGATGTTTCAATCTCCAAAACAATCTTCTCAGTAGGTTTCTTCTTTATCAAACTAGACGTTTCAATCTCTGGAAAAATCTTCTCAGTAGATTTCTTCTGATTTCCAAACGATTTATTCAAATCCTTATAGACCATCTCCTCATGAAACTTCACATTCCTGCTTACAATACACTTCTTCTCATCAAGTAACCATATCTTATACCCTTTGGTACCTGGAGGGTAACCAATGAATATTCCTTTAACAGCTCTTGGCTTCAACTTCCCTTGATCCATGTAAACATAAGCAATTGATCCAAACTTCTTGAGATGTTTGTATCCTGGCTTCTTACTCAACCATAATTCTTTTGGCGTTTTAAAACCAATCACCGACGATGGAGACCTATTGATAATATACACTGACACAGCAGCTGCCTCAGCCCATAAGCTTTCGTCTAAACCAGACTCATTCAATAAGCATCTCACTTTCTCCATAATCGTTCGGTTCATCCTCTCAGCTACACCGTTTTGCTGAGGGGTATAGGTACACGTCCGATGTCTCTTTATCCTATGAGCTTTACAATGATCATCAAAAGCTTTATGACAAAACTCAAGTCCATTATCCGTTCTTAAACACTTAACCTTTCTATCCGTTTTAGTTTCAACAAAAGCTTGCCATTCTCTAAACTTAGAAAAGGTTTCATCCTTAGACTTAAGAAAGTAAATCCATACCTTTCTTGAATAGTCATCAATAATGGACAAGAAGTAATGACATTCAGACTCAGAAGCTTCAATATTCGGAGAACCCCATAGATAACAATGAATGTATTCCAAGATATGAGTTGAATCATGCTTTCCCGACTCAAAACTCACCCTTTTTGCTTTTCCTAACACACAATGCTCGCAGAAGAACTCATCTCCGATCTCTTTCCTTTTAAGAACACCTTCTCTAACCAGAACTTGCATATTCTTGTAACTCATGTGGCCAAGTCGACTATGCCACATTGGAACAAGTCCCGTCTTGTTCTCCAACTGACATACTTCACCAGTAACAGTTTCACCATCCAAGACATACAATCCATTCCATATAGATGCTCTTAAAGCTACCTTCCCATTCTTGTGGAAAACCTTTTTACCATCACCACCGGTATGATGAAAACCTAACCTATCCAAGGTAGGAGTAGAGATCAAGTTTCTTCTAAGGTTCGGCACATACCTCACGTTTTGAAGCATCTTAATGGAGCCTCCATGAGTATTAATCCTGATAGTACCGGTGCCTTGTGATTCAACAGTCCTGAAATCACCGAGTAGAATCTTACTGGACCCTTTTTCTTCAAATTCAAAGAACCAATCTCCCCTGGAAGTCATGTGATATGTGCAACCAGAATCGATCACCCAGTTATCATTACAATCAGCTTCTGATACATTCAACACCGTACCAGTTTCAAGCTGCTCTACTAGCACACCGGCTTCACCATCAACATCACTTTCATATCTTTTCTTTCTCACAAAACAATCCTTCTTGAGATGTCCTTCCTTCCTGCAGTACCAACAAATCACCTTAGAGCCGGTTTTGGACCTACTCCTAGATCTTCCATTCTGATTTGGTTGACCTCTGTTGAACTGCCTTCCTCTCTCCTTCGTGTATAACGCAGTAGCCTGACCTCTCTCACCTAGTTTCTCAGCCAACTCTCTTTCTCGTGACTTAGCCGAAGAGATAACTTCCTCCAAAGTCAGAGAATCTCTACCATACTTCAATGTATGCTTCAGTTGATCAAAACTATTTGGTAATGAGCTCAAGAACAAAATTGCTTGCACTTCCTTAGACACACTAACATGAAGACTGTGTAGCTCAACAACAATCTTAAGAAATTCGTCCACATTAGCATCCACAGACCTTGACTCATCAGTCTTGAACGTGTAGAATTTCAGTTGCATATAAATTCTATTTGGCAAGGTTATTGCCATGTATAACCGGTCAAGAAGAGACCACATCTCAGCCGCAGTTTCACAGTGTTGAATCTTTCTCAGGACATTATCACTAACATGCAAGATAATCAAGTTCTTTGCCCGATCTGATTGCTCAATCTTGTCAGGGTCAGGAATTAACTTCATACCTGGAGTAGTTTGCACCACTGGAGACGGTGGAGCCGTTGTTCCAGCCGCCGGATCATCTGAGGTAGATGAATCCGTTACTACAAGCTTCTTTTCTTCTGCCTTTGTCAAGGGAACTTCCTTCATCAACGTTTCATCCGTGAGTATATTCTTCAAACCAAGAATACCAAAGTTTGCCATCATCCTGATCTTCCATATCTGAAAATCACCGGAGCCATCAAACCTCTCCACCTCAATCCTAGGGTTCGACATTAAGACCTTGAGCCGAGGCTCTGATACCAACTGTTGAGGATTTATACCGATCAAACCTTGATGGTTGATCTAGAACTACTCCAACGATGAACTTTTGATCAACTCACACGAACTAGTAAACGAATAAGCAAGTATAATAGACAAGACACACGATTTGGTTACCCAGAGCTTCGCCACCGATGTGGTGTAAAACTACTGCTCTGGAGCCGGCTAAGACCAGCAATTCACTATCAAGGAAGATCGAGCTCTCTAATGCAGAGATAATACTCGAGGAAGAAGATATGTTTTCCGTACAACCCAAGTCTAACAACTTAATCTCTTTTCTAGCAAGTAAGAGACTAAGCCAACTTGATTAAGGAAACCTAATCTACTTTGGACTTTCCTAACACCGAAACAATCCAAACTAAGACAAGACCCATTAAACATAACTAAGCCTTAAACACAAAGACTTAAGTTACACGTTACAGAGCTAAACACATGTTAACATAATGAA
Source organism: Draba incana (assembly GCA_963576765.1). Taxonomy (NCBI): domain Eukaryota; kingdom Viridiplantae; phylum Streptophyta; class Magnoliopsida; order Brassicales; family Brassicaceae; genus Draba; species Draba incana. The sequence continues at coordinate 17,007,593 of OY755205.1, forward strand.
TTCAATTTTCATTCCTCTGAATGGGTCCTCGTGAGTCATGGTATGATTATGGTTTCAAATATCCAATCTTCCATATGAATGGTAAAAACAACGGCTACATGATACTTAATGCATCTAACTGCATCTCATGCATATGCAACTGATATAAGATTGGAATCACACCAATTTAAAATTCTCAATAATCAAGAGATTCCAAGCTTAAGAAATGCGTTAATCTTGACTGACTCGCTCAATCAAATGGATAAACAAGTATGTATGAATCTCTCAAACAAACTTAATCCACATATCAATTGACCAAAAGTATCTCGCACACTTATCTAAAGACAAGAACATAAGAGTAAAGGAATCTCCTAAAGACTCTTATGAACAATATATAAAAGAAAGAACTTTTGTAAAAGAAACTTTTAAGTTTCTTATCAATTTTTACAAAGTAAATGAGTGAGTTTATACAGAGCTCATACACGTTTTTATAAAGCAAATAAATAAAAATAATTAATTTAATTACAGAAATCAATCAAGAGATAATTTTGACAAATAATTAGCAATCAATATTAATGGAAATTATTTCTTAGACACTTTCTTAATATAATTAACCATGATTTAATTGTCTTCTAGATTCTCTTTGGAATTTTGGACCGGATTTGAGTTTCGTTATTCGATGGAACATGGATGTAAAATGAGATTAGATCATTCCCTCTTTTTTCAAAAGGTTTTGTCCACAAAATCATTTCACTTCGGATGTTGTTGCCTTGGTTTTGTCATGTTTTCCTTTGAATGCCCAAAACATAAAACGTGGAGAACCTTTTTGTTTTTTTGAAAAACACAAAGCAAAGAATTAAATCAAAGAAAATGAATAAAAAAATGAAAACGTTTTTTTTTTTTTTTAGTTTCTTTCTATAAAACCAAATAAACGAAAATGAAAATTCAAAAAGATAGATAGAATCAAGCTGGTCAATGAGATTGCCCTTAAAACAACAAAACTATTTTTTTTTTCCTTTTAGACTTTTTGTTGGTCGATGTGTATATTATTATTGCTGTGTAGCAAAGGTTTCACAAAAATACGCATATTCACTTGGTTGGTTTGACAGCCAAAGAAGTAAGAGTTTTTTTTAGAGAGTCATTGTACCTTTGTACATATGATTTGATGTTCAATCATTTGATCTAGATCACATTCATTGTCTAAACATGGGTTTCTAATCAGATTTATCATCTCCATACCAAGGGAATCAACCAACGTTTCAAATCCATCAAATACCTAAGGGAAGTTGCTGTAAATTTTCTTATAACGAAGTTTTGAAAGTCATGCAATTTTATTTTCTTAAGTTTGTATGATTTTCGCAGCTTTGCATTTTTATTTTTTATAATGTTATGTGCAAAGTTGTAGGGGAAAAGGAGAATAATTAGATGGAAAAATCATGAATTACAGCTTCATTGCAAATTCTCATGATTTTACCCTCAAGCTTTAATAACGTGAACATTTTTGTTTTGTTTTCTCGCCACAAAAACCCGGTCCGGATCGGATTTGATTAAAACTGTTCTCTCCCATCGGTTCATGTCCAGTTTTCTCGAACTGTTTACATGTATCTTCAAAATTTGTCTACCCGAAAAATCCGGTCCCATTCGGATCCGATCCGAAGACCCGAATGCCTAGTTATATTTTTGCTAACTCGTGGTTAGACCCGTGGACACACAATTTTTAAGTCCGTATCTTTGGATTTAGACGGGCTAGATCCGGTCTGCGAATTTGAGCCCAATTTCACAGGTCTTAGGTAATTTTGTTTTTAAAGAGTGAACGAACATTGTAGGCGCGTCTCCTCGGTCAGGTAAATTTCACGCGGAGTCCTCTTTTCTCCGCAGTTCCGTCTACTGCTTTGCGATAATGGCTGAACCGAATCAATTCACTCTCCATCTCGAAACTTTTGTTGACGTCACTCGTTCTGCTACTCAGCAGGTACTTCTGTGTAATTCATGGAATTCGATTTCATTCATCTACCAGTTTTTGTTTCTAATTCGTTTTCCAGGCTGAGAGTCTGAAAGCGCTTGCTTTTTCTCTTGACAATGGTTTCTTGTCTTTGAACAAATTGGTAATTCAACATAATCCTTTCATTGTCCATGGAATTCCGTAGTAGCCCTTTTTGTGTCGTTAATTTCCAAAGTTCCTAAGTGTAGGTCGGAGAGTTGGATATGTATTTGACCACAACTGATAATGTTGTCCGAGCACGAGGTATTCTCCTGCTTGCGGAGATTCTCAATTATCTTCAATCAAAGCCAATGGACAATGCAGTTGTTCATAGTCTCATTCAATTCTTTACCGAAAGACTGGTGATTTGATACTTGTAGTTTTATATTAACCCTTCTTGAAAGTTGAATAATGTAGTGATGATGGACTTTTTGTATCAGGAGGACTGGAGAGCGATGCGCGGGGCACTTGTTGGTTGCTTGGCACTAATGAAGAGGAAAGATGTAGCGGGTGTGGTCTCTGCTATTGATGCAGAATCTGTGGCAAAGAAATTCGTAGAGATAATGTCAGTGCAGTCTTTGGCACTGCACGAGCGCAAGGTATGAATCTATTGCTTGCAGTAGACAATGTTCTACACCAGATGTATTTACTTATAAATGACATGACTTTGCAGCTCTCTTTTGAACTTCTGGAATGCCTTCTACAACAATACCCTGGAGCTATTATGACTATGGTATGTTAATGCTCTCTACTTGCCGTACGTAGTTCAGAAAAGAAAATTTAATCTAGTGTAGGTGAACGTTTTTCTTGCGAATTTACTTGCTGGGTAGGAAAACAATTATTTAAATACGTAATATATGCTTCCTCCCTGCTCATCAAAAGCTTCATGTTCAGGTTATCGTAGTTTATCTTACTATGATTAGTCTATACAAACAGAACATACACAACTTTATCTTGGTTTTCTGTTCTGTTTCTTTCTCGTTAGATCTACTGAGGGCCTATCCTCATTTTCTCTTAATTCTGTTGACTAAACAACCATTTCCTAGGGTGAAACACTTGTATTTGCTACATGCGAAGCCATCGATGGAGAAAAGGACCCCCAATGCTTGCTGGTAGCTTTTCATATAATAGAGCTCTTGGCTCAATTGTTCCCCAGTTCATCCGGTCCAGTTGCTTCTAATGCATCTGATCTTTTTGATGCTATTGGTTGCTACTTCCCACTTCATTTTACGCATGTGAGTATAAATCCTATGAGTATGTGATTTGTAGTTGGATTTCTCTTTCTTTATTTTGATGAACTACTTGGGTCTTTGGGTTTTCAGAAAAAAGATGATGAAGTTGGTGTTAAAAGAGAGGACCTTTCAAGGGCTCTACTGGTTAGTATTTTCTTTATATTTGCGATTTCCGTAAAGTTTTTTCAGTCTTATTATGGCTCGAGGGTTTAGTCTCCAATTTAAAATATCTAGTTGATACTTTCCGCATGTGAGTTCATTTTTTTTTTGAAGTATTTATATCCTCTGGAAGTTGTGTCAAGATTTGACAGAAAAGGTAGCTTGCATGTTGCATCTCATGTCCCTTCTCTGAAAACTGTTCGGCAAAGTTGGCTGATTTTTTGTGACACGTTTGTCCCGTCTAGCTGATTTTTATTTGCCTCATTGCTTCAAGAATGCAAACCCCTCCTTTTAAACTATGGAGGTTTGGTTTTGAGATGGAAATATTAGTTTTAGTTTCTGCATCTAGTTTCTAGGTATAGGTTGCAGTTTCAAGCATGGATGAAAAGTAGTTGGTTAAAGTGGGTGAATCATGTTGAATTCTCTTTATATATAATTGTATAACATTAGGTTGAATGTACGATTTTGCAGCTGGCATTCTCTTCAACCCCGTTTTTTGAACCGTATGCTATTCCACTTCTTCTTGAAAAGCTTTCTTCTACTCTACCAGTCGCAAAGGTTTGTTTAACATGTAGTTTTTGTTTCTAATACAGTTAGCTTATGTACCACTCAGATGTCGGGCTAGTTTAATTATTTTTGTTCCACTCTAATCTGTCTAGGTTGATTCTTTGAAATGTTTGGAAGATTGCGCTATTAAATATGGAGTAAGCAGAATGAAGAAGCACTATGGAGGTCTTTGGCCCGCTATAAAAGATGCATTTATTTCTTCCACTGGGTCACATTTGTCCTTTGCTATGGAAACCCTCACTAGTCCAGGGATCGAAATGGATGAGATCCACAGAGAAGCTGTTAATCTTCTTCAGAGGCTTCTTAAGCAAGATATCTCGTTTCTAAGTTTCGTTGTTGATGATACATATATAAACACCGTCTTTGATACAATCTCTAGACACTCTCAGTATAAAGACATGCCTGACACAATCAAACTGGAGGTTCTCATTATCAGTCAGATACTGTCGGTGTCTGCCAAAGCTTCGCCTCAGTCATGCAATATAATCTTTGAAACCTTTTTCGTCCGCCTTATGAATACTCTAGGGATTTCAGAGAAAACTACCACTGGCAATTTTGTCAATAATGAAGACTCTACAGTCTCTATCAGATTATACCATGGAGGTCTTTATCTTTGCATTGAACTTCTTTCAGCATCAAAAGATCATATCCTGGGTTTCGAGGAAAGTTCTTCAACACCTGGATGCCTCCAGGAATCATGGTGCTCTTTGGTCAGAAGCTTCTCAGTTTCATTGATCCGGGTGTTCACTTCTGCAGTATGCAGCTCTAATGATTGTGTTGAGGATGTATATCTTGGAGGTAAATGAATGTGCTTACTTCACAGATATGTTCCATATTAACGTTCTCGCCCTGACTCTAATGTAATAATGAACTTGTGCTACATATCTTTCTAGGTTGCTTTCTTCTTATTCATATTCTCTCTTTTTGTGCTTTCTAAATCATCCAGTCAAGGGCTTGCTGACTATGGGTATGTTCTTGGGCGACGCAACTCCAGTATCAAGATCAGAATTCGAGAAGATTTTGATAACCCTAATGTCAGTCATCACAGCCAAGAGTGGCAAAACAATACTGTGGGAACTTGCATTGAAAGCGCTGGTCTGCATTGGCTCATTCATTAATCGGTATCATGAGCATGACAAGGCTTTGAGCTACATGAATATAGTTGTCGAAAATTTAGTCTCATTCGCCTGCTCTAGTCATTGTGGTCTTCCATATCCGATGATATTAGAAGCAACTTCAGAAGTCTGCTCCACTGGGCCAAAATATGTGGAGAAAATGGTTCAAGGATTTGAAGAAGCTTTATGTTCCAGTTTGTCTGAATTTAATGTATGGTGTTACCTCCATGACTTTAGATCGTAAAGTTTTCATTTATATTGGAGCTAATAGTTTCTGTCCCCAGCTAGACGTTAAGAACTCACTATTTTAGCTAACTAGTTTCTTCTTCGTATCTAACTATTATTCGAAAATATATGTCAGGTCAATGGAAACTTGAAGTCAGTTGAAACTTGCTCTCAGCTCCTGGAGTGTTTCACCAATAAATTGCTTCCACGGTACCCAAACTTTTCTTGAATTTCTTATATCTTGTAGATACACATGCTTTGCTAGTGTGTGTATTTGGACCCTAAGTTGTTTAGAAAGAGCCATCCTGGATAATAAAACTTATCGATTGACTTGTTTGTTGGTTTCCATGTGAATTTCTAATGTACGCTGGTAGAGTATTTAGGTTCTCTTCGTTAAGGTCTAATATGTGTTATCCTCCATCCCCTCCATACTCTGTAAATCCGTCAAGATCTTATAATAGAAATAGATAAACACAACTATATATGTCTATTATAAACCTAACAGATAGAATGCTCAAAATATAAATACAGACAGGAGAGATTAGAAACCAACAAGTAAGGCAATAACATGAATGCTAATTATATTACAAAATGGAGATGATGACTATTATTACATTGTTAGAGATGGTAGCTACTATCAGGCATGTACACTAGAGATGCTAATTGTTATTACTTTACAAAGATGTGAACTTGACCTCTTTATGTCTTTTCTTTTCATTTACACATATTACGGTTCGGAAGATGAAAATTTGAAAACATTTGTGGTGCCATCCATGCCATGATTTGAGATTCTTTCTCTACCTTATTTCTGCTATGACCAATATTCTTCTTTCCCTTTTGCATGTTAATTTGTATCAGTTCTTCTGACTTGTGGTATTTTGTTTTGAGCTCAAACAGTGTGGCCGAGATAGATGGTCTTGAGAAAATATTGGTGCATTTCGCTATGAGTATGTGGAATCAAATTGAAACCTCTGGAGTCGGTTGTGATTTCTATGGTAGAGTAAGTGCATGGTGAACTTTCATTGTTTCTCTTCCAAATAGATTTGATTCATCTATTCTTGACGTTATGAATTTAATCGCTCTTCTACTACAGGAATTTGTTGAGGCAGCAATGGCAACAATGCGGCAAGTTGTTGGAGTTGCGTCGGTAGATTCACAAAACATTATAATCCAAAAAGCTTATAATGTGATCTCATCAAGCAAGCTTCTAGCTATGGAGTCTATTCCTTTGACATTGGTTGCATTAGAGGGTCTACAACGTGACCTGTCCGCTAGGGATGAATTGATACTTTCACTATTTGCATCAGTTATCATAGCTGCCTCTCCTTCAGCATCCATTCCAGATGTGAAATCACTTATACATCTGTTTTTGGTATCCCTCCTTAAAGGTTATATCCCAGCAGCTCAAGCTTTGGGTTCAATGGTTAATAAATTGGGCTCAGGTTCTGGTGGAACAAATGTTTCAAGCGATTGCTCCTTTGAAGAAGTATGTGATATAATATTTCACACAGCTTTTGCATCTGGGAAAAAGATTTCTTCTGAAGGATCTGGTGGAAGTGAGACAAACTTGTCGCAGTTATGTTTAGGTTTCTGTGGTTCCGTGGACTTTCAAACCCGTGCTATCACAGGATTAGCATGGATTGGAAAAGGTTTACTTATGCGGGGTGATAAAAGAGTTAATGAAACAGCTCTGGTATTAGTGGAGTGCTTGAAATCCACAAACTGTCCCGGGAAGGTTTTGCACCCTTCTGCCATGAAACATGCAGCCGATGCATTCTCCATAATTATGTCTGATTCGGAAGTGTGTCTGAACAGAAAGTTGCATGCAGTTATACGGCCACTCTATAAACAGCGATTTTTCTCTATAACAGTTCCCATTTTGGAGTCTTTGATTATGAATTCCCAGTCTCCACTCTCGAGGTAACCTTATCCGTGCCAATATATATTTACTCCTTTATGTCCTGTAGGCAAGTTATGGTTTATTGTGACAACCAATTCCAGATTCTCAGCTGACTAGTTTTTTCATGGTTTCAGAACATTGTTTCTCGTTGCTCTCGCACATGTTATATCCAACGTTCCAGTAACAGTTATACTGGACAACACCAAAAAGGTGAGCCTCAAGATATACTTTGTATTTTATACCTTTATAAACTGTCTCTTAGAAGACCTTGGTCTGTGCAGCTTCAACCAATTATACTGGAAGGCTTATCTGTCTTAAGCCGCGACTCTGTGGATAAAGAAACGCTATTCAGTTTATTACTTGTTTTATCTGGGACGCTTACTGATATTAAAGGTAAGAAAAAGTTAGATGCTGGAACAATTTTTTAAATTGCCTACTTAGTACTAACTGCTTTTGCTGTTTGCAGGACAAGAATCTGCCAGTGATAATGCACATAAAATAATGGAATGCCTGGTCAAGCTTACATCATATCCACATCTAATGGTAACAAATCATTTTCTCTGCAATAGTATATTCCAATGGCATTGATTCTTCTTAATTTTTGCATGTTAAATGGTATGCAGGTTGTTAGGGAGACAGCGATTCAGTGTCTTGTTGCCCTATTGGAATTGCCGCGTAGAAGGATTTATCCTTTCAGAAGAGAGGTTAGTTAGAAGCAGGTATTTTTTTTTTAGTATTTAATGTAGGAACTGCATCACATAACTTTATGATTTCATTTAAGGTTTTACAAGCGGTAGCAAAGGCACTTGATGATCCAAAACGGAGAGTTCGGCAAGAAGCAATTAAATGCAGGCAGGCTTGGTTAGTCGCATTAAATTTATGACTCATAATCACGGCTTTTTGTCCCTATCGTATGAAATGAATTCTGATAATTGTCAAAAGCAGGGCGTCAATCACATCCGCAACCACAAGTGACCCTTTCTGAAGTTGAATTTAGAGATTGACGAAGCCAAGTTTTCTTCATTGTAGCAATGCAGTATCACTACTATATTCTTTTAGAGTTAATATCCTTATTGAGACTGAAGAGGGACATACATTCGACAGTGTCAAGTCTTTAGATTGTGTAATTTAAGAAGTTTACAAAGTATATATTTTTATTTATTTGAGTAACCTCAAAGGCCCCAAATAGCCTCTTTTATAAATTAGTAGATTTATTGTAAAGCTTACACAAGAAAGAGTTTAGGTCAAAGAAGACTATCTGTGCGAGAAGGCAACCTCTTAAAGAAGTTACATGGTGCAGAAGGTAACTTGCTTCTAAACTTAGGGTGTCTTAGATAGTATAGCCCACAAACTAGTATTAATACTTTGAAAGGCATTGCGTAAAAGACCACTGATGCAGCCAAGCAGAACAATATGAAGAGGCTTGTAGCTCTGGGGTCTCTCCAGCTTATAAGTGATTGAATTCTCTCTCCCTGAGCTGCAATATCTCCAACTACAGTCTGGATCCTACCTGCCACACTTCTGAGTCGGTCATACCTTAACCGCACCAAGTCTTGTGATCCAGATGTTGGGAATGTGTCAAACTCTTCTTCAAGCTCATCAGGACCAACAGCCTCGGCCCACGAAAGCTTCATATCCATGTGAGGAGGGTGTCGCGGCCTGAACCTGAAGTTCCACAATCCGATGAAAAACATGTAGAGAAACATGGTGGGCAAAATAAGTTCAGGGTACATGACCAAAATGAAGAACAAGACATGGACCAAAACCGAAGTAACCGGATATCGCCAGTTGCAGACATCCTCAAGCCATTTCGTGAGAGAGAAATAGCCCGAGAGAAGCGACATTATCCTAAAGAAATTAGCTTTGCTTCTTCTCATGCTCCATAGGTGAGAGTCTACATCTAGCATGTACTCGACGACCTCTTTCCTTAGTGACGGCTCAGCTCGACCAAGGCGGGTTGTAACAATGTTCATGGCTTGGTACCTTAAGCTTTCTACTTGGTTGACCGTAAAAGGGGAAATGTAGTGCATTTTGGGGAGCAGAGGGTGGCCGTAGTTGTATATCATGTTGGCAAAAGAGAGGGTTGTCAAACGGATAGATATTTGAAGATCGCCCGTTTTCTTGAGACCGTGCGGTTGAAAAACGAGAAGCGGAAATGAATGTGTGTAGATCTTATGTGCCTCTAGTGTTGATAGCCTGATTCGAACCTATTAAAATGGTTCCAAATCCAAATAGTTAGAATATATATATAACATCTCTACGTATATGACTACTACAATGTCCGATTCTTACCTTTCCGATTCTTGCATCTGTAGAAACGCCAGTTCCGAAACCGAGATGACCATTGTCGAAAACTCCGAGAGTGATGACAGTACAAGGATCATAGACTTCCCATGTATATTGCTCGTTCCATCTCGGACTGAGTGAGTCAAGAATGGTTCTGCTTCTCACCCATTTTTGGCCGTACTTAGCGACACAATACGCGTCTGTGCTTCCTCTGCCGTCTTTCAACTTCATCGGCGCCAATCCTTTTGCGCCGAGAATCCCGATCTCTAACATTCCTACCGGCTCCTTCCACAGCTGTCTAGCCGTAGGTCTTGTGTCGCTTATGTACATTGTTGACTCATCCATCACATGGTAGCCTCCTTCAAGACAGATTCTCAGGTGAATTCGGCTCGAAAACTTAAGCTCATTCCTTCTTGACTCTGTCTCAAGAACTCCGTTACCGTACTTATCAAGGTTGAACCAGCGAGAAGGAACTGGTCGGTGGTCTAACCGCTTCTCGAACATGTTCATCGGCAAGCTGATCTTGCCGATTACTTCATCTTTGGAGGTGTGAACGCGGTCCTCCACTGAGATTACTAGCTGCTCTTCAAATGGTTCGGCAACCACAAAGAGAAGATCTTCATTCCATTGCGGATTTGCCGTCTTCATGGGGCAAATGCTGGTCTTGAGGGTTTGCATTCCCACATTGGCTTTGACCAAAACATCGGGAAGCCGGTTTCTGTCACTCGGGATCATGTCTTGAGCTTCGATAACGTTGACTCTCAAGTACCATAGCTTAGGGGAGATATACACCTTGGACCTCACGTTGAACACGCCTTCTCCATGAACAGAAGCAGAGTCAGCGTGCCATGCTTCAGGAAAAGCTTCATCGGCTTGAGATCCCATCCATACAGCAAGCATTATCTCTCCTCGTACAGCTTTGCCTTCTCCTCTCCAATCCTCTAATCGGTACCACTGCGGAGCTAAAGGGCTGTTTGGTGGAACCCTAGTTGGGATCTCGTTCAGATCAAACACTACCTTTCCAAGAAAGTCATCTCTCCCTAGGGTTTCCTTTTCCTTGACGAACACTTCAAGTACGGATGATTGGATCCGTTCTTTCGGGAATGCGAAAACTTGGTTCCATTCTGGAACAATCGTCTTCCTACCAAAGTTCTTCGTTTTTCCCTTGTAGTTTCCAAGCTTCACCTCCACGTAAGGATCACATCCACCAGTGATCAAACCAGTTGAAAGTTCTTTTGCTCGAACAACCCGAACATAGAGATAAAACATTTGTTCCACAAGATCGTAAGTGCCTATGGATCTTTCTCCAACAGTTGGGTTTGGCCATCTCTCTCCAAGATCGAGGTTCATGTATTTCACCTTAAAGCCATCTGGGTCTGTGTCAGCATATGATTGCAGGTGGTTGTTGTTGCGAGGGTGAAGCTGGTTAGCTCCTCGAGACTGCGGTTTGTTGGCGTTCTGAGGGTTTTCGCGAGACCGTAGGCGAATGGAATGCATTGGTGCAGGCCTAGCAAAAACTTCTTGTCTTTGTAGTTTTTGAACGGTTTCTTCTTCTTTCTTTTCGTCTTCCACGTACTCGCTGGCAAAATCAGCAAGATCTTCTTGCTCTGCTGATGCAATATCTTCTTCTGTTTGCGTTGTGCTGATGCTAGGTTTACAAGGAAAATAAGGAGGAATGGTTTGGTCTTGTTCGGAAAATGAAATGTAGAGTTTGAGGCCAATCTCACCTTTAATAGAAGAGATGGGCCATTTCGTCTCCAAGGGAAAGCGCTGGTACACTTGGTCGCCCTCGTAAACAATGTTAGAGCAAGAAATCTTGACTCGGCCGAGGAAACTTCTACCGGGAACTGGTCTTCTTTCGTGGTAGACAGAGACTTCAATGTGATGGTTTATTCCTGTGGGATTGTGATCAAAGTAGAGTTTCTGGTTCCAAACAGGGTTAAGGCTTTTGGGTACGGTTCTGGTTCTGCTCAACTGGTTAAGGAAATCAACTTCTACAAAAGGACTGGCTGAACCTTGGCCATCTCTGGGCATAAGATGTTGAGCATCGATCACATGTACGACAAGTTTGGCGGTTCGTCTCATGATGGGTTTGTGGTTTCTTGGGGTCCAAGGGTGATTTAAAAGGGAAGGAATCTTAGACAAGAGAAACCCAACTAGGGAAGAAAGGAATTTATTCTGATTAAACTACCACGAAACAAGCTTGTTTCTCGGATGAAGTAAAGAATGTGATTATGAGCAAACTGCTTTTGTCTCTCGTTGAGCTACAAGCCTACAAGGTCTTATAGGATTCTCTCTAGGAGGATGATTTTGGAGGAAAAGTATAAACCTTTTCAAGTGAAAAGTCTTTGGACCTCTTCAATTATTACAAGTTGAACAATTGCTTCAAAATCAATTTCTTAGAAAAGATTTATAAAAGCTACCAATCCCTTCATAGAAACATTTTTAGGTACTTTCGATTCTTTTTTTATAAAACTTGTTATATTTATCTTCGTAAAAGAATTACAGTAAGAAATTTTTTGTAAAAAAAAATATGCAAAATTATAACTTTCAAAAATTATGTATCCTATGGCTCAAACTAAAATTGGGCATGTGCAACTTTAATATAAAAAAAAAATATTTTTTAAACACTTGGATTTATTTATTATTTGTTACAAAATTTTTAGAACTGTTACAAAAACGATTCTACTACGAACAATTCACTCCGACCCTATTAAATCCACTACAGACACTTCCTGGCTCCATGCTCATGATGGAATTCTTCTATCTTCACTGCATGGAACATGGCGAACAAGTGTAATTGTACAACATTGGAGATTTTCTAATAAACTTGCCTCAATTAATCTGCAAAATTGTTAATAAAATACATTGTTAACCTCAGACATTTGGGTATAGAAGCACTAATTAACCATGATTTAACCACTTGACCAAGAGGATTCCACAAATGAAGTATTTTTGATGAATCTGAAAATTTAGCCTTATTGTATATAATTTAATAAATCAGGGCATTTGTTGCTAAAAAAAAGCAAAAAAAAAAAAAAAAAAAAAGCGAGCCTTGTGTGTTTGAACCAGAAGGCTCAACTGATGCTAATGTTGATTAAAAAAAAATTCCGCATATGCGTTATAGGGGCTCAACTGATGCTAATGTTGATTAAAAATATTTTGATATTGAAATGAAACACCTATCTTTTCTACCAAAATCTTAAAATCACTAATTTATGAGATTATATAAATATATATTACAAAAGGTCTAAATTGTACACGGATATTTATCTACTGATACAATAAAAGATGCCTTAGCAATTTCTAAAGCGAAAATGGGCAAAACATTTGAAAGAACATACATATAAAACAACTTTCGCCTCGAATACCTGCAGAATGGAAGGGAGTGTGCATCGATAATTACACACGGTGCAAAGTGGTCTACAAATAGATGCGTTGGAAACCAATTTTGATTCCCAGCTTATTACTGAACCTGGCATAATATATGAGAAGTCTCTTCCCACAAGGCATGAAATATGCAATGTGACCCCACATTCGTTGCATGTATAAAACCATTTTTTTTAATCCACTTTGGATTCACATGCTTCACACCAATATTCTCGGTCCACACTACTTTCACCATAAGCCAAGAAGAGAGGATGATCGTCGTATCTATGCCGCATTACCTTTTGCGGCAAAAGAGCACATTTGAAGTCCAGACTAAAGTCACACTCATCACAAATGAAGCTTCCTCTCTTTCCACATTCATTACAATGCTTAGAGTGATGTTTAGAGTAGTACAAAGGATGTGGGTGACTTTCGTGCACAAATGGTTCTGAAATTGAACCACATCTTACATGTAGACTCAAATTATTATAGCCGACATACCTGAAACCGGTGAAACTTAGAAGACATAGATGACATGTAAAATCTTTGCATTGAGGATTCGTGTCAAGTGTGAATTGTTGGTTGTGGCACACATGTCGTTTCTTCCGAGGAAGGTTAGCACATTTTTCGTGGAGAACGAAATGGCACTGCTCGCAGTTGTAGAATGCATCTGAACCAATCTGTAAGACACATGCTTGACATAGTGTGCTTTCCTCTAAAATCCAACCACTATTGTTGATTTTTAAGTTATGATCATGGCTAAAATGTTTTATCGTCTTCTCATTAATCACCACGAATGGAGCTTCCTCAGGCTCTTCCATCGTTCCTTCCAGTTCTATCATGTCCCAAACATCATCTCTTGTCGCGCATCTTGAATGTACAACATAGTCGGAACATTTGCAGCAAGAATATCCCCCGTAGAACCCATCCACTTTCTTACGACAAACTCCGCATTTCCACTTTCCATGTCCAAGGCGGCGAGTGTAAGATATACGATGATCGTGGCGATTGATGTTTATAACGCGTGGTAAATCGATACACTCCCGATGAATCATGAAATTACATTGAAGACAAAAATAAGGGCTTCGGTCACCTTTGGTCCCACAAGCATTGCAAGTAAAATCGATCCATCGTGGAACAAGATGAAGTTGATGTTCACGGCTCGTCAGGCTTTGAACACCAACTGGTGGTGGGTTTCTCATACACCCTCCACAAACGCTGAAGTTACAAACATCACAGTGGTGAAGTCGTCTTATAAACTTGATCCCGCAAAGAAGGCACTTCTTGTCGGCGTAATCAGGTGTTTCACATGTAAGGAATTTGAGTGGATGTTCTGGGTGAGATGTGTGGTATGCTTCTGGAAAAAACTTGACACATTCCTCATGGAGGACCAATCTACACTGATGACATTTATAACATTGCTCATTGTCCGAAACTCGACGTTTGCAAGTTTTGCACGTTCTCATGGAAACGTCAGACTTCGTCGCATGGAAGAGCTCAAGTGGATGCTCGTGCACATTGGAGTTTTCAAGAATAAGAAGTGGGCCTGGTCGCCTTGCACAACCTAAATCCAACTTGAAGTCACATATTGAACATAAATAACCATTTTGAAACGAAACTTGACACCGACTACAAGAAGATGATGGGCCACCAAGGAACAGCTTGAGAGTGTGGTCGGGATGAGAAGAGTGGTTGATCTCTGGTAAAGACTCAGCACATTCTTTATGAAACACAAAATTTTGACAACCCAACTCATTGCAACGGTAGCCTCCGTAAATGTATCCAAGAGACCCACACCCTTTACAATACTTCTCGAGAAAACGAGTAATAGGTAACATAGGGTGTTTGTGAATTGGTACCTCTACTTTTTCCATGGTGACTTTATTTTCCAAGATCAAACAAAATCAAGCCCAAGCTCTCTTTTTTGGTGGTTGTTTCAGAGTGTTGGTTTTTTCTTTCCTTTCAAAGTTTTCATTCTGGAACAGAGATTCTTGCTATAACAATTAACATTATTCATTAATCAATTTTTTTTGTAATACAAAACTAATGCCACACCACGTGAAAGAATTCTTTTGCCATTGAGATCCACGACATGTGAAAGACTCGAGACAACTAAATTCTGACGGAAGCGGTAGTTCCAAGGTTTTGTTCATTTTAATGTTGAGATCCACGAAATGTTACGACCATCTTGATATGAATACTGTATGTTGTTAATACTCAGATTCCTTATCCGCTATTCCCGTCTCGACACCCGAAAGGACATCTCCATAGTGTCAGATTATTTGGTTAATAATCAAACTAACGGTAAGATTATAAAACGTTTTCCAACGTATATTGTTACCGTTTATATAAATGTTAAATCCAAAAAACAAAATATTAACAAATGATAAGAAAACGAAAATAAATTTAACAATTAACGGATCACATATTCTTCATGTGTAGCTCAACACCACTATATGCACAACTTGAGAGGGAATCTGTTTTGGCTAGTGAGAACTGCAACTTCGTGAATGATTTTTGAAATAGGTACTGCAATAGCCTTTGCTTCGGCACTTTTCCATTTCCACCTAGGCGACATCGAATGGAACTGCATAAAGCATAGAGATCAAACCTTTTGAAGCATTTTATACAAAAAAACTAGTAATATGCTTATGCTTAATTGACAGTTATGATCCTAAAATGAAAGTCAAGTATGCATTCTTTCTCATAATTTACATCACTTTTTGAGACTTAAAGGACTAGACGATTATAATAAGCCAATTCCGAATGGTTTGAAATCAAAGCAAACCAATTATATCAACAAACATAATGAAACCAAGCTTAAGATGCACAGTCCATATTCTCTGACTTCCAACATCTTCCCTATTAATCATCCTAGTCTGATATTATTTCATTACAATCAGTATTCACATCAGATACGGGATCCTGATACTGCAGATCAAGCATCAATACAGGAGATAAACACTTAAAACAGAGGAAAAAACAACAGAAGCAGAGAATATACCACATTTTTCCCCCTAGTGTTGCCTGAGTTTCAATAAGCAGAGGCGGCGGTGATGAAGAACCAACACTGAAGAGGCAGCTCGGGTAGGGAATGTCTTGAACACTCGAAAACAAATAGTACCAAACTATTTGATAAGCCATGGCGATCATATTACAGAATAAGGAAGAGAAGTGAAGACGCGATTACTGTTTATGTTCTTCAACTAGAGGATAGTCAGAGCCGTATCCAGAAATCAGATTACTGTCAGACTCTTCTTCTTCTTCTTCTGACCAAACTGGATAAATGGTCTTCGTACTGTTCTTCCCCAATTCATCCTCTACAGATTTCTGATACAATCCCCTACTTCTGTCAAGAAACCCTTCATTCATCATCTCTGCAAAATCTTCCCTGATCTCAACAAGAGGGTGTTTTTCAAGAAGATGCCGCCTATCATATGCTTCTCTGAGGATCACCGTCTGTGTATCACACTTCATAGAAATGTAGAAAATACCGGGGTGGCGCTCGAATACTTTGGTGAACTTTTGAGGAAGCGCAAAAGGTTTACGAAGATTGCTCACGTTTTTCCTCTCCATCTTTTTCCCAATCGTCAGATGAAGAAGTTCATGAAACACTCCTACATTCCTCTTTTCCGACAAATCAGTTCTTGCATCCAAATGCGATGCATCAACATAAGGTGAGGTATAAGGTAGTCTCTGCCATTCTTGTAGCCACTCCATACTCTTCCTCTTCAACCCAAAACCCCTCGTAAATTTAACCGGGAAGGCCGTAGGATTGTTGTCTTGTTTCAGCAGCAGATGGGAAACAGCGAGGCGTTCATCCCAACGCATCAACTTCAATCCAACAAGATCGCTCGACAGCTTAACCAAAGAGAACAATTCCGGGTGAATAGGAACCAACGAGCGTTTATAATCATACGGCAAACCCAAATCCCATCTGAGATGATCAATAGAGTGTAGAGGAAGTGTTCTTTCACTCGTAAGCATAAGAAGTTTGCAAAGCCTCGAGAGAACATCATCGCCTTTGTTAACCCGAGCTTCTTTACGGTGAAGATCAATAGCATCAGGCGTTAAACCGAAACAAGGTACACGAGTACCTGCACTATCCCGATAACAATGCTCGACAAAAACATTGGGAAATCTCCGGATAAAAGCGGAAAGCTTAAGATCCGGAGGTAAACCGAGGTGGCCACGGTGCGGGAGAAGGTGGAAGATTGGTAGTCTATAATCAGGAGAAGAAGAGATAACCGAAACGAGATTGGAAACTGCTTTTACATGCCTTTCACGAACTACAACAGCATCAAGTTCTTTATCTTTTACCCATTTCAATTTTACGTTCACTAAACCACATTTCTGCTCAAAACCAAACCTTTCTCTGCATTTACAGAAACTAGTACAAGATGAACTAACCCTTTCTAGCAACAACCACCGCATTTTCCGATGGAGAGAAACCCTAATTTCGATTACGACCAACAAACCTAAATTGGAGTTTGAATCTAAGGTTTTAGATGATTCAGAAAAAGAATCATAGGAATCTGCATCACCAAAAGCATTATTATTCTTCAATCAGGAGGAGGGGCTTCGTGAAGAAACGATTCTTTTTCTTTTTTTTTTAATGGGCCGGTGGGCCCATATATGTATCGGGTCAGGGTCGGGTTGGAAAGAAAAGGTCAAACCCGGAATATTGTGTGGCGAACAACAGAAATTGCGTCTTCTACAGAGTTCTGAAGCAGGGTTTTTGCTAGGGTTTTAAACTTGCCTGATCTGCCCCTCTCAACCTTGCTTATTGTGACTCTGTTAGCCTCCATAGAATCTGAGAAGAAGCTAATCATCGTAGCTTCTTAGCCTCAACGAAAATGGTCCCTACCAATGGCGCAAATGTTCTTCGCTTATTGACTCGTCGATGTCTCTCGTCAAAGCTTCTTCGTGATTTTGGCAATCAGGTTGGTTCTCTCTCTCTCTCTCTCTCTCTCTCTCTCTCTCTCTCTCTCTCTCTCTCTCTCTCTCTCTCTCTCTCAATTTTGAATTGGCTAAATTGGTGTTTTGGGGGGAATCTGCAGAGTGTGAGGAGAATATCTGGTGGGAGTTATAGGAGCTTCAATGCTGGTGTTGGAGATTACGCTTCAAAGGCTGGTAATTGCTTTATAATCGCCAAAACTGCACTTTTGTTTATGTTCAAATTGAGTATTGCCAAAGGGTTAACATTTGAACTTGTTCTAATGTAGGGCATGATCGGAAATGGATGAGGTTTGGAGCTTTTAGTACTAATTTTGGTTCAACAAGGTCTATTCATGGAACAGGTAGCATCGGAGGAGGTTACTTTATTCTGACGATTGTTAAAAGCAAAATAACAGCTTTTGATATTTTGCTTTTTTGAATACCAGGTTCTTCATCAATGTCCTCTAAGGACTACTATGAGATTCTTGGAGTGAGCAAGAATGCCCCAGATGGTGAAATCAAGAAGGCTTATTATGGGGTAGGGACAATATGGTTGATTGTTTGCATCGTTTAGTTTTTTTTTTTTTTTGTGTGGATTGGATCGAATAACTTCATTTGATAGGCCTGCTGGTTTCTCGTTGATTGATGCTGTTTTTTGTGTCTTGTTCCAGCTTGCTAAAAAACTCCATCCTGACATGAATAAAGATGACCCAGAAGCTGAGAAGAAGTTCCAGGAGGTCTCTAAAGCATATGAAGTGAGTTTTGATGGCTTAGACGAAATCTTTTGATATGATCTATTAGAGTCTTGCACTGAAACTGGTTTGGGTCTTTTTGGATCAGATTTTGAAAGATAAGGAGAAGCGTGACCTTTATGACCAGGTACATAGGCTTCATTGTTTTTTTTTATTCTGGTATAGCTAGCTGGCATGTTTTTGTGATGTTCCCTTGATTACCTATGTAAGATGTGATCTAAAGTTTGTTGCCATCTCTGCAGGTTGGGCATGAAGCATTTGAGCAAAATGATAGTGGTGGGTATGCAAATGGTTCAGGCTTTGCTGGAGGGTTTAACCCATTTGATATCATTAACAACATGAATGACAATGTAATACACTTCTTTCTTGGTTTCTATCTATCATGTTCCACTCAAAAGAAAATTGGTTACTGTTAAGATAGCCTGAAAATTTCCGAGTCATTTTTCTTTCAAATGAAAATGGCTAACAATCACCATTCATGGTTTTACATGTTAATTCTTTCAAAAATCAGATCTTCAACGACTTGTTCAGGCGAGATATCGGAGGTCATGATGTTAAGGTATTACTATTTGATTATTTTCCCATAGATCATTTTTATTCTCCAAGATTAATACGTTTCTCTTTCTTTTCTTCTTTTCTGTTGTAAGGTATTGCTTGATCTTTCTTTCATGGAAGCTGTTCAAGGATGCTCCAAAACTTTGACTTATCAAACCGAGGTGGCTTGTAATACTTGTGGTATGTATATATTATTACAGTCAAACTGTTCTGGATGTTATTATGGTCTCATTATCCAATTACTTATTACTGTTTTCTTTCTTCCCCTCTCACTCAGGTGGACAAGGTGTTCCTCCTGGTACCAAGCGTGAAAAATGCAAACCTTGTAATGGCACTGGGGTGGTCAGTATAACTCTAGTCTGAACACTGTAATTATGATTTTTGTTTTTATTATGGCTTTAAAGTGTTACTCTTACGTTTTTCAGACATATTTGAGAAGCAGCGTGATGAGCCTCCAAAGAGCTTGCTCGAAGTGTGGTGGAGCCGGTTACACATACTCAGTATGTCATATATTTGATTGTTACACCTTTTGTATCATATGCCTAGCGTTATTTTGTGTATGAATGCCTACATATACGTGAAGACTCACACCCTCTTCCGTTAGATTTATCTCAAAATGTTTGGTCTTTTACTAGGCTTCTGTAATTATTGGATTGCTCATCAGTTTTCTTGTGTTGGTATTACTAGAGTTTATGCAAATCCTGCAGAGGGGCTAGAGTGGTTCGAGGACAGAAGACAGTGAAAGTCAATATTGATCCAGGTAAAAATTTTATTGCATATCTGTAGGTAATTAAAGAAATTGATATTAACCTCTTTAACTACTCACTTTGTTTTTACCTTACAGGGGTTGACAATGGTGATAATTTGAAGGTGGCAAGGGCTGGAGGGGCTGATCCTGAAGGTGACCAACCTGGAGATCTTTATGTTGCTATAAAGGTGACTTTACCGAAGTCATTTTTCTAATGAACAGTCATAGTCAATAATTTCATTGCGTCTCGATAACATAGATGTATTCCATTTTAGGTTCGTGAAGATCCTGTATTCCGCAGAGATGGATCAGATATTCATGTGGATGCGGTTCTCAGTGTTACCCAGGTTAAAGAACATGCTCTTGTCAATCCTGTATCTAAAATTTCATCTAGTGCAGTATCCATGAGCTATATTACCATTACTGTATTGTTCCTTATAACTGAGTATGTTCTTCATTTTTTGTCAGGCCATTCTTGGAGGAACCATTCAAGTTCCAACCCTTACCGGTGATGTTGTCGTGAAGGTTTCTGAAAGCTTTTTTTTTTTTTTTTTAATCATTTTACACGTTTTAAGATTTTACTGTGGTTATATCAACGACCAAATATGCTTGCCTGCTAAGTGACCAAAAATGTTTGCTTGCTCAAGGCAACGGGCTGGTCTGGGAACTTCTCCAGCCATCTAATTTGGAAACTCTATTGTTGCAGGTCCGTCCTGGAACCCAACCTAGTCAGAAGGTTGTGCTAAGAAATAAAGGTGAGCTCTTTTGCCTGTGTCCATTAGTTCAGTTTTAGAATACCTGAAAGATGAGAAAATTTTTTGAGTAGGATTTCTTAGCTTGATAAGAAGATCCTCAAATCCATACAGAAGCTGGTGACAGATTGAGAAACCAGTTTTTTCTTGTTCGTTAAACATATTAAATAACATGCGTTTGATTAAAATAAAAACAGGTGTTAGAGCAAGAAAGTCGACTAGATTTGGGGATCAATATGTGCATTTCAACGTCAGCATCCCTGTGTAAGTCCCATAAAGCCCTAAGTAAATTGTGTTTGGAAATGTTATAATAGTTAGGTGCCACACTGCAATCTTTAATTTTGTTTTTGTGGCAGCAATATAACGCAGAGACAGCGTGAACTGCTTGAGGAATTCAGTAAAGAAGAACGAGGTGAATGCGAACGACGCACTGCCTCTGGGGCTTCCCAGTGAAAACTACAAAGCAATTATTTTTGTTTGGTTGTCTCAGAAAATTGTTGGATCAACCTTCTTAATGGATATATTATCAGAAATGGTTGCGTCGGGTTAGTGAGGGTAATGTTTGGCTATACCTATTAACTAATTCTACAACTTCTACAAGAAAAACAGAAAAAGTAGAACAGGTGTATGCTGATGTTCTTGCCATTTTCCTATTTTTGAGTTTCGAGTTTTGTAGAAAGTGTTGCTTATACTTCAGACATTTCATGGTGATTCGCTATATCTCGACTCTCGTCGAACACTTTTCACTCTGTTGTAGGATTTCGATTTCAGATTATAATCATATTAGGCTTGATGGGATGATGGGGGTCGTTGACTTGTGCGAAAGGGTTGCTGCCAAGGATCCACTGTCACTAGCCTAACTGTCACCGAGACAAGTTTGGGTAAGGTTAAGTACCCATTGCCATTGCGGTTCAATAGGGTAATAGACACCTAGTATTCTCATGTTTTAACCCCATCAACCACCGCAAGTGCACGAAATTTATCTTAGTACAAGAGATGATTTGTCACACTGGAAATATATTAGAGAAAAGATGAGCTAACATGGAAAACATGAGTTGTGGATGTCACCAAAATTGCAATGAAAATTAAAAAGAGAGGTAATGAAAAACATTTGAGGAAACAATAAAGCATAGGCAAATGTGATACTAAAACCATATTAAAAACCGTAAACCCAAGATAAAAAATGGATAATATAATTATCTGAAAATGGATATAGAAAAAGAAAAGACATAAAAAAAAAATTACAATTCCATGACAAAAGAAATTACAATTTTAATCATAGAATGGATTTTGAATATTTAAAAAAAAAAAAAAAATCATAGAGGATTTGAATATTGTTTGGTAAAGGTAGCAAATAATTCTTAATCATTTTGGTGATAGATACAATGAAGATGGATTGGCGTATTCAGGCATCATATCTTACTCAATCTCCCGCCGTATCACACCACCAACAAGCAAAGAGACGTGCTTCTTCTCTCTTCTCCTTTTTCGTCGGAAATGGAGTTGCCGGTAGTAGATCTATCCCGTTACCTCGAATCCTCCGGTCCGGAAACTGATCTTCTCGACTCATGCCGAGAGGTAAGTCGGATCCTCAGGGAAACCGGAGCTCTCCTGGTCAAAGATCCAAGATGCACCGCTCAAGACAACGATCGATTCATCGATATGATGGAGACTTATTTCCAAATGCCTGATGATTTCAAACGATTGCAACAAAGACCTAATCTACACTATCAGGTTCCTTTCGATTCTCTTATCGAATCTCTGTAATTACCATCTCACATCTCAGTTTTCTTCCAAATCAGGTTGGTGTGACACCGGAGGGAGTCGAAGTTCCAAGAAGCTTGGTTGATGAAGAGATGCAAGAGAAATTGAATGCAATGCCTGAAGAATACAAACCACACACTCCTAAAGGACCAGATCATAAGTGGAGATACATGTGGAGAGCTGGTCCTCGTCCATCAAACACACGATTTAAGGTAGAATCTTAATTTCCATGGCTGTTTGTTGTATGTTTTCATATAGCTAATTTAGGTGTGATATTCTTAGGAGCTTAACTCAGAGCCTGTTACTCCACAAGGTTTCCCGGAATGGAAAGAAGTAATGGACTCTTGGGGTTACAAGATGATATCAACTGTTGAGGTTAGTCACTGTTGTTGAATTGTTTTCTTATTATGCTTGTTCCAGCTATGTGATGGTTCTTTTTTCTTATGCTTGTTCAGGTTGTTGCTGAAATGGCGGCAATCGGGTTTGGTTTACCTAAAGATGCATTTACATCCCTCATGAAGCAGGTAAATTCTATTTGCAATGTGTACATCTAGCCTGGATATCGGGGTCATGTGTAAATTATGATTTCTTAATCCTTGTTTGTGAATCTCAGGGTCCTCATCTTCTTGCTCCAACGGGAAGTGATCTTAGCTGTTACGACGAGGAGGGAACAATATTTGCAGGATATCACTATGACCTCAATTTTCTAACAATTCATGGAAGAAGTAGATTCCCTGGTTTATATATTTGGTTAAGGAATGGGGAAAAAGTTGCGGTTAAAGTTCCCCTAGGCTGCCTCTTGATCCAAACTGGAAAGCAGGTATGGAGATATTAACGCGCTTTGTTACTTATATCTTGAGTAGAGTAGGGGAAGAAAACAATTAGATGATTTATTTTGTCACCCAATACAAATAACTGCTGATATTGTGAAGCATCCATGATCAGCCAAATATCTTTGAGGTTCTAGCTAAGATTGTGGTGCTCATGTGTCCAGATTGAATGGTTGACTGGTGGAGAATGCATTGCCGGGATGCATGAAGTTGTTGTCACGAGCAAGACTATTGATGCGATCAAATTAGCAAAAGAACAAAACCGAAGCCTATGGAGAGTATCCTCAACAGTAAGTCTAACCAATTTCTTTCCCTCAGAAACTCAATCCTTGGTTATCTAAAAAATTTATTTTTGCCTGCTATCCTTGCAGTTGTTTGCCCACATTGCCTCTGATGCTGAGCTGAAACCTTTGGGACATTTTGCGGAATCATCACTGGCAAGTAACTATCCGGCGATACCCGCTGGAGAGTATGTTGAACAAGAGCTCTCTGTCATCAATCTAAAAGGAAAAAAAGTATTTTCATAGGTTTGCTGTTCAGTCACGATCCTGATTCTGAAAGTTTGGATCCTCTGCCTTCGTTGAAGCAGATAATTTTATGAACTCAGAAGGCGGTCTGAGTTTGGGACTTGTATTTGTTTATCGGATTCATTTGAAATTTTAAAACGAGCAATGAATATTTTGTATTTGGTAATAACTTACAAGACTCAGTTTCAATGAAATAAACTTGTTTGTGTATCCTGAATAAAAGCAACTCATTCAGTATATAAATACTCAACTTTCAAACTCTATCAACAAAGCAGAGACATAATTTATGCAGTGAAAGAGATGACCAGAAAAAAAGGAAAATGATTCTATGATGTTCCACAACATCCCTTCCCTTTTGATTCGGTATCTTCTCCAGGAACAAGAATCTTAGTTCCTTGGAGGAGGGAAGAGCCCCCTCCAGACTCTCCTTCCTCGTTGGCAATAAGCGTCTTTTTGCTGACAATTCGGTAGATTTCAGTTAAAACCGTGAGAAAAGATGGCTCGACATTTTTCGCATCCAAGGCAGATGTCTCCATGAAGAAGAGGTTTTCTCTTTGAGCAAATTCTTTAGCATCCTCGGTCGGCACAGCTCGGAGTGTACCGAGATCAGTCTTGTTTCCTATAAGCATAATCGCAATGTTTTTGTCCGCGTGGCCTCTCAATTCTTCCAACCACCTCGCTATATGATCGAACGATTGTCGTTTCGTTATGTCGTAAACAAGCATTGCCCCTACTGCTCCTCTGTAGTATGCACTCGTCACCGCTCTATACCTAAAATACAATCAGAGAGAGATTACAAATACAATAAGAAAAATACTGGAAAATAAGTCTTTGCACCAAAAAATACCGTTCTTGACCAGCGGTGTCCCAAATCTGAGCTTTGATAGTTTTATGATCGATGGTAAGAGTCCTGGTCTGGAACTCAACACCGATCGTTGCCTTGGATTCGATACTGAACTCGTTCCTAGAAAATCTAGCCAGGAGCTGTGATTTCCCGACCGCAGAGTCGCCGATCAAGACTACTTTGAACACATAATCTATCTTCTGATTGAAATTGCTCTGAAAATTTGACATCCTAGCTTGGAAGCTCGAAGAGGGGGTTATTCGAAGGAGGAGGTGATAAAGTAAATGAGCGAAAAATGTTTCTATGATCTGAGTCGAGATCCAGTTGGGTCAGAGAGAGAGAGAGAGAGAGAGAGAATGACCGGAAAAAGATTTGACCGGTATAAAGCAGAACGTGGGTTGCGTGCATTGGCAGACGTGAGAAGAACAAACTAGGAAGCAGCTCTAAAAAAAAAAAAAAAAAAAAAAAAGCAGCTCTTACAAAGTGGGTCCCGCCTTAGATTTCTTTTTTATTATTTCATTTTACATTTTTCCGCATTATTATTATTGTTTTTGCTTGTCACAAACAATATGTACGAGATGTGATGGAGACGAGGATGTGATGGAGACGAGGAGTCAGTTAATCATGCGATTTTTGAATGTTCGATAGCACGGAACACGTGGGATTTGGCCTCTTTTTGTCTGGATATTGAAAACTTCCCTTACCCGTCGGTCTATGCAAATATTGATTTCCTATTTTGGCGGAGTCCTAAAAGACGGGAGATCATTGGAGATCACGAATTATTCCCATGGATAGCGTGGTTTATATGGAAATCTAGAAATAAAAAAGTTTTTAAAGGTGTGGATATGGTCCCAATGGATATAATGACTCATGCAATAAACGGAATGTAAGGTATGGAATGAGGCACAATTACGGCAGTACGAATCGGTCCCCCATGTTATAGTTGATGAGTCCGTGACAGGGGGTCCGCGGTGCACGGTAGATGGATCCTGGAAGGAAACAGATAGCATATCTGGGATAGGGTGGGTTTATCACCAAGGGTCCCAAGGAATTCTGATAGGGGCTAAAGGAATCAGGCGAGTACGATCTCCCCTACATTCAGAGGCAGAAGCGCTTCTCTGGGCGAGGAGTAGTATGTTAGAGAACAATGTGTCATGTCAGAGGTTTGAGACAGACTGTGTGGATCTCGTAAACTTCACCAACTCACCAGAGGATTGGCCGGCACTCAATATACTTGCCTGCAGATTTCAAGATCTCCTTGTTTATTTCCCTCAGTTCTCTCTCTCGTTGATCCCCCGTACATCTAATGTCCAGGCGGATGCTTTAGCTAAATCGGCTCGTTTAAGAGCTTTTTCATTCTCTTATGTAAACAATCTTCTTCCAGTTTTGGTTACTAATTGGGAGACTTTCTTTTAATTATTTAATGTTTGGTTAGAAAAAAAAAGAAAAACAAACATGAAATTCTTCGCTAGAGGATCCCACATCATTGAAGTGAACTACCTTCATAATTGGACCTTCTAGCAAAAAATCAAGATTTATATCGTGAAGCTCCTTCGCTAAAACTTTGGAAATGATCAAGTTAAAGTCAATATCATCATTTCTCCCAAAAAAAAAAAGTCAATCATCATCGTTCAAGACGAGGATGAAATTAGTCCTTCTACCACTAAGGGACATCGAACAAATTCATGAGCTCGTATTACTTTTAAGGCTGAGTTTTCTAGAGCATTCTCCGTTAAAAAAAAAGGAATAGTTGTTAGGTTTTTTCCGTAGTGGAAGTATATGATGGAACGATATCCCCCGAGGAAGGAAGATGATAAAAAGTCTCTCGAAAACATGTAGAGATAGTGTCTTTGCCATAAAGTAATTGATGGTTATAGTGTTAATGAAAGGCTTTGAGGGTCATTTGGTAACAATAGCAAATATGGACTTTAAAAGACCATAATTGGATAGAAATCTTGTCAAGGGAAGCTTGGGCCATGCCTAGTTTGGGAATAATGCATGATTGTACGAGTCTACCAATGTTAGAGCGGTTGGAGAGGCACAACAAGATCAACGGAAAAGGCTACCAATGGATAACCAAAATAATACTTTGGATTAGGGTTTCTCACGGCGACATAGGGAGAAGATGAGGTGATTTAGTGAGAGAGGCGACAATGACCATCATATCTTAAAGAAGAGGAGGAACACGTGAGGTTGTCCACATGCTAAAAAAGTTGTTGAGAAGTTGTGTTAGAGAGATTATTCTGATGGTTTTGGTAACTGGAGAAATCACCATCTAGAGAAAAAAGCGTAAACGGATCTAACACTACAAGAAAACATCTCGGTTTCTGACGGACTAATCCGTCAGAAATCCGTCGGAATCAGGGGTTTTTCGACGGATTTCTGACGGATTTGTTCCGTCGGTTCTATGTCGTCAGAATTCCAAATCCGTCAGAATTCCGTCAGGCTACCCCGACGGAATTCTGACGAATTTGGAATTATTTAAAAAAAAATTAATTTATTTAAATGAATAATGTTTTTTTTTTCTTATTTAAATGTATAAAATTTAAATTATAATTAAATAGAAATTGTTTTAAAAACAAATTTAAAGTTTTAAATTAAATTTAAATTACAATCTAAATTTAAAGTCCTTGACGACGTAAGAACTCGTTCATCTTCTCCTCCATTGCACGGTATCGGTCCTCCGCCTCCGCTTTCTCTCTCAGACGCCGTGCCTCCACCTCCTCAATCTGTTTCTGCATACGTGCCTCCGCCTCCGCCTTCTCTCTGTCGTACCGTTCCTCCAAAGAGGTAACCCGTTGGGTCAGTTCGGCGTTTTGTGCTACCAAACTGCTACCACCGTGATAGCGAAACGACGAAACGGATGAGCAACTGTCTTCGGGGAGGTCGTAGACACGACCTATACTCTTAGGGGTTACCTAAGAAAAAAAAAATCAATTGCAAAACGTATTAGTATTAAAAGGTATTTTAAATGTGTTTAAAATTGACACGTTTACTAACCTCGTAAGTCAACTCGTTGACCTTGTCGAATGGAACTTCGGTTAGCGGCGGAGTTCCTTCGACGATCGGTTGCGATAGGAGGTATTGCTGCCCGGCCTTCTCCACGCTCTCCACGATTTCCCGAGCAATCGCATCTTGGATTTCACCTGTCTGTCTGTTGGTGTGGGCATCTCTGATGATATCAACATGCGAAGG
Source organism: Draba incana (assembly GCA_963576765.1). Taxonomy (NCBI): domain Eukaryota; kingdom Viridiplantae; phylum Streptophyta; class Magnoliopsida; order Brassicales; family Brassicaceae; genus Draba; species Draba incana. The sequence goes on from OY755205.1 coordinate 17,035,311, forward strand.
ACGCACACCGGTCTTCTCAAACTGTTAGCATATTCAAGTATGGAAAATGTTAGCGATAATTAAAAATATTTGGAAAATTAGGAAAATTACCAGTTGCTGAACACGTGACGCCTTGCTCGTTGCACCGAGGTTGTGGGTCGCCTCTCCCTTCCCATTCCGCTGGCTCTTTCGGTTAGTCGAGTTTTGGCCGGATGTCGCTTGAGTGGCCTCCAGTTCCCAATGTGCAACAAGTCCATCCCATAATGTTTGGTTGTCTTTAATAACCTTAGGCACCTTCCCCTTTTTTCTCCACCCGTCCTTCCACTCATTCATCTTCTGCGAGTACTTTCTCTTCGCCTTTTTGTCGAAATTACGTCGGACCTGAGGAGTTAGCTGGGGGTCCCACGTAAATTCTTGCTGCAAAGAAAACCAATACTCGAATTATTGACAAGTGGAATTTAATATAAAAAATTGTATATTTAACTAAGAATATAAACACATACCGCAAATTGGCGAAACCATGTGTCCTGGTCTGCAGCCGGCATCGACTCATATGTGGGATACGGCTTAGTTATCATGCTGTTGACCATTTCGTTGATACAACCCGCAATACCGTTTCCCGAAAATTGGAACCTACATGGTATTTTGTTTCATATTTTGTAAACAATATTTATTAAGCTAATATAATCATTTTAATTTTGAAAAGTGGTCATTACCAGGTCGTGTAGGGTGGTAATTCCGGGTCAAGGCGTGTCAACCTATCCCGACCTGGTTGCGACACAAACTCCTCGATGGTCATTGCCGTGCGAGCAGCAGAGCCAGCTGTACCCATAACAGGAGTGGTTGGGATCTGCGAATCACTCGCAGTCCCACCTCCCCTACTGGAACCACCACCTCCGCTAGTAACATGAAATATCTCATAATCCCTACGATTTCAAAATTTTTTATATAACCTTTTAATTTTCTCCCATATTAAAAATTACTATGTCAATTATAGATATAAAATTTAGAATCTTTATTACGGAGTTAGGGCTTTTGGGAATTATGATTTTGAGTTTTTGAGATGTTAGAATTTATGGATTTTAGGATTTATGGTAATTTGGTAATATGCGATATTGGAAATTCATGAAAAAAGCAATGAAATAATTCCACGACATCACCAAGAACAAACACGTTAAATTTTTAAACGGTTTAAAGGTTTTTTAAGATATAGTTATTTTTTGATTTTTTCATCTTATATATATAGAATTTGGGATTTTGGATATGTTAAAAATTTTTTAAAAAACATTAAAGATTTGTTTTACTCATGCTGCCTTGGTTTTCATAAATCCTTAATTACTTAACATTTTCAATAATTCTTCCATACAACTCCCACATTTAATTATTAAAATTTGTATAGTTTTTTTAAAATTTTACATTTTTAAAAAGTTAAGAGTTTTTAAAAGTTTAGTCAATTTTGTTAAAAAGTTAAATGTTTTTAAAAGTTAAATGATTTTAAAAGTTACATAATTTGATGTTGTGTTTAAAAATTTAAGAGTTACATGTTTATAAAAGTTTATAATTTTTTAAAAAATTTAAGAGTTTAATTTTGTTTTCAAATTTTTACAACTTACATTTTAAAAATCTCAAAAAATTATAAACACTTATTAGAATTGGAATTAAATTAATTGCAAATGGTAAGTTCCTCAAATTATCATAATACCTTAATCTATATATCCATAAATCCCTATTTTATCAAAATTTCAAAAATAATAAAATTTTCTAAATCCCTAATTTCTAAAATATTTGTAAATCCCAAAATTCATAAAATTTTCTAAATCCCTAATTCTTAAATTCCTAAATCACTTACGAAATCATGTTAAACTATGCTTCAAATTCGATATTTATGCATTCCCAATTGAATATCACACAATTTCAAGAACGGATTTGAACGGATTTATAAATTTTCAACGGATTTGTTCATAATTTTTAAACCAACAAGAACTTACATTGATTTGGTGAGTCGGGTGACAATCGGCGGTGATTCAGCGGCAAATCGGACAGAGTGACGGAGGAGATTGGGGAATTTTTTTGGTTGCTCTGTTTCTGTGTCTGCGGGGAAATCGAACTGTGGGATATTAAAGAACACAGCGACGGAATTCTGACGGAATTATGACGGTATATTAAAATCCGTCGGAATTCCGTCAGATATTCCCGCTTTTTCGATGAGATCGAAGTGTTTAGGCGGGAGTAAATTAGGGTTTTCCGTCAGAACTCCGTCATTATAGTCTGACGGAGTTCTGACGGATCCTTTTTTTTATTTTTTGCCGTTTAAAATAAAAGAAATAAATAATAAGTGTCCGTCAGAAATCCGTCAGACTATAATGACAGAGTTCTGACGGATCCTTAATTTTTTTAATTTTTTCCGTTTAAAATAAAAGAAATAAATAAAATTTATCAGGATCCGTCAGACAATAATGACGGAGTTATGACGGATTTTTAATTTTTGTATTATATTTTTTTCCGGTTCAAACTATTTATAAAGTTTTTGAAAATATGGTTAAGGTTTTTACTTTTTAAATGTAAGAGATTCTTGTGGGTTTGTTTTTAAATTTTAAAAATTTTGTACATTAATCCTATTATAAATTTGTATAAATCCTTATAAATTACAAACACTTATAAGAATTAAAATTCAATTCATTGGAAAAAATAGGAAAATTGTTAAAATATCGTACTTCCTAAACAAATATTGAGTTTATCTGTATGCGAGCAAAACGGTATTTAAATTAAGGATCCGTTACAAATCCGTAACGCATTATTGTATTTTTATTTTTCCATTATGGAAAAAATTAATTAAAAAATAATAAACCGTCAGAAATCCGTCATTATAGTCTGACGGAGTTCTGACGGATCCTTATTTTTTTCCGTTTAAAATAAAAGAAATAAATAAAAAAATAAGAAACCGTCAGAAATCCGTCATTATAGTCTGACGGAGTTCTGACGGATCCTTATTTTTTCCGTTTAAAATAAAAGAAATAAATAAAAAATAAGGATCCGTCAGAACTCCGTCAGACATTAATGACGGATTTCTGACGGTTTCTTATTTTTTTATTTATTTTTCCTATGTAAGAGATTTATTTGTTTTTAGTAAAATTTTTAATGGAGAATTGTAACAGTTTTTAAATTATAGAATTTTGTGGATTAATCATATTATAAATTTGTATAAATCATTTACAATTATAAACACCTATAAGAATTGAAATTCAAACCATACATTGGGAAAAATTGGAAAAATGTTAAAATAGCGTAGTGTTATTTAATTTTAATTTTTTCTAAGGGGGATTTTTAATTAAAAACAAATTAAGTTGGAAATCCGTATTATAACATATAAAATCATCGATGGTAGATACTAAAATCATGGAGGGTAAAATATTACACATAACAAAATTATCCGGATAAACTCGTACAATGGAAAGTCAGAAAATATTAAAATCATGGACGGGTCGGATGTTTATTCATCATCATCTGAGTCTGGAACTGTTTCATATTCGTAGCCAGTAGTTCTGTCATCTTCATCATCAATGGTACATACTTCCGTTGGTTGGTATTCAGCAATTATCGAATTAGCACCGATTATCTGTTTCAAAAATGAATTTAATTAGTTAATTAAGATTTCCTAGAAAAATTTATAAACTTATAATATACATGTACCTTAACAATGTTATGCTCTGTGATGTTAAGGTACTTTGAGTTCCTGTTAAAAGGCAAACGGTAACATTCTTTAGGATGACCACCGCACCTACACCAGTGGTGAGTCTGTACTCCTCCTTCTTGAAGATGTTATGGTGCATGGTTCCCTCGATTTTTCCTGAAGGATCTTTAAAGGTTACTAGCAGATCTCCCTGGTCATTGAGGGTTAAACTAGAGACCATAGCCACAATCTGATAATCAAATAGAATATACTTGTGAGATAAATTTTATGTCTACATGTTAATAAAATAGGTCCAAAACGTAAACCTTTTTCACTTTCACAAATTGTGAATGCGGACATTGAATTTCTGTAAGCTGGGACCAGAATGGTGTGCTCCTATTGTTATAATAACCTACATGTATGAATGATTGATTTAGTATTTGTCAGCTACAATCATTATTGTAAAGGTAAACCTACATATATACCTTCACGGAGTATGTAATCGATAGTAGAAGTCCACCGAGAACTACTAAAATCCTGGTCGGTCTGTGGTGCCTCATTAATGACCTCACGAATAAAACCTTGTGTTGGGCGTGCCTGAGAACTTTCACCTCGCATCACCTGCGCATCATGAGACCTCTTTCGAAACAGGCCTCGGCGTACAACTTGGCCAGGTCCCGGTATTACGGGCGTTTGGTTCAGGGATTGTTGAGTTGGACGGAGTGACATTGTCGGTTCAGCTTCAGTAACATTTAAGTTATCGTAAGGAGGGCTTGAAGGAACAAGAGTTGTGTTTGGAGGGTTATGACCGGGGGCTCGGTTTTGCATATAGTAATTCCACAAATCTCTGTTTGCCATTACGCAATTGAATTTTTCTAAGGGGGAGTGCGTGTTGAAATTTTTTTATAAAGCAATGACAAAATGTGCAAACTTATGTAGAACTGATATCCGTCGGATTTCCGTCGGAAATCCGTCAAAACACTCTGACATAACACCCCACAAATCACTTCGGTAACTGCAGACGATTTATTAACCACTCAAAGTTTGCCGACATCGTAAACCGTCATAATTCTGTCAGAATTCCGTTACATAATTCTGACGACTTATCTCCGTCGGAAATCCACCGGTCCACCTGACCAATCAATCTTTGCCGACATTAGAAATCGTCAGCAGTCCGTTGGACATCCGTAACACAATTCTGACAACATAACTGCGTCGGAAACCCGTCGGTACAGCTGACCAATCAAACGTTGCCGACATCGTGTAGTCTGAATTCCGTCGGTAATACGGTAATACAGACGGAATACCGACGGTTTATACATATAACTTCTACTATAAATACACCTGATGGGGTGTATATCTTCTACACCTCTCAGTCACAAACAAAAAAATATGTCTTCTAGCTCTCCAAATGAAGACGCAAAAACAACATCCGAGGCTAATTTTTTTTATGTTCCAAAATACTCATGGGAAACCGAATCTCATTGCGACGAATTCACTCAAGAGATTCCCACTTACTCGTGGGAATTTGATACCTGCTCACCAATCCATAAAGAAGATTCCACATTAACAATAGTGCCTGACAGGCAGTGGTCGCAAAACATCCACCACGCCAATCCAATCGAAGCCGAGCAACCATGTCAATTGATGGAAAAGTCAGATACTTACAGTGGAAGTACTTCAAACGTATGTAAGGAGCAGTACTATGATTATGAATTCGCCCAAAGCCCAGAAAAGCCAAACTTAAATTTAGATGTTGATGCAATCAAACGTGAATTGTGCGACGGATTTATAGATTCTCCACCAAAGGATCATTACTATGATTTCGAGTTCGCCCAAAGTCCAGAGAAGCCAAACATAAATCTAGATGTTGATGCAATCAAAAGCGAATTGTGCGACGGATTTGTAGATTCTCCAGAAAAGAAGAAAAAGGGAAAGAACATCACTAAATGGTTCTAACAAAAGAAGAAAAAGGGAAAGAACATCACTAAAGTGGAAACCGACATATGATTTTAAAATGCGGAGTTTATTATGTAGTTGTACCATAACCGTTGTGTGTTTAATATTTGCAAGGATTTCGTGTACCTGTTTACGAATGTGTTCTAAATTTTATGTTTCATTATATGTAATGGTTTATCGGAGTTGCAATACCAATAATTATCGTTAATTAGTCAATGAATATGAATATATATATATATATATATATATATATATACTATTAACTAATATGGTACACAATATTAGTCCACAGCAGAAATAATTAAGATTTATTCATTTATTTAATGAAATGAAAAATATTATACGGAACACACAAATGTGAGAGAAGAACATAAAAAACCAAACATTTATTCCCAAATTATTATTCTGAATCTTCGGAGGGACCTTCACTAGGGATGGAGTCTGAATCGTCGTCAAATTCCCCTAGTGTTTCCTCTTCGTCCGAATGCACTAGATCATCCCCGACATGTGTGACATCAACGACAAGGTCAATGTTATCTATCTCCTCAACATGTGACATTGGTAAACTTCTGGATGGTTGTAGAGCATCATGTTCTGTAACTCCATATATTTTTCCTCTTGGGTTTATTTGCGTTACTGTGATCCACGGATCAGTACAGTAGGCAACTCGAGGATATGGAATGTAGCAAACCTATTAATAATTAGTTGATATTGTTAATATACATGAACAAGAAACCTTAACTATGAGTACATAGGTAAACATATTAGTGTATATATTGATATCTGGTCTGCTTGAGACGCAAGGATAAATGGATCATAATACTGCAATCTCCGGCTTGAATTTATTGAAATAACACCAAGCTGGTCAACTCGAACCCCTCGACCATTGGATGGATCATACCAATCGCACATAAACACAACGCACCTCAAGTTCAACATTCCTGGATAGCGGATTTCCAAGATTTCTTTTAAAATCCCATAGTACATGGTATCGCCGGATTGCGCCGAAATACCATAGTCCGCAGTTGACCTTTGACGTCCTTCCTCGCGGATCCTGAACGAATATCCCCTAGTGCAAAACTGGGGATATGAAATCGCGCTGCTGCGTAAACCTTGAACAAACTCCACTAACCATGCCGGGAGTGAATGACCACATGCTATACAATCAGAAACCTAAAAATAAGTAAGAAATAAGTAACATATGAACGTGAAAACATGGAAACGTAAGAGTAAGTAATAATATTAAACTTACATAACATTTCAACCACCCCTCAAATTCTTCGTCTTTCAAGACAGCAAGTTCGGCATCTGTCTTATCACGATGGTAACCACGTGCGGGAGACATGTAGATCCTGTAACATAACAGTCGTTAGTAGATGAAGTCAAATAATTCAATAAATTTATAATGATAACTGATATATATATATATACCTTTCGTACTCCAAAATTTCGTCACAGTTTCTGAGGATATACGTATGCAAATGTGTGACCTCTCTTGGTGATAGTTTGCGTTTCTTTGCTTTTCCACTGGCTCGACCAATTTGGGCAAACAACTCAGGAACAACCACGGCATACACTGCTTTCTCACCTCTATCATCATGTCGGGGAGGCCGTCTCGCCTTAGTACTTACTTCCCGTGGAAAGTAACATTCGGCAAATTGTGAGACTTCCTCGTTTAGGCTTTGTGCGACAATAGATCCCTCAACCCTGCTCAAATTTTTAACCTTTTTCTTCAGGTGGAACATGTAACGCTCGAACGGATACATCCATCGGTATTGAACAGGGCCTCCTAAGGCTGCTTCTCGTGGGAGGTGAATAGGAAGATGTTCCATAACGTCAAAAAAAGACGGTGGAAATATCTTCTCAAGATTACAAAGGAGTACCGGGATATTGGCCTCCAAGTTATGTATCCCGTGGACGGTTAGCGTTCTTGAACACAAATCTCGGAAGAATGCACCAACTCCTACATAACACAGAAATGTAAACAAGTTAGTAAATATATAGTAATATTATCGTAGTAATACACAAATGGGAGTAAGAAATATACCTCCAATTGCTTGGTGGATAGGTTCTGGAAGAAGATATGCAAATACAAATGGAAGAAGACGCTCCATCACGACATGACAATCATGACTCTTCATTCCTGTAAACTTGCCTTCCGGCGAATCCACGCAATTACGTAGATTAGATGCGTAGCCATCTGGAAATTTGACAAATTTTTTGAACCAGTCAAAAAATTCTTCTTTCTTCCTAGCGTCTAACCGGTAAGCAGGCATCGGCAATCTACCGTTCGAAACATGAAGAGATGGCCTCGAACAAATCGATGGCAAGTCGAATCTAGACTTCCAGTTGTCTTTGGTCTTTCCTGGGACGTTTAATACGGTTTTCATGATGTTGTCAAAGAAATTCTTTTCTACATGCATGACATCTAGATTATGCCGCAGTAGATGGTCTTTCCAGTAAGGCAAATCCCAAAATATACTCTTCTTGTGCCAATTGTGATATTCCCCACAACCGTCGACGGGGTAAAGGCCATTACCCCCACATTCAGGACTTCGCTCTGCACCAAAATCTCGTAACTGTTCTAATATGCTGCGACCATCTATCTCAGGAGGTGGACCATGTAACACTTGTTCATTCTTCCTTAAATGTCTTTTAGACCGACGATATGGATGATTTGGCCGTAAAAACACCTATGGCAATCAAACCATGAAGTCTTCCTTCCGTGCTGCAGTTGGAATGCTGAAGTATTTTCTTGGCAATAAGGACATGCCAATCTTCCATGCGTTGTCCATCCAGATAACATACCGTATGCTGGAAAATCGCTTATAGTCCACATAAGTACCGCACGCATCTTGAAATTCTGCTGGATTGAAACATCATATACCTCAACACCATGCTCCCACAACATCTGCAACTCGAAGATCAATGGTTGGAGGAATATATCGAGTGACCGTCTTGGATGATCTGGCCCGGGAACTAGAATTGAGAGAAAGAGGAACTCTCGTCACATGCACATAGATGGAGGCAAATTGTAAGGTGTTACGATGACCGGCCACAACGAATATTTTCTTCCATGCTTGCAAAATGGGTTGAAACCATCAGTGGATAAGGCTATGTATACATTCCGTCGTTCATACGCAAAATCTAGATATACGGATTGGAAGTGTTTCCATGCTTCCGCGTCAGAAGGATGCGTGATATCTCCATCTTGACTATGCTCTGCATGCCATCTCATAGCCTTAGCTGTGCGGTTTGATTCGTACAGCCTCTTCAACCTCTCCGTTATGGGTAAATACCACATCCGTTTGAATGGAATCTTCACCCTGCCACTTGTGTCCTGGAATCGGGGTTTCTTGTAAAATTTACATTTGTTCCGGTTCTCGTCTTCTCTCCAGTATATCATACAGTTGTCAATGCACACGTCTATAACCTGGTAGGGCAAACCAAGACCGGCGACAAGTTTTTGGATCTCGTAGTATGATCCTGGGGACACATTATCTTCAGGCAAAATATTTTTAACGAACTCGGCGATTGCATCAACACATTCTTCGGACAAATTGTGATCAGTCTTTATGTTCATCATCCTAGTAGCAGAAGATAGCGGTGAATGACCATCCCTACAACCGCTGTATAGTGGTTGCTTTGCTGCGTCTAACATATCGAAAAACCTTCGAGATTCTAAATTAGGTTCTTCAACCCTATCACCCTCATAACCACCGGACTGGAAATTTTCTCTAACCATCGCAACCGTACTAACCCCAACATCTACATCCGCTGTAGGTTCCCCAACGCTAGACGGAAAATAAGGTTCATTGCTACTGGTACTACCATATTCATAATTCCTTTCTCCATGTAAAAACCAAACCTTATATCCCGGCCTAAATCCATATCTATATAAGTGGTTCCAAACAGTAGAAACTGCAGCACTAATTCTATTACAGCAATTAGAATAAGGACATTTGATATCCTGACCTTTGTTGGCCGCCTCTTGATTTATGGGTAACTGCATGAACTGGCAAATACCATCAGCGTATTCGGTCGTTAATAAGTTAAACCCCTCTTCCCTCATTGGCCCGTCCATCCATGACCGAAAATATGAAGAACTCATCTCTTAAAAAAATTATTTTGGTTTTCAAATGTTGTTATGAACATCTGAAGAAATTTTAAAACTTATGTAGAATGAAAATCCGTTAGAAATCCGTCAGACAACCGTCAAAACCTCCGACACAATAACACATCAATCCCATCGGCCGACCCAGACGATTTGTTAACCAGTCAAAGTTTGCCTATATCGGAAACCGTCAGAATTCCGTCGGCACAAAAAAAAAATCTGATTTCCGTCAGATATCCGTCAGTATTACCGTCAGAATATTCCGATCGTTTATTCCCGTCGGTATGTTGTCGGAAAATGTTGACGAATTTATGACGGAATAGTGACAGCAACCTTTGTCGTCAGTAATCCGTCACAAAAAACTGACGGAATCACGACGGAATGATTTTTCGTCACAATTCCGTCAGTAATCCGACGGAACTGTCTGACGAAAAGTCCGACGGCTGAGAATTCCGTCAGAAATCGTGATGTTTTCTTGTAGTGTAAGATCATATTTCACATGCATTGTAATCCATTATCCAAAAAATAGACTTTTGCGGTTTCGATGCATTGTTATCTATTTTTATTTTAACAGATTTGAAAACAGATTTTTGTGTTAGATGTATCTATTTAATTTCTTTCCCTCATACTGCATCAATTGTGGAAGCTGAATTCCACAACTTTTGCAAACCAAGACATACCTTCTTGATTTGATGAAATATCATGGTTTAACAAAAGTTGGCTATTCCATGAATCTTATGGAGTATTTGGAAGAACCAGGATGAGTTTTTTTATGCTCAAAAACAGATTTCGGAAAATTATGAAATTGATCACGTTGTGGAAGAGACTCGATAGTGGCCAAAAGTTAATGGCTTTGGTGGAGCTCAAAATAAAAATAGGTCAAAGAGCGAACAAAATGATAGCAACACCAACTCATGGTATTGTTAAGTGTAATTTCAACTCCTTTTTTTTTGTCAAGTGTAATTTCAACATAGTTGGAGGAATTTTTTTTTTTCATAGTGGTGGTCCTGGTGGAGTTTGGATAGTCATAAATAATGCGGGAACAATCAACTATCATGCGAGAGATGCTTTTACTTCTTCTCCTAATCGAACTGTTGCGAAACTCCGTGTATCATGTGGGCAATGCAGAATCTTTGAAAATTGCATCTACATGATGTGATGTTTGGCTTTAGATTGTAATATTGTGTTCATAGCCGTGCTTAGAATTTTTGTTTTTTTTTATAAGACCATAGACGAAATAAAAAATAGTTTAACGTTTTAATAATTTATCATAATACAAAAAAATATATTTTAATACTGGGTTACAAAATAATTTATGCAATATAGATTATGAAACACATTTTTAATGAAATATTATACCAAAAACATAAATTATTATGTCATAAATATAGAAATTTGACATAAAACTGTTCAATATAAAATTACGTCTCATAAAAAAACTCATAAATGAAAATAAATAGATTACAAAACTCAAAAAGAATAATGAAATTAGTAAACAAATAATTAAATTAATGACAAAAAATTCAGACCTTAAAATAAAGAGCTTTTTAAATAATTTCAGTTAAGGTTTATAAGAGGATGATATGATATGGATCTTTTTTTTTTTTTGGTCGAATATGATATGGATCTAAAATTCTAAATCGTTCCTACTTCGCTGCATATAAACCCAAAATCTCCCTGAATCAAAGCGAGAAAGAGTGATGGATGCGAGCGACTACGATGACGTTTTCAATTCCACTACGAACTGGAGAGTCGCCGGCGGTGTCCTTACAGACTCCATCTCCTTTGAGTCCTCCTTCTCGCCTTCCGCCGCAAAACAAGATTCTGATGACGAAATCATCCCCTCCGCCAAGTCCCCGCTGCTTCTCCTCCCTCAATTTCCCAACGGCGACCCTTGCGAAATCACGAGTACGCTGCTTCTTCTTCCCCTTCTTTATCCCGTTTTCGCCTCCGACTCTTTCGTCTGTGTTGGGATGTAATTTGTTCCTCCGATCCGTTTTTAACCTCTAAATTGTTAGTTTGAAGTAGATCGGTAGAGATATACTATGGAATTGATTGGGAATTTTGTGTACGTTTGGTGGTGATCTGTGGTGTTTTTTTGTTAAATGTGTGTGTTTGCTTGCAGTTACATTTGCACAGGAGCATGAATTAAGGCAAGTCTATATCCGTAGTACTGCACGGGTTTACGAGGTATATTATACCCGAAAGCGGCGAAATGATAGAGAATACCTGTGCACAGTTCGATGTGGCATTGCAGCGAGAGAAGAAGAGGAAGAAGTGCTTCAGATACCTCTCATTGAATCTGTAAAGGATTCGATTGAGACGAGGGTTAAAGATAATGGCAATGGACGGACTAACGAAGATGATTGGGTTGAAGTGAAATCTGGCGAGGATTGTCTGCCACAATTAGGAAAACAGGTAACGAGTTTCTTTTCGGGAGTAAAATCACGTTACCCTGTGATATAAGGAGTTGGTGTGTATTTGTTGTTCTGTTTGTAACGGTTGCTGTGAATGGGGAAATGCTTTTCAGGATTTGTTTGAAGCTACTGCAGAGATCAACGACGCAGAACCTTGCATTTCCATTACACTCCGTCTTCTCTCCCTTCATGATAAAGGATGTGCACTTGTTGATGAAATTTATGTATTTGCTGATCCTATTGATCAAAGCGAGTTAGAGAAGGAAGAAGCAAGTGGAACAGCAAATTCATCCAGTAGTTCACTGATGGCTATGTTTATGCCCGCTCTTTTGCATCTCTCTCGAGGAAAAGATGTCAGAAAGGAACTCGATAGACAAGTTTCTGACAAGTCCTACACTACGAATCCAGGAACTTTGGGAAATTCAAATGATTCTGCTAAGATTGTGAATGAAATTCAGCAAGAGATAAATTCCTGTAAAACAGATCACAAAGGAGCGAGCTCACCAGTGATAGTTGATACCCCTGCAAGGCATGTTGATGCAACACGAGTATCGGAAGCAGAAATCAAGCCTGATACGTCTTGCAATAATATGGGGACTGTCCTGGATCAGCTTGTTAACAAGGTAAGCCGGATAGAAACTATCTTGACAAGATTTGAAGATCAGATATTGAGACCTATCAATAGTATTGATGCAAGACTCCAGCTAGTAGAGAAGAAACTTGAGCAGCTAGGCAAGAAATCATTTGAATCTGAATTGTTTGTTGAAACAGACATACCCAATTCAGATTCTTTGGGCAGTGATACAGATAAAACTCCTGAAACCATTGAGTTGGATGGACTGACTAAAATAACGGACAATCCACAATTGGCCTCTTCTTCTATAGCAGCTGCCCCTGACTCCTCTAGTGTAGACAACAGTGAAGATAATATTTTTACAAAGTTCTTAGAGCAGGGGAATGAAAATAACTCAATCTTAGGAGACGAGGTGGTTTCTGCCGAATCTGCGATTAGTAGTGAGGAGGTTGGTCATTCCTTTGGGAGAAGAGCTACTGAAAAGAATCCTAAACGTTCGCTGTCTATAAATGATGCTTTAGCATCTGCACTTGCTGGGTTATTGTCTTCTACTTCAGTTGCCCTCGTAGTAACAGCCCCTGAATTCTCAAATGAAGATGACATGGAGATGGAAAAGAAACCTCTAACTAGTACCCATCCAGACGAAAGCCAAGATACAGCAGGGGAGTTTGGAAGCAGATCCTCTGTCTCGGAAAACCTAATCTCTTCACGGAAAGAGCATAACATTACTCTATTTACGGAAGACAATTCTCAGGAAATGATTAACGGAGTTTCTGAAAAGTTAGGTGATAGTTTGGGAGGATATGATGAGGCGGAGACAGTAATTAGCGTCAGGAAGGATGATCTAGATAAAGAGACGGGGACATCTAACACAAAAGCGGGTTGTTATACAGAAAGGGAGAACTTGAGTAATGAGCCCGAGATTCCCGATTGCTTGGTTCACGAGAATCCAAATGTATCTACTGGTTGTGGGAGTTCCAAGTCCATCAATGAAGGAGAAGCTGGAACGGATGATGACTTGAAGAGCGTTCTCGGTTTTCAGCCTACTACTTGTTCGGTCGATTTCCAAACTCCTGTCCTGGATGTGAAATTCAATCCAGAGAAAAAAGGCTCGGAGAACAAGTGTTTCTTTGAGGGACTTCTCACAGCGGAATCTAAGACTGTTGTAGATTGCAACAAGGAAGCATTTGATGATAACTTGGTGTCTGTGGAAGAAGAAGAACGAAACGACCCACCAATAGATACTCTTTCGTCTGTGGCAATGGTTCACTATGAGTCGAACGAGGTGATGCATCTACAGTTGAATGCAGACATATCAACAGCAAGTTTGATATGAGACAAAAGTTATGTTTTTGTTCCCAAGGTCTTCTTTATAAGTCTTTACCTAGCACTCCGTGGAGTGTGGAGGGTATATATATATTTTGAGTGACGAAAGAAGTTGTAAGCGTTATAATTATCAAATTTATTAAACTCTCTTCTAATTAGCTACAGCTATGTACAAGTCAATGTTAGAATTCCAATAATTATAACACTTTATAAGAAAGTTTATGACTGTATATGTGTACAATGAATACAGTTTACATTCAACTGTGTATAACTCCCAAAACTCCTGCAATAGTAGTAGATGTAATATTTTCCTCAGCAATAAAAATGATTGAAAATTACGTTTTACTTCCTCCGTTTCATAATACTTGTCGTTTTGGAAGTAAATTTTTGTTTCATATTACTTGTTTTTTGTATTTTCAATGCGTATTTATTGTTAATTTTTACACTTTTACCCCTACCTTTTGACCTATTAATTAATTATTTCAAACAAAACAATACATTAATTAGGGATAAAATAGAAAATATAATTATTTAATTTGTGTGAAAACCCTAGAACGACAACTAATTTGAAACGGATGAAATTTTTTTTTTTAATTGCGTAAAGATCAGTTGTGTATTCTATTATTTTAAAACAGTAACTTGAAAAAAAAAAAGGCAATAGCTTGCAAGTAAATTTGGATACGAAGACGTGAAACTATAGCAAAAATCGCAACATATAAATGAATATGAGGTCTGAATTTAGTATCCCTACTTAACTAATGTTGATAAATGACAAAACAAAAGTATGAAGTCTAAAATATAAAAATATATAGAAATTCTAGAGAAAGAATAAATGGCTAGAAGTGAAAGAGAATCTTATAAAATTAAATATGTTGAGCAAGAAATTTAGCGGCGCATTGAAATTTGTGAGACTAAGAGCATCAACAAAGGCGTCTCTTCCCACGTCTCTAAAAATTAAAAAAATAATTAAAAAATAAAAAAGCAGAAAAAGTTGGAACATACGTCTCTGGAAGAAGCAACTCAAGAGACGTATATAGCCATGTTACAGAGCTTTCCTGGCACGTGTTTTATTATAATTGGTTGATTTTTTTTTCAATATTTTTTTTTTTAAAATAATATATTTAGAGACTCTATTTGGTATATAACCGTTGCAGATGCTCTAAAGGCGTAAACACTTTTCAACTTGTACAAAACCATCACATGTTTTTTCTTTCTTTTGATGTCATATGCTTTTCTTTTCTTTTGATGAGACTATGCTTTTCCATCTCTTTTTTTTCAGTTTAAGAAATCAATATAAAGTAATTTTCTTTTAGAAAAGTAATTTTAAAAGAGGAGTACAGTGAATTTACATTGCCGTTGAAATGACTGTAAATTTATTTTACCAAAGCATCTTTTCAATTTTGTGTCTTTTTCAACTCTTTCACATAAATTAAATGTGATGAAACTGTTATTGTGACACTTTTGTTTCAATAATTTAGGTGCACACTGTTTTCGTAGAAAAAGTTAATTTTTTTTTTTTAAATCATACAATGAGATACCTTTGATGTTTTACTAATAAAATAAACATTTTTGTTGTAAAATGCAGTTTTTCCACATAACCATTTTTTTAATTTAAAATTTTTTTACATTAGCATTCAAATCGCTGATAAGTTATTATGGACGTATGAATACCAATTCATTTTTGAATATTTTTTCGCTTAGTTGACAGAAAATAGTTCTCTTCTAAGTAGACACAAATAATTCACTTCGAAGTGGACACAAAATAATCTACTATAATCATGTAAAACACATTTTACATCACTTCTAAGTTGACACAAATGGTTCGCTTCAAAGTGGACACAAAATAGTTTTGCCTTAAAGAGTTCAGGCATTCCCAAGTAAAGAACTTATTTGGTTGAAAAGAGTTATTGGTGATCTAGGCATCCTACATGACTTGCCAATGCATGTATATTATTGTCATATTGTGATAATATGTCATGAGAGGGTAAAACAAGGGTTAATTTGCTTCATAACCAAACTAGGTAATTATAGAGAAGGTAAAGAAAACTGTTCTCTATAATTAACTAGACGTTTCTATGAGGAGATATTAAAGCCATTAAATTTTAGAGAAATGGTTAATTAGGGGCAATGAAGATTCTTAATCTCGTTAATCTCCATTTCTTTCCTTCTTTTCTCTGATACGATTGCTCGTATCTCTTTCATAACTTAGTATCTTCGTATTGATTACTGGTTGCGAAAAAAAAAAAAAAATAGATCTTTTCTCTCTTCTATGTAAGTTTTACAACCACCACCTGAAAAGGCCTTGTTCATGGATTTATGCTGATTTGTTTTGGATTTAGTATGGAGTATTTGAGATTCATCGAAACGTCTAGTTAATTATAGAGAACAGTTTTCTTGGTAAAGAGTTTTGCCGTAAGTTTATCAAAGAAGACTCGATCTGAAGTATGATCAAGTAATTCCCACATACGCTAAATTTACGACTTCGACCCTAGATCAATACCGCTGTGCCACTACATGTGTACTTTTAAACACCTATGCACTCATTGTGTTGTTTTTACATTAAAACAAAGTTCCATCTAGTGATGTACCGTCGTACCGACCATGAATGAATTCTAATGAAAAATAATAAAAAGGTAAAGTAATAGTAGGCCTGATACTTTTTATAGAAAAATCATGCCCGACTCATCGCCAAATCACCCGTTAGGCCACGATTATCAATCAAATTAACATATAGAACCAGGATCTTTAAATTCCTTACCAAACAAATAATAATAATTCAAATGCATACATTCGTGGAATGTAGGCACGATGCAATTTGATGAAAGGCAACGTGAGATAAAGGTTAAACAGAAAAAGTAAGTTGATCCACTACATCGAATGGATTATCCCCACGTGTCGAACTGTGAGAAGATTGCTGCGCCATTAAGTAAACCATAGAGCCGTAAACAAACCAATACGACAAGACTCATAAAGCCCTAACTCCTGACCGTACCTTTTGGGTTTTGAGTACACTCCTATATAAACCCCTAAGGGCTCTCACGTCCACCGGTCCTTTCCATGCTGATTAAGCAACATCCTCTTTCACGTATATATATTTATATTCAACAAAGAAGAAACACCATTAACATAAATTACGTTAACTTAGCTTACAACGAAAAAATGAAGAAAGCTACGGCATTGATGAAACATATTATTGCGTTGCTGAGCTCCGTGGTAAAGGCTAAATCTATAGCCATAAAGAACAAAACAAGCGCCTTTAAAACACGACTCCTCATGTTGTCCCTCGTGAAACAAAAGAAGCTCGGGTTCCGTTCCATTTCCAACAAGATCCACAACCTCCTAGGCCATGCAGATCAAGACCAAGACCACGACCAAGACAAGGACAAGGCTATAATCCTCTACAGCAGCGCGGCATCTACACTTGAGGCTTACGACGTTCATGAGGAGGAGTGCGACAAGTATCCTGATCTGAGGCACACTTTGTTCGAAGGAGAGGAGGAGTTCAGGGACTTGGAGGAGGGTCAAGGCAGTTCTGTGATAGATCTGGTAAGGAACTCCAAGGAAGAAGGAGGAGCCAGCTTCAAGCTAGAAGATGAGATCGACCATGTCGCAGATCTCTTCATTTCCAGGTTTCATAAGCAAATGAAGCTTCAGAAACTCTTGTCCTTTAAGAGGTATCAAGAAATGCTAGCCCGAGGCCCCTAGACCCATCTCCATACATACATGTTGGCCATGGGTTCATATTATGATCTTTACCCACGTTCATATTTTGTGTTGTGGATCTTTAGATCTTAAGTTCTAATGAGCCCCCCTATCCTCTAGGATCAAAATATTATGTTCTCGTAAATGTGTTTTCATTTATTATGCTGGGTTCAAGGAAAGAGCTGCTTTGCAGTAAAGATTTTCTTCCTCCTCGAGTTAAAAGATCTTTGATGAGTTATAATATCACTGGGCATTCCTTTTGATCTTAATAATACTAATTTAGTACTATTTTGATCCATTCGTTTTCATTTACTCAGACTCAACAGTCAGAGTTCATGATCATTTCTAACTGGGCGTTTGCTAAGTCTGCCTGGGTCACTTAGAATTTAGATTCTTTGTTTAACAATTCAGAATCTTTTTATGTCAATTAAATTAGTAATTTTTCAAAATATGTGTTATTTTTCCACTTACAAAATCATGGATTTGTTATAAAATGAAACTTAAAATGTGTTTTAGGAATAATCTTGAAATCACTAGAATAACAACTAATACAATGTTGACCGAAAAAAAACTATTAATACAGTAAGAGTGGAGAAGAAGCTTGGTGCTCGAGCAGAGGTTCAAAGTTTTAGGTTCGGTTCAAAACGTCATACGATTGAGAACCATACTATGTAAGTAGATCGGCCCTGAAATTTTGGGGGTCCGAAGCATAAAAAACTAATTTTAAGGGATTTTAGATATACACAAAATATATAGGTGCGCTGTTCAAGAAGAAACTGAGGAGAAGCCGAAAAAGAGAAGAGAGAGTGAGAGACACAAACAATATGGTTCCGTGAGTCATGTTGATATAAGGTGGTATCTGAGAAGGTTTTCACTTCATGAAGTGATGAGTGACAAACAAACCAGAACAATAGAGATTAGAGCAAATATATTAAAAGAGAGAATTTTCAACATTCTGGAGCAGTCTTCTTTTCACTTCTATTTTCTAAATGGAAAGATTATGTTTGTTTTCTTTTTGCATTTTTGAGAGATACTAAACATGTTACAATTAAGGGTTGATTATCATTGTAGACTTGTAATTACAAAATAAACTAATAAATAAAAACGGAGTTACTAATTTATTTACTTTTGCCAAGTACTAGCTTCAGTTATGGACTTTGTTTTAAAATAAGAAAGAAATTATCTTTATCCCCAACTTAAAGAAAACATATAGAAACATGAAGTTCTTGTAACATCTAACATGTTTCAATCATAAATCACGTAGGGTTTAACGAGAGTGAGGTTATGGGAAACAGAGTAAAATGATACTAAAAAAGAGAGAGTACACTACATGCGTCTATGGATATGATGAAGACAGCGTCACCTTGAAGAGATTTACCTCCTCAGTATCATAGTGAAGAAGAGAAGCTCTTGGACAACAAACTTATGTCTCCAATTAATGACTTGGCGTTTGAAAGTATCACCTTCTACTCTAGGTTTGATTCCTATGGTACATTTGATAATGATTTATCATGGTTTAGAGATTAGTTTCTCAACTTCTTGTTGGGAGTCGTTACATGGTAAGTTTTTACCACACCACTGTTGGTTGTTGGTTGCTCTGGTACAGCATTGTTGGAGTGACGCAGACATTAGGTGAAATAGAGGAAGCAAAGAACAAAGAAAAGAGAAGAATATTTCTGCTGAATAAGACTCTTTGATTTTTTGATGAATAACACTAAACCAAGATTTTCTGATGATCATATTCTAATATTTCCTATAACAAAATTCAAAATTATACACCCTAATTAAACCAAGATTATGTAACTCCAAACGTTACTTTTACCCCATTTATTCTCATTAATTCCAATTTGAATCAATCTTCAACAACTACACCATCTTACATATCTTTCTTTATCAAAGTCTATAAATTTGTCTAATATTTTTTTAACGGTTGTGTGAGCAGAATAAAAGAGAGAGAGGTGGTGAACTTAAGTTCAATGTCTATTTAGTTGGACACTCTTAGCATGAGTTCTATTTAGATTCACTACAACTCATCAAAACAGTTCTAAGCTTGCTGCTACCTTCTCTATTCAAAATTTATGATAGATACATAACTATGCATAAGTCAATGAGTCTGATAACGAAGATATAGCAATCAATTACATGGCACCTAAAAACAATCCACTCCGTCACCGCTTCTTCTACCCCATGTGTGTGATAATTGAGCGACTTTTAGACTTTTTAAGTCAATAGCTTTTGAGACAATCAGTGAAAGGCTTCATTAGTTTTGTGAAAGAAAGCTTTCATCTCTTTTGCAATGTCATGAGGATGGAGTATGCGCTTTCAAATAGCATGCGATTATTATCAAGTTCAGTTGTTCATCTAACATAGTAACTCAACATTCACATGCTTAAATGGTTAGGCTTATCAAACATCATGATCAAAACAATTACCAAGTGATATTCAAGCACAACTCGTTCTAAAATCAGTTTCTAGATGATCAATAAAGAAATATGTAATATATAACTAGATATAGATGACATTTTACTATGAAATATCAAAAACATCACGCTGGTTACCAATCTGAATTATCGAACCACGAACTTTCCTTTGGGTTAATCCCTATTGACCCACTTTTTATTGTGATTTGATGACTTTTGATGTGAATGAAAAAAACATGGTCAACAATATTTTGTCTCGTTTTGACATGCATGAAATCTGAGAATGGGTTTGGTGGGTGGGGACCAACGAACGGCGTTGAAACAAGAATTGTTTTGTCCCGTTTGTAGTGCTTGTTTACTAAACTCATGTTATAAGAAAACAACAACAAGTGGTCCTTCTCCTTCTAGAACGACCACGAGTTTTTTTTTTTTTTTTCTACATTTGCCTTAATTAACTTCCTTGTACTATCTCATCTTCCATTTTTTTCTCCAGGGGTAGAAATCAAATTGTCAAATTATCGTAAACGACGTAATACCGTATTTTCATCATACAATCAAATTTTTGTTTTTGCATTACGTATAGAATTGTATTGTTGACGCAAAAACATTTTTAATCAAATATTTTTGCAAGCTATAGAAAAAATGATGTTTTTTATTTTGTGTTATGTTTGTTTTTTCGTGTGTAAATTTATAAATCACTGTAAAGCACACAATTCTAACATATATAGGTTAAAAAGAAAAACATATGAATATATTGGAATCTCATCCATTGATCATCCTGAGAAGAAGGATAAGACAAGTTGGTACAAGACACATTTTTTTTTAAAAGGCCATCATTTATTCACGGTGAAGTATGGTAATGTTTTAGTCTTAGAGATTGCTTGTTTTCTTAGCTAAAATATAGTTATAATTAAGCATAAACAAACAATTAATACCTGTATAGTGGTGATATATCAATAAAGTATGTCAAAAAAGATAATTACACCTTTACTGGTTAAAGATACGAATACAAGTACAAAATAATACTAGGGAAGTACAGTAACTCCATAATTACATCAAGCTGCAACTATTTTATACTTAATTTCAAAAAAAAAAAAAAAAAACTATTTTATACTTTAAATTTCGCATTAAACTAAGTAAAAAGAAGTAGGGAAGAAGATGCAACGAAAGAATACAGCTCATTTATATATGATTCTTATATAAAGGTAAAGAATAAAAAATCAAAATCTATCTTCAGTTTCTTGTTTTATTTTTCTACTAAATTATCGCCCAACTTATATGATTAGAAGTTCTCTTTGTGGAAGTCAAACTTGGTGGTAGTCTTGCGAGAGAAATCCAAAGCCAGATTTTTAAGTTCCTTTGTTAGTCCTGGTGCCCCACAGTAGAAGACTCCTGCAATCAAGTTGATATTAGCATTTATATAAAATGAACACCTAATGTGTACGACTTAACGGGTCTAGATTAGTTACCGATTCGTTTGCCAGGATGCTGAACCGCGATTCTCTTGTAAACTTGTCTCCAGTTGGGTTTGGCGAAGTGGGACTTGACACGTGTTCCGGACACCACATCAACACCGTTCTTAGCGTGCTGCAAGGACTGAAGCATGGTAATGAGAGCGACCCTGGCATCGCCTTCCTCATACACGCTCGTGCAATAATTATGGAGCTCGATAATGCCTTCCTCGTCCAACTCGGAAACCTCATCCATAATCCCCTTGAACCACTCAAACGATCCTTGTTCCCGAGTCACCCAGTAGAAATATGCCTTCCTCGTTTGAAACCCTTTATTGTTGTTGTTGTTGTTGTTGTTGTTGTTTTCAATGTCGCTGTCGCGGTCGGGAGATTTCATGTTGTTGATGATGTCCTTGACGATGCTGATCATAGGTGTGGCTCCGATGCCGAGACCCACGAGGAGAACCACATCGTACTTCTTGTAATCTTGTGCGGGAGCGCCGTAGGCACCGTCGATGAGGATCTTCGGGAAGGCGAGGTTCCCAGAGTCTCCTCCATCTGCTCGCAGCAGACCGCTTTTACCGGCGGTGGGAGGTTTGCAAACTTCTGAGAAGACGGTCCTGAGCTTACGTGTCCAGTCCCCGAGAGTGCGGATGTGGACACTAAGGTAATCGTCTCCCGGGGCAGAAGTGATGGAGAAAGGATGCCATTCGAAGGGAGAGACGGCTCGGCAGTTCACGAACATGTACTGTCCGCTCTTGTATTTGAAACCTTGTGGCTTCGTCATGTGTAGGGCCAACACATTTCCGGGGTATACAGCCACCTGTTGTTACATATATAATATCAGTCCATACTCAATTTTCATTCTTATGCTTAAGTCTTAGCAAAGGAATTCTAAGGTTTGAATTCTGACCTTCAACATCTTAACCGGTTTGATGCTTGATCTGAAAGCACGGATTAACCTCTCAGATGCATACAACAGGATGGGTACTGCGAGATACATCCATGTCTGCGAGAAATCACAAAAATATCAAGTTTTAATCATCCCAAAATTTAAGAAAGACAAAAAGAAAACAGAACGATCAGGTCAGTTTGAAGAGTGTACCGTTTTCTGATACCAAGTCTTGGTGAGATAGAGCTTGATACCATGGACAATGAGAAGAGCATAGACAATGATGAACGAATGGTGGGAGTACCAAAAGGCATTGAAACCGGTAAGCTTCTTGAGGAAATTAGGTAGGTTGAGCTTGTTACGACGAAACCAAGGCGTTGCGAGGGTAAATGCTATAGCCATTAGGACAAGCATCACAATTCCAGTCCATCCTTCCACTCCCTTCACAAACCACCAATAGCTCTCCGGCTGCTCCCCAAAGTATTTTATCATGGGCTCATACGTATCCTCATCAGCGGCAAGTAGCCGCGGGAAATCACACGTTAAATGTGCACCCACATGGAGCACAACCCCGACCACGATCCCGCTTGCAATGACCTTGTGGAAGTTTAGATTATCATCAAAGGGAACGACAACACCTAGCTTGGTCTTGTTCCTGAGCCAAGTGATAGTATTGCGACAAACAGGCAGCAATATGAGAGCCATGTTGAATTTGAGAGTCTCTGCGCCTCCTTTGGCGATACAAACGCAATTACCCATTACGCTAAATGCATCCTCATTGTTCCGGTACTGAATGAATTTGTAGGCAAAGAGGCCGCCGCAGATGCCAAGCCATAGCATCATGATCCATAGTCTCTGCCAATTGTCAACTATAAAATATTTGATTTTCTCCGACCATCTCACCAGGGGGTTGCTCTCTTTTGCCGGTTTCAGCTTCTGGCTTAGCATTTGGCTTAGTATTCTGCTGTCCCCAGTCCGCACCGACTGGTTCGGTGCTTGTAATAGCAACATTTCCAGGTTTTCTATCTGTTTCACCAACATCCATTTCATATCATTAACTATCTATCGTATTACAATACAACATGTATGCTACAAAATCATTTCATTTGACATTTTCACATATATTTTCAATGTTTAATAAATAATTTGGGACTTCCATAAGCCGCCTAGTATTTAGACTGACTAAACTCCGGCTAGTTCTAAAGATTATATATAGTATGTTTTTGGTATTTTTAAATATGCCAAGAAGATGCCTACATCGATTAATTGGCGTTCTTAAGTCTTAACCACCCTACTATGCTTGTCGGCCTTTTTATTGATTAATTCGGTCAAAATCAAGGTTTGTCAATAATTTCTACCGCTTTCAATTTTTAGAAACTTGGATTTAAAAGCCTGTTTTTAATATTTTAAGGGGTTAAATTTACTGTATATGCCATTAGTGATTGAGTGTGGAAGGTGGACCATACGTACCATGATATACCCAGCATTTTCTGGGTCCAACTCTTCCATTATCAACGCTGCATATTCTTTGGCTTGTTTTTGAATATTGGAGAGCTTGTTGGCTGAAGCACTAAGACTGATAATCTGCAATTAGTTACCGAAAAAAGTAATTAAAATTAATAACCTTAACGGAAGTAATAAAGACTAGTCTTTCTATTACTGTCGTGTTCACATGGGTTGGTGAGAGTAAGAGTAAACTGACAATAAAAAGTCAGTGGGATTTGCGCGTGGACAAATTTGTCAAAAGATAATCAACTGACAATAATAAAATATGTTAACAAGATAATTATTGAATGGAGTGTGTAGTTTTCTCACCTCAGCCACCTCTTCTTCTGTTATCCTCCCATCCTCATCTTTGTCCACCCTGACCAGATGATGACGTCATTTATTAGTTATTATTACATCTTCCAAAGCATTTTCACTATTTATATTCTTATGTCAAATACAATATGTAATGTGTTGTTATGCCAAAATACCAAATATTTAACGACCATTAAGCGTAGATATTTATGGGTTAGGTAAGATGATAAGAAACAACTTACATGTCAAAGAAGACTTGGAGTTTGGAGTCGAAGCTTTCATCTGAAATCTGTTCCCAGAAGAGCCTGAGCTGATCCTTGGTGATGGCATCGCCGGAGATGTTGTTCCGGCGAGCCAGAGCTCGGAAGAGCTGGTCAGCAAAGTCTTTGGATTCCTTGTTCATTCCTAAAGAAACATAAAACTGAAATTAATTAAAAGAAATGGAAACATGTATAGATAAGATAAGAGAATATTGGTAAGGTGATAAGGTTACCTATGCATTCCCAGAACTTGGAAGAGAGGAGGAGGCCGTTGGTGTCAAGGGAGAGCTTGTCGAAGCGTTGGTCGACCGCCGGCCAGGCGGCAGTCTTAGTGGCGATGAATTTGAGGCCTTTAAGAGCGTGGACGGCCGCGGAGCTGGAGCGGTCAAAGCGGCGGACGGCTGGAGAGGGGCGTCTGGAGAAAACGCGTCGGAGCTCGCGTGAGGCATGCTTGATACGTGAGGAGGTGCTTCGGAAGAAGGAAAGGGAGGTGGATTTGTTGAGGCTACTCTCGAGCGTTCTCTTTGTGAGGAGGGTGAGCTCAGGATCCTCAAACTGCTGGACCCCACCACCTCCGCCTGCTTGCTGGACACTATGAACGGCCACCGAGTCGTCCCTAATGTCCAGCGTGATCTCCACGTACTCATCGTCTTCCCCCCGCCCTCCACCGCCGCCGCTCATGCTGTTGCTTCTCTTGGGAAGATCCGCAGCAAATCGCGCGTTCTTCTTGGACGTCCGTTTGGGACGGCCCAACGGACCACTGAAGGCCATGCGGTCGCTCGTGATGTTTTCCGTGTCGGAGTTGGTGTCCGAGTTAGCTCCTCGTAAAATCCCAAGTTCATGGTCGGTACCTGAATTCCCTCGTCTCATGTTCTTCCAATCTAGTAACCCAAAAAGATCTCACTTGATTTGCCCACACAGATCTGTTGCAAATAACAACACCCACGAGGTTACTATTTTAATTTAGAGAGAAAATATTCGCTCCGAAAAGGTCTTTTTATTTTGTGTATGGAAGAAATTGAGATTTGGATAAATGTATATATATAGAATAAAGAAGAGAGAGATGAAATAAAAGGGCATGCAAATTGCATTTCACCTGTGCGAAAACTGGGAAGGCAGTGGGAAACTATGGATGGACCTCTCCGGTCTGGTCAAACCCTCACTTACCATTTTTATTTTGACCTTTTTTTGGTCTTTTTATTTTTACATTTCTATTCTTCATTGCTTTTTTTATTCGCACCGAGTCATTTGTACATTTCATTCAACACCGAATCATTTACACCTTTTCTTCATATTATTATATATATAGCACCTCATTTGAATTTTCAGAGGAAAAAAAGCGACCAAGTTTTTAGAAGAACTTGTGTGGACACATCAGCAAATTGACATGTGGCACATGAAAAAAAAAAAAAGGTCAAACTTCATGCCTCTTCGACTTCATCGACAGAGAATTAGGTTTTTTTATGTAAGACGCTTTGTTCTCATTTTGTTTAAACGCATCGGTTACAAATATTCACGGCTGCCTTTAACACTTCCGCCTAATCTCTTATATAAACTTCTTCGTTTCCAAAAAACATTTTAATGGATTCTTCTCCTCCAGACTTCGCCATCTCCCTCTCCATCTACCTTCATTTCACCTTAGAATTGCTTCATCACATGTGAGTTGAATACCACTTGATTTGGCTTTTCTAATCATAGCCGAATCTCTACAAACTTATGCATATCTCGATTCCTTCGTCTTTTTCCCTTTGTTGACGAGTTTGTTATTTTCACTTTGTGTGATATGCTGTCAAACAATCGTTTCGAATCAGTCGGGAGCAAGAGTTGAAGTTTATTTACTCACTTTTTGATAATTAGATTTCATGCGAGTATTGAATTTATGAAATTATACTTTATTAGTACTTCTGCCTTTCTTCCTTCAATGAATTATATCATTAGTGTTTCAATTCTTTGATTTGATTGATTTTAAAATACCAAAAGGATAACGCTTCCAAGTTTCTTGATATCTGGTTGTTATTTTGAAGAGTAAGACGAGAAAATAGTTGAAGTTGATGAAACAAAAAACTGTCCATGCGTGGCAGAAATAAGGTGGAATGTTTGCTGTTAATTCAAGGAGGTTTGATAATGGTTAGTGTTATTGACTCTAAATGTATACAGATATGGATGTAGAAGTCAAGAATGAAGAGAGGAAGGGATCCTTTTGTTAGATAAGAGACAAGATCGAGAATTCATATTAAAAAAGGTTACTGACAGTGGTGAATCATCTCACACACGTGGTGCGTAGTCCTCTCCACCAGTGGTAGTAAAGTTTGTCATATGTGGAAATGGCAAGCTGTATAGGACCAATTAGACCTCTCCTTAAGGTGAAATCTCGAAACTCCACAACATGAATTCTAGAGGTGACATTCATTTTTGTGGAGATTAAAGAGAATATCGGCGTTGGTATATGTCTTTGAATAATCGTTTACTTGACCTGACATATTTGATATGTTTAGTAGTTATTAACATTTATAATGGAGAGGAATAAGTTATGTTTTTCTATCAAATGATGAGACCTCCAACGGTATGTTTTCCATGTGCTTTTTTCCTTTCACCCTTTTACATTTCCATGTCATCCTATCATCTCCACAGATCCATATCTTAGTGCTTCTTGACATTTAAAAAAAAAAAATTATGCTCCATAGGTGTTTTAAAATACCATTTCATTTTATTATTCTCCACCTAAAAATTAAATAATATAATCTTGTCGTGTCATGTTACATATAATTTTGTTTCAGATATAAGCAAGTTTATGTTAAACTAAAATAGACAAAAAGTTCTTCTAATGTTTTTGTAGAGTGAAGATGACTAAGGGTCCGAATGGTGACACTAGATTTAGCGGGGCGGATAAAAAAATTATGTAGAGCGATACGGTCCAAGTGCGGTTTATGCGGTTTGCGGAACTAATGCGGTTTATTTGAAAAAAACGAAACGAAACAATGTTTGATTGGTAAAAAGATTTTATGTGGTGCGGATATAATAATTATAAAATTATAAAAGTTTTTTAAAAACACTTTGGTTCACAAAAAATATAATTCTTCCAAACAATATTGCATAAATTCATGCTACTAACTTGCATTAAAAAATTCAAAAATTATAAAGTTATATTTTTATTTGTTTTGAAAGAACCGCACATAACCACTACAAAACCGCACCATTATTGATGTGTATTGGTATTCTAGTGAGTGCAGATCTTAAATGCCACTCTCGGAAAAAAAGTGATCTCACTTGCCACTCCATGATCACAAATGCCACTTTGATAAAAAATTTCTGTTTTACCCTTGCAAAGTCTCTACCAGAAATAGAGGGTTAGGAAAAAATAAAGAAAAATAAAGAAATTCAATTGAATTTCCTTCTTCCTCGTGCGCCGGAAGGGAAGAAACGACGGTGGGGGAGTCCGGCGGGAGAAAATTCGATTGGTCAGTCCGAAAAACTCGAATTCTCACCCCGAAAAACTCGTTTCCTCCGGGGTACGCCTGATTATGGTATTCATGTTTCAATTTCAATTGAAATGTCAATTAGGAATTTGACATAAAATATGTGTTGGTATTCATGTTTGTAGGCATTATTAGGTATGTGCATAGTTAAATCACGTCATAGTTGTGCTGAATCGTGTTGAATCGTTGGAAAACTAGGAAGCCCATAATCGAATGGATTTGAATCGAAAGCTGCAGATATAGTACAACTGGTACAACTGCGTTGGGGGATACTCGATAATAGTTGGTATAAAAGGTACTACTAAATGCATAGTTGTCCAAGTTGGACATAAATATTAGGTACTACTGTAAAAATTTGTGCAATTCCTAATCATTGTTTTGTTTTGTTTTTTTCTTAAGGTGTTGAAGAACATGTACACAGTCGTGCAATTTGACTATGGGGGGTGCTATGCAGAAGATCATGAGTGGATTTCTAGAAATTCTCTATACTCTATAGTGTTTAAGACATCGTCTATGGAGGAGATAACTTATGCGGTGGTAGTAGATAATATATGTAGGAAGATTGGGATAGATGAAACCGCGGGGAAGCTGAAATTGAGTTACAGTGTATCTAAAGCTCGAAGAGAGACATATATTGTAGATGACGAGGAAGTATTGGGTTATCTTATGTCGGTCGATAAAGACGGTCTGAGACCTGTTTTGGTAGTGGAGTTATTGAAGGGTGTGGAAAACAATGGGGTTTTGGACCAAGTTTCAAGAGCAGAGCAAATAAGTTCATTTGGTGTGAATTATTCGGAGCCGGTTGTAAGTGGTATAGGCAATGAAAATGTTGGCATCCTTAGTTTGGAAGAACAACCAAATGAGGCGATTAATGATGAGACAAGGGCGATTTTGGCTTACGAAAATGTCGGTAATGATGATTGTGAGAATGTATCTTGTGACGATTTTGCGACTGTAGAAAGTCCGATAGATAACCATTTGGATGCTATTGTTCATGATATGGTGGACCTTCCCGTAGGAGAAATTGCGACTGTTGAAGAATGGGAAGATGGTACTGGTCTTGTAATAAAGCAAGAATTTAGTTCCAGGCAAGCGGTGCAAGATTTGGTATTGAGAGCTGCAAATAAGAATTGTTTTGCGTATGAAACAGTTAAGTCGGATAAGCATCGACTTATGCTAAGATGCCGACAAGCTTCGCAAGGTTGTAAATGGTATCTACGAGCTGCGAGAGATAAGGATTCACTATATTGGACCATAAGAGTACACAGAAAGATGCATGCATGCTCGCGGGCTGTTGAGAGCACAAGCAGTTTTAAACGGAGAGGCACACAACGATTAGTAGCCAACTTGTTGCATGAAGATTATCCAGGTCAAATGGACACACCTCCTGTTAGAAGTATCGTCGGTCTTGTACAAAATAAGCTTTCTCTAGACTGGTCCTACTCTACCGCTTTGAGAGGGAGAAAACGACACATTAGCGAGATGCGCGGGAGTCCCGAAAAAAGCTACAACTTGTTGTTTTCTTATCTTTACGAGTTGAGGAAGGCCAATCCGGAGACAGTAACAAGTGTGGAATTGGATGGAAAAAAGATGTTCAAGTACCTATTCATCGCGTTGGGTGTTAGCATTAAAGGGTTCAAGGCAATGAGAGAAGTGATCGTTGTTGATGCAACTTTTCTTAAAGGCAAATACGGTGGTATGTTGGTCTTCGCAACAGCTCAGGATCCTAATCATCACCATTACCCCATTGCGTTTGGTGTGATTGATAGTGAGAAAGATGTTAGTTGGAACTGGTTTTTCACGAAGCTGAAAACCATTATACCGGATAGTCCAAAGTTGGTTTTTATAAGCGACAGACATCAGAGCATCATCAAAGCAGTAGAGACGGTGTACCCGAGTGCTAAGCATGGGCATTGCATATGGCATTTGTTTCAAAGAGGAAAGGTGGCGTATGACAAGGATGGAGCTGCTGAGAAATTTATCATGTGCGCTCATGCTTATACTGAGAGTGAGTTTAAGAAGGAGTATAAAGATTTTGAAGGTAGGTGGCCTACGGGTGCTAAATATCTGGAAGATAGTACAAAGCTTGAAAAATGGACAAGGTGCTATTTTGAAGGAAACAAGTACAACATAGACACGAGCAATGTCGCGGAATCAATGAACAATGTGTTTAAAAAAGCAAGGGTGTACCCGCTATTACCTATGATTGATGTGATTGTTGAAAAGATGTCTGAGTGGTTTAACAAACATAGGAAAACAGCGGCTAGTGCACCGGACTTCAAAAAAGTCGTGCCTTTCGTGGAGAACATATTGCACTCGAGATGTGAAACCGCGAAATCTTTACCCGTGAAGGAGCTAAACGGCTTCCGGCTTGAATACGCTGTCAAAGGAGTCAATGGGAAGGCGTATCTTGTGAACTTGAGATTGAGAAGATGTTCTTGCAGATGTTTTGATATAGACAAGTATCCGTGTGTCCATGCAATAGCCGCATGCAGCTTCTTTATGAACAAAGAAGGGAGAGGAGAAGAGACTATCCACCTCTATGATCTTTGCTCGGAAAAATATTTGACACAGACTTGGGCGTTGGCGTATGAGAAAACCATTTATTTAGTGCCGCATGAGTCTGAGTGGGATATCCCCGCTAACATTAAGGAATTGTACGCCTTACCGCCGATATTTAAACCAAAATCCGGAAGAAATAAGGAAACGAGATATCCATCCACCGGAGAACGTCGCCGCAAGAGGTTCAAATACAACCATGGTATAAACTTAGAGAGGTGGTTGCAGCCCGAAAATACTTGAATATTGGTACTTTTTATGAATATGTTTATGAATATGTTTGGTACAAGTGGTACTTCTTATTGGTACTTTTTATGAATACTTGATTTGTTTTTTTATTGTTATCAATTTATATGTGGAGATTCTCTTAGTAAAATGATGTGAGGATTCCAAAAAACATGCAATAATGGTTGTAAATGAGTAAAACAAGAATTTCGGAATTTTTGTAAACAATGATGTGATTTCATACAAAACACTCCTATTAGTTTTATGTTTCCTATCTTAGGTTTCGCCCGTTTACTAAGGGGATTATGTGAATACTGTTAATTCGACCACATTATATTGTGGAAACCTCCAAAATGATGATTAATATGGGAAAATTAGAAGTCCAACTCCAAGAGAGTTATCCTTAATTAGGTCCAACTAGAAAAATCGAAAAACTGTCAAAGTACAGCTATGTAGCCAAGTGTACAACTGAACAACTCGGTACAGCTTCGCCCATCTTTTTATAAAAATTTGGAGGGAATTCCAAAAAATTTTAAAATAATTTATTTTAATAATATTGCTTTATTCTCTTATTAAAGCTGCGGTTGGGGAAACGGAACGGTTGCACTCTTCCCCAAAGATATTTATTCTCTTATTTCTTTTCTTTTTCAGATTTTATTTTAACATTTCTTTTCTTATTTCTTCCCCAAAGATTTTGCCGACAGAGAGAGAAAGAAACTTTTCTTTTCTTTTCTTTTCTTTGAAGAGAGAGAGAGAGGAGATCTCGAATCCGACAGATCGAGAGAGAAGGTAGGAGGGAAATCTTGAAGATGGCGAGTGAATTCGACAAGAAAATGCAAATTAGATATGGTGAGGTGAGGAAGCATGAGAAGGGCGTTCCATGGGCGTGTGATTGCGGTGCACAGATCGTTGTTGCAACTTCGAATGAACCAACCGGAACCAAGGGGATGCGGTACTTCACTTGCCCATACGATTTGTCAGATGTAAGTGAATCGGAATCGGTGGTTTTCAGATTTTTGCTTTTTATGGTTTTCATGGTTTTCAGATTTTCATGAATAGTGGGAAATAATCGATGCTGAAGAAGGTTTTCAGATGATGGTTTTTATGCTTTTTATGGTTTTCATGGTTTTCATTTAGGGTCCTGGTCAAGGATGTGGGTTCAGGAGGTGGTGGACACCTGCAATTCAAGACGAGTTTGAGAAGATTAGGGATGAGAAGAATGAGATGAAGGAGGAGTTGGCCGCTGCGAAACAGGAAATTCTGGATCTTCAGAAGAAGTATAACGAGCTCTCTTTGAAGTTTGACCTAGTATCTTTGATGTACTAGGATTGTGGTTGTTTGTTTGTAAGACTTTAGACTATGGTTTTTAAATCTTTGTAAGACTTTAAATTATGGTTGTTTGACAACTCTGTTACGAATTGTGCTAATTGAGAAAAAAACCTATAATTGGTAAAGGTACAACTCTGTTACGAATTGTTCTAGTTGTACCAATACGAATTGTTCCATTACTAAATAAAACATACCAAGTTCAACATACTAAATAAAACATACCAAGTTTCAAACTAAATAAAACATAAACAAATATCACTTTTTCTTCTTCTTCGTTTTCTCGGGTGTAAACCTAACCGGCTCTTTCCTCTTCCTCTTAACCTTGCTCTTCTTCTTCTCTTCTTTGTCCTTCTCTTCACCTTGCACTTCTTTTTGTGTCTTCTCTTCTTTATCCTTCTCAGCACCAAGGTCCCCCTCTTCACAATTATCTTCTTCTTGAGTAGGAGAAGTAGGAACAACAGGGGTACATTCTTCAATAGGAGACATCAAGATGAATGATTTGTCAGAATTAATCCCCTCACCTGTCACAACCATCCTCTTACCCAACATATAACCGTGGAGAGTATTCACGGTCGTCTCCAACACCTTAAGCTTCTCAAACCCTATCTCAATCTCCCCAACAACCCTTGCATTCATTTCACCAACCGCCCCCTGCAGCTTCCCAAACCCTTCCTCAATCACCCCCACGAGTACTGCTTGTAGTGCCCTTAAAGATTCAGGATGTTCAACACATTTCTCCTTCTCACCCACACCCACATCAAGGTCTTCATCAATTCTTTCCAGAGATCGAGCTTCAACGTCCTTTTTGTGCAATTCTTTCCATAATATAGGCTTCTTCTGGATAACTAGACGCTCCCTCCAGCTCTCGACCACCAGATCAATGTAACCTATGCCTTCTTCAGCATCTACCTCAACAATTTGTCTCAACAGGCCTCTCTCTTCTTCAGTAGGCTCCAAGATGCTTTCAATTTCCTGAAATCACAAAAGATTACTCTAAAATCAAATACAAGATTACAAATGTACCAATTCTACCAAACTAATTATGTGTACAAACCTTTGTATCTCCAAGCGCATCGTGTATATGCTACAACAGAAATCCTTTGTTGTCTCCTTTCACAAACCTCCGCTTGCACATCCTTGGACAACCGGGATGCGCTCCTCCTACATCTTCGCGAAATCTTCGTCGAAGGTTGGGAATACACTCAAAAGCAAGAATCTGCATAATGAGTCCAAAACAGAGTGAAAAACTCTGCCACATATTCAAAAATTATACACTTGAATCTGTTGGAATAGTAAAAGGGTTTACCTCTAGGGGGATAATGAAGGCGGATAATCCTGTTTGCGTTTTCACTGCTCCCTTCATGTTATCAACCACCCATTTCATCCCATCAACGCAATCGTTGAATGTATAACGGCCCCACGGGAACTTCTCACATACACTCAAATCATCGACAATTCGGAGTAAGAATGGGTCGACAGTCGGATCATACTTGTTCTTTGCTTTCAAAACCTTGGCGATGAAGTATAGAACAACCAATTTCATCCTGTCCGCAGCTCGCTTCTTCTTCTTCTTCAACCTCTCCATCTCCTTCTCTATCGTGCTTATCTTTATTCCCTTTGTCTTCTTAAACACCCTTTTAGCAAACGCAAAACTCCCTAGATTCTCCCAGTTGGGGGGATATTCTTTGCAATTCAAACCGGTTAGAAGGGCGTGCTCTCTAATGGAATACCTTATGGGGGTTCCATTAACCACAAACCAACACTCTTTTGTCTCCTGTTTAGCGGTGCGCACCATAAGCATCCACATGCCTTGGACTTGGTGATTAGCCTCCACCGGCATGTGGAGAACGTGCTTGAACTGCTCATTCCATCTCAACCACCTCAATTCATCCGGATATTCCCCCAACAACTTCACCACTTCTCCCACATTACACCTAGTGCCTATCCTACAACTTTTGGTGTATTCAGTAGGCTTAAAATACATCCCCTCTGGCTGCAGAGCCCTTGAACCATCCTCATCATCAGAGGTATCCTACAAATACCAAGAAAATATTCATTAGAACGTTTGTTCTCAGTTGGCCCACTTGTACAAAAACCACAAATTTGCATAAACGGTTGTTCTAAGTTGAACCACTTTTACTAACACCAAAAAAATACCAACCTTTCCTTCGCCAACATCTTCTTCTTCTACTTCTTCTTCTTTGTCTTCTTCTTCTTCTACTGCTTCTTCTTCTTCTTGTTGTTCTTCTACTGCTTCTTCTTCTTC
This sequence comes from Draba incana, assembly GCA_963576765.1. NCBI lineage: Eukaryota > Viridiplantae > Streptophyta > Magnoliopsida > Brassicales > Brassicaceae > Draba > Draba incana. The sequence goes on from OY755205.1 coordinate 17,069,730, forward strand.
TTCTTCTACTGCTTCTTCTTCTTCTTCTTCTTCTTCTACTGCTTCTTCTTGTTCTTCTTCTTCTACTGCTTCTTGTTGTTGTTCTTGTTGTTGTTGTTGTTCTTCTTCTTCTTCTTCTAACACCTTCTTCTTCCCTCCTTCTTCCTTACCTTTTCTACTACTCTCACCGGCCAAACCGTTGCTACTCCCTTCTTTTTTCCCACGTTTAGATCTACGAAGACCCATTGTCCGAACCATTACTCCTTTCCTGATAAAACACAAGAACAAAAGTATCAAAACCCATATCAAAATCAAAATACCTAATATACACATATACCATGGTACAACACAAGCAAACTCGATTAGATTCAAGCCAAGAGAAAGAGGAACACATGGGAGACAAGATTCAATTCGAGATTCCTCAATTCGATTAGATTCCGAAAATTCGATGTCCAATTCGATTAGATTCCGACAATTCGATGTCCAATTCGATTTTAACAAAATTCAAAGAGGATTAAAATTGATTCTTACCCAAAGGAGTAAAACGCCGACGACAGAGGATTTTGGCCACGATTTCGAACGGAGATCGACGACGAAGCGAGATTGAACCGAGAATTTTTCACCGGATCTTATGTCGGAATCGGAACTCGTCGGAATCGAAGGATCGAAGAAAAAACGGTTGGGGTTTTAGAAAAATTGTTACTTTGGAAATTGTTGGATTCGGTTTGTACTCTTTTCACCCGAATGTGGGAGTCGGGTCGGGTTATCGCGGTTGGGTCATGTAATTACGCAACTCTGTTAAGGTTTTTAAGTCATTTTCTATTTTTCCGGATTTAAAAAAAATGTTTGAAAATAGAGTTAAATATGGGTGGCATTTATGCTCCAATATTTCCCAAAGGTGGCAAATGTGCCATTGTTCCTATATAGTGCGGTTCACTCTTTTGCTTTGGTAAAATGATACGCACTTGACCTATTATTATTTTCAGTTATTTAATTAAGAACCGTCCCGCAGTTTGAACAATTTGATGTTTGGAGACTAGCTCATGGGACCCACTAACCATTACTAAAAACCGCACCGCTTATTGGTTCCCATTCAAGGCCTAAAAGGACTTTGGGAAGGAGTTAAAGGTCTAGACTTATGAGCTATGAGTAAAAGTAAAATAAGGAGCTTATCAATTTTTGTTTGTAAGACAAAGTTTTAAATTCCTATACAAAGCCAGGAAATTTTATTTTATCTATATTTTTAGGTACATGCGAAGTCGAAGAAGAAAAATCTTGGAGGTAGCAACAAGTTTAAAAGAGATATGTAGCAATGTATCCCACGGGTTCAAACATTTACATAAGTCATAAACTTATATGTAACCTCATAATGTAGTTGAAATAAGGAGTCATCTTCTGTAATACCATTTAGAAATATAAGGTGGATACCTCTTCAACCCATGTATAAGCTAGCAGCTAGCTTCTCTTCGAGATTTAGGGTGTGATTGGTTGGGTTTTACAAATTTTCTACAACCTCTTTTAAGTATTTTTACAACATTGTTTACCAATCAGACTTTAAGTATTTTAGTGGGTTCCATATAAAATTTACAACCTTGTTGTTTTTGTTTGTTCATGTTTTACTTTTTGTTTCTTAAAACAAATATTTTGTGGCTTTAATAAGCTAGAGAAACAAAAAACTTTGCAAGATGTTTCGACCTCTAGCCATATCAACAGAGAAAACTCAGAGATGTTTTTAATAGAGAGGTTGTTTCATATCATACTTTAAGTATAAACATCTTTGTCTATATTTTAACCGTTTCAAAAGTCTACGCATGTACTGCAACATGCCAAAAAAAACATAAAAATTGAACCAAAGAACTACAATTTCTTTAGTTTTTCAAAGGCAATATACCTGAATTTCTTTGACAACAATTATAAGTTTTATTTAGATCTTACAATTACAGCATTCAACTATAGTTGATATAAAATAATTTTAAAAATAGTCGAACATATAAACCCGGACGTAGTGCGGGTAATATCTAGTAGTGTTAATCGAACTATCACAAAGTCATTTTATAATACAAGTTTTGTGTTAAAGTGTCTTCATTAATTTAAATAAAAGGTACTACATGTTTGTTCTTTCTTAATAGTAAACAAAATAAACCCAAAAAAATATGATTTGAACCGATAGAAAATACTACAAACCAAGCTTGAACAAACGTAAAAATTGTGCCAAAAATCACTGCCTTCACTCCTTCAATCCACTTTAAACTAGAACTAGACCCAAAGCTAGGAAACCAAATTAATCTTACCATCACCAATGGCCTGAAGTGGAGAGTAGCCATCACCACGCATTGCTTCTACCGAAAATGCTTTTGCCATGGAAATCTCGCGAGTGGATTAAATCTAATCACACCACGCAAGCTAAATGGAGAAAAGACACGAAGATATACTCGGCAGTATATATGCTGGATGAATCGAGTCATCTACTCAAGAACCACTGTTGTCTTCTAGCTTACGGAATCTCCTGGAAGAGACATCCTCCAACATAGCCGAGACCCTCGCCACAAGTGACTCGAAACCTTGTCGGTGGAACCCTACCGCGGAAACACTTAGGGAGTCTCACTAAGACAGAATCTGCCGACAAATCCACCATTAATAACCACATGGATTTAGACTCATCGTGGAGAGGCCCTATCCTAACCATCATTCACCGCTAAAATCGAAAAAACAAACCACCAATGAAGCGTTTGGTGATCATCGAAACAAGTAAACAATTTTTTTTTACAATTTGGGTGCATTTTTATGAACACGGATTTCTTCTACACCTCTACAAAGAATCTATCTCCGACAACTTCAAAACTCATCAGGACACTTTACCCCACAACTGTTGGAATAAGCTTGTCTTCTCTAATATAGAGAACAAAGAAGAATCAATTGAAGAAGAAGATTTTGGTTTGGGGAAATGACGAGACCTGCAACAGAGAAGAAGAAAAAGATAAAGTTAGCATGTGACAAGCGCATGACTTGGAAAAGTCGGTCATAAGAGAATATTACTTATATTCTAATTGGAAATTAGTTTTGGTTTTCCTTTGTTATTAGAATAAGGCAATTTCCTTTTTACAAAATTGTTAAGTCTTTAGGCTATAAATAATGAATGTATGCCTAGATGGGAGGTACACTTGATCGATTAAATTCAGAGCAATAAACAAGTTTTCAGACTATTGAAATTCATCTTTTTCTACTTTTGATATTCTGATAAAGACTTCACGTTTATTGTTTTTAATCACAAAATCCAACAACAAACTGCTTGAGCCTATGACCATCCATGGAGGAGCGAAGACATCATTACTCCCTGCCTGAAAAGATTAGCTCATAAAATGAGGATGAAAATACTCCATCACACCCACCAGATCTCGAAGTCTTCATACGATCAAACTTTAAAACTTCAAGGATTTGGACAATGCCGGAATTTAATCGCTTCTCTCTCTCTCTCTAAAATAAGAGTTTTAGTATAAGCATTCTTGATTAGCAGTTTGTGAACTTCTTATATAATATAAATAAAATGTTTTGAAATAAAGACAAATCTTAACGTTTAGACCCAAGAATGTTTGTTAGCTACACATTAGCCTATCTTTGGTGTAGTTCACAACTATTTTTCGAATTTCTTTCTTTTTTTAATATGTTGTGTGTGACAAAAGATTAGCAATAGAGTTTTGCAGGCGGCATGAACCATATTGTTGAGCTTGGCCGCCGCCCACGAGAAAAGTCACTTTGAGAAACTGCTATAATTTAAATTAATAGAGGAACACTGGGATGAGAGATGGCGACAAAACAAAAGTTGTAATTGAGCACATAGTACAAACGGATAGTCTTTGTTTTCTTGTTCCCCATTTAAAAAGTAAGGATGAGAAAGAAAGGTGGAAGACTTATAGTCTTAAGGTGGGTTCGGTAGGTGACGAATCCTAGCTTTCACTTATCTCCCTTGCTATGCTACTTCTATGTATCTCAAAACTAAACTGTGGTTTCTAGTTCACAATTAAACTGACCGTAACCACACACTATTCACTTAAAAAAATTGCTTTGTATTATACGTACTATACAACAAAAAGATGAAAATATGTCACAAAAGGATTTACATCCGATTAGTGACCAAATTTTAACGCTGCAGTAATAGGTGTCACGCCCCTCTCCTAAATTTTCTGTACTATCGTATGAGTTTGTTTTGTATTCAAATGTAGGCAGCACCTTGTTGAAAATAAACCAAACAACTACGTTATCCTTAACTAACTATGAAGTTATGTTGCGATAAAGAAATGGCCTCTACAGTTAATTGTATCATCTGTGTTCTTCTCCTTACTATGATTTCAATGATATGAAAAGTTTCGATTTATTCCAAGTCCAAGGACTAAAATACGCAAGGGGCGTTCTGACGACCGGGAGTTATAAAGTAATGGAATGACAGGGAAAATGTCAAATAAGTGTTTCCAGTAAAAGCTTATTCAGGAAGATAAACAAAAAAAACAAACAACCTTAGGCTTTCGTAGCCCCTCCGGCTTTCGTAAGGTCTTGAAGGGCCTTCAGAATTTGTGGCTCGCTCATGCCATCCAAGTTTACACACCTCTCCACACCCATATCTGCACAAGGGTGTCCAAGCCAACCACAAATTAAAGGATACAGAAACTTTTGTTACCACTAGTTTCTACGTTGAATAGAGAAAATATCATATTGTTTGAATACTTTTAGCTGATATCTCTTTACCATGATTAAGATTAAGAAAGCAAGAAATAGAGACAATAGCAGAAACCACTAATTTCGAAACTCACATCAAGGAACCAGGGAAAGTAATCCTAATTACCACAAATGCGTGTAATTGCATATATCAATTCTAAGCAGGAGATCGCAAAGAAAGAGAATGGGATTAAGCAATTACCATATCTAGCCCACATTTGAGGCTGGATCCCACTGCATTCGCGGATCAGGATGGGAAATTTAGGGTTTAGAGATTTCAATTCTTTGTAATTCTTCTCTACGAACGTTCTGAAACAAAATCCCCAAAAAAGAACCGTAAACCTAACGGAAATGGAGTGCCGATCTCAGAGATTGGTTTGATGAAACAGAAAATGAAAGAGAAGAAACCTGGCGGTAGCGCTAGCTGGAGAAGATTGACAGAGAAGAATCCTGAGCTCTTTCATACATTTCGATATGTTTCCCCTCCATGATGCCATCGCTCTTCTTCTCAATTTTCTCTTGCAGATGCCGAGCAACAACACAGACAGAATCAACGTCAACAACCTCTTCTACGAGTTTGCCAAATTGGGCTTCGATTCAATATGGGCCTCCAATAAATACGTAGGCTTGCTTTAGTCTCATTAATACGAGTCACTTTAGCCGAACAAGACATAAAATTGTTTTTTTTTTTTTTTTTTTCTGGGAAAAATGTTAAAATTCGTATAATTTTATAATTTGTGAGAGTGATACAGAGAAAATATAGAAAAGACAGAAAACTACAAGCAATGACAAAACTTTAAGAAGAACAAAAATCTGAAAAACTATTCACACGTCTAACTATATTCTAATAGATTTTCAATAAGCAACACTCGGAAATAAACTCGGAAATTAACGTTGTTCCCTTAATTCCTAGGAATTAATGTCCTTGCCATAAGCAACACTAACTCGTGCCTAGTCTCAAAACCTCGCTAGTTAGCATTGCCGACTGCTTCTCCAAAGACACATAAAAACATAATTGTTTCAAATGACTACTTCACGTCTGGAGGCACTAGAGTTTCTTCGGACAGCCAGAAAAACCACCTCTAACCACCATTCTCGAGCACGGAAAGCTATACGAACCATCTCCCACGAAAGCACAATAATCCCCAAAACAAAACAAAATTACCTCATCTATTCGACACCGATTCACCACGAGAAATATTAAACGGAGCAGTCCTTTAGCAAATTTTTAATCCACTCCATGAACCAATTAAGCAAGCCGAAAAATACTAATACACAACGAAAGTTGCCGAATGTGCCACATTGGAGACCAAACAGATCTAAGAATATCCTACCGTCGCCGAAGCCTCGCCACCGGCTGTCGCTGAGAGAGCCCATACCGAGCTTAGCTGCTACCCTAGATCACCGCCCAAGACAAACTGTCGTTGGAGAAACAACAAAGGTTAGAGACACTTGCCACAATCCGAGGTGTTACTAGGCAATCACACCTCCTTCTCTTCGCCGACGCCGGAGCGAGTCCTTAAAGATCACAAACACCACCGCATAGAAGCAGTTGCTAGGCATGAATAAGAACCACCATCTTAACCCAAAACAGCGAGAGAGCATCGAAAATAGAGACGTCGTAGGTGAAGTCGCCTTGCCATAACCCTTCACTGGGTAAATCCGCCTTTCGTTCTTGTTAGAGTAATGTCTGCCGCGAAATCTCTTGAAAAAAAACTAAGCCAACTCTGAAAATTTTGACAACAGAGGGAGGGACCGTGAAACAGAGAGAAGGAACCGGTGGTGGGGCCGACGTCATAGCCAAAGAGGCTACCGACCTAAATATGAGATTTGGTTTAGAGTGTTATGGTGGCGATTTGGTGTTCATATTCAAAATCCAAGCTACTACATTTTAAAAGACAAGTTATTTTGAAATGTCTCTCAATTAGTAGGGGAATAAGATGTGATACACAATTTGTATGTTGCGGAATGGAACTGACGAATCATGCTTTTTCTAAATGTTTCCCCAACATTTCAAGCATAGGCCTTAGCCAATTGTATGATTAGCGTCTAACGAAATTTTGAATAAGAATTTACTATATAAACAATTTAAACTGATTATAAAATTACATAAACTTATTATCAATAATGCATATTAGACCATCTCCAATGATGATATCTAAAGATGGTTCTCATGATTAAACTTAAAAACGATAATAGAAAAAGAAGAGAGAGATGAGGGTAAGATGCACTTAGTTTTGGATCAAGTTCTGATTTGCCATAATCTGGAAAAACCAAATAAAAAAACCTTGCTCTAATCCCATATGCCACAAAATCCACTCTTTTTTTTCTTTACCATTTAATGAGTTGTGAAAAGACCAAAAAAGCTGTTGAACTGAATTAAAAAAAAAAACAAATAAAAAAAAACATTAAATCGACCAATCACATTGCTTCACCTTGATTTTTCTTCCCCGACCAAATTCATCTGAAACTCATCCCCCATTGAAGCTCAAGCTCGTTCCTTGATCTGTTCAGCTTGTTTAAGCTTAATTGAGGTGAGTTCTCTTAATGTTAGCTTTAATCAAAGTAGTTTGGTAGTTATTTAACCAGTTTTGGTAGTTCGAATCCAAAATCAAAATACCCAAATTGATATGGTTGAATTGGATTTCGATTTCTATGCATTTACATTGTTCCAATTGAATTGGGTCGATTAGAAATATGCATTGGTAAGTAATGCGATTATACAATTTTCGAATCGTAGTGTCAATCGTAAAAGAAATATCTCCGGCTCGAATTGAAATTTGCACATTGATGAACACTGGGTATTACTATGACCACTGGGTATTACTATGATCATTGAGTATTACTATGAATACTGGGTATTACTATGAACACTGAAATACTTATAACAACTAGCTTTCAACAGGTTTAATGATGTTTTCGGTTTTTTTTTCCAGGATACAATGGGTACAACCCTACATTTTGATTATAGAGGATATTATGTCAAGAACGGAGACGGGTATGAATGTATTTCAATAAAAGGAAAAATGTACCCACTATTGTTCAAGAAATTTTATGTGGAGGAAATTAGTTATTCGATGTATTGGATGGTATATGCAATTAGTTACTCTTTATGGAGTGGATCAAAGAACATAGGAAGAACAACATGAAGCAATGGGCGATGAAGTTAATGGAGATCGAGAAAGTAAAGCAGTAGTGAGTCAAATGAGAATGAAAGAAGTTGTGTGGAAGAAGGTTGCCAAAGTGGTGTGACATGATCCTTATGTTATTCGTAATTTGTTTCTTCCATATGCTTGACAACTAAGAACAATTTTTTCTTGTATGCGTATCACTAAGAAGTGATATGTTATGTGTGTTTGAACTTGATTATTATTTAGAACTATCCATAGTTATTTGGATTTGAAGTTGATTACTGTCTAAACTATAGTTATTATTTGTATTTTAAATAATTAAAAATATTCTTTAATAATTAATGGTATTTTATTCTTTTTTATCTACTTAAATACGAAATTTTATTTTCAAAAAATATAAACTAAGCAAAATTTGTAAATAAAAGGAACTAACTTTATAATAGTTGTTTATCTTACACTAAATTAAATAAAAAAAATTGAAAATAAGTTTTATCAATTGTAGCACACAAACTATTTATCTTCCATAAACCACCATATACTTATAAGATGAGTTTGATAGAGTTAACTACCAAAAGATGCAAATCTTCATAGAAAATGTGTTATTGGACATATTATTTTATAGAATCATTGGAAATGTGCTAAAACTTCCAAAAATCAAGTGGACAACTAAATTGTGTTCTTATAAACCCTTGTACAACTAACAAAATAGCAAAAACCCTAAACAGACAACTATGACCAACATCGTAATACTCTGAAATTAAGGACTACTATGTGTTAAAATGACGGCGCACATGTGTTAAATATAACTAAATGACGGTGCACATGTGTTAAATATGTCGAAAAATGATGCCATGTGGCGTAAGTTGATTGACTCAGTTACATATTTTTAGTATTTTTAATTCAAATAAATATCCAAATAACCAAAAAAAATATTTCTCCCAAATTCTAGGGTTTATCAATATTTTAATTTTTTAATTGGTTTAATGAATTAATTATTTTATTATATATATATTTCAAACATATTACTTTGTATTAATTATTTTTAATTCATTTTTTTAGTTTAGTTTTATACAATTTAAATTGTTTTTAATTCATTTTATTTGTACAGTCGTACATAGTATTCCTAGTTATACCTAAAAAATTCAGTGATACCTTGATACATCATTTGTATACAAAAATCAAGTACATAATTAAACCATACAACAAAAAGCAATAAATCAAAGTGTATATTTTATATTATATCATAGTAAAATCGACGTTTTTGTTTATTCTTTTTGTCTTTGTTGTCCTAGATGTCTTTCTTCTCCTTGTTGTCCTTTCTTGACATATTGTCTGTTATTGACATAATGTCCTCCATAATAAAAATGTAAGGTTGTGCCCAATGTATCTTTGAAAAAAACCGAAAACGTCATTAAACCTACTGAAAGCTAGTTGTTATAAGTATTTCAGCGTTCATAGCAATACCCAGTATTTTCAGTATTACCCTGTGTTCATAGTAATACCCAGTGTTCTTAGTATTACCCAGTGTTCATCAATTAACAGATTTGAATTTGAGCCCGAGATCTTTTTTTTACGCACATACGATTGACATTACGATTCAATTACTGTGTCATATTACTTAGGAATGCAAATTTCTAATCGACCCAATTACAATTACAATATGCATGAATAGAAATTGAAATCTAATTCAACCATCTCGATTTGGGTATTTCGATGTCTGATTCGAACCACCAAAATTGGTTAATTAACTAACAAACTATTTTGATTAGAACTAACATTAAAAGAATTCACCTCAATTTGGCTTCAGTTTCAAGTTCAACGAGTTTCACCGAGCTTCAATGAAGCTAGGAGACGGTTTCGAGGATTGGTCGGGGAGATTTGGGAGAAATCAAACTCTAGTTTTGAAGAAGAAGAAAAAGATGAAAAAAACCAAGAAGAAGAAAAAGGGATCGGAAGAAGAAAAGGATAGAAAAAGTGATTTAGGTTAATAATTTTTTAAAATATCCGATTAGGTCGGGTGAGTATCCGATTTGGGTGGATAATAAGTGGTTGGGTTCGTAATATTTGTAAGTTGTTAAGGGTGTTGTGTAATTTCCTTTGAAATCTGATTAAATTTAAATAAAAAACAAACTATTTTTTTGTGATGGCATTTGTGATTTGTCAGAGCCACTTTGTGGCAAACCAGAATTTGATCTCTTAGTTTTGGGAAAAAAAATTTTTTATGATTTTTTCTTAAATATAAACAAATGTAAAAATATCGTTAACAAATATCATAAATGAAATTTAGTTTTTTATTGGCGACTTTGTAAATCAAAGACCCAAAAGAAGAGGGTTGGTTTGGGCATCCTTCCACCTATCCCACCTACTACCAAACCAAATGCACGTCAAGTAGCAGACAAATTGCGTCCACTCTTTTCTTGTTTTCCTCTTCCGCAACTCAGACCTTACTCCCAAACTCGGCGACGAAATCGAAAATGGCTTTGCAGATGCAGATGCAGAGCACCCAGGCTTTCACCAACTCCACGACATCGATTTCCACCGCCGACGTGCGCATCCGCCTCGGAACCGTCGCGGTTCGCCGGGAAATGTTAACGGTGTGGCAAGGAGTCAGATGCAGCGCCAATGGAGTCGGAGGCGACGCCGGAAAGAAAAAGGCAATTCCTAATTCGAACTATGTCGTGCCTATGGACAAATTCTCGTCCTCCTCCTCCATCACTCGGCCTCTGATCGAGATACTTCGCGACCTCAATAAGAAGATCCCTGACAATATCGTCAAGAGCCACGATCCTCGCTCTGCTTCCGCCGCTTCTTCTGGCTTCATCCCTTGGTACTCTCTTTTTTCTTTCTTTTCTATTATTGTTTGGATCCCTTCTTATTGCTTTTCGATCTGACTTGGTTTTTGACTGATTCGTAGGTACCATGCAAATCGGATGCTCAGCTTCTACGCTCCTGGTTCGTAGTACAGATGATTGCATTCTCTGTCTGATTTTTGTGAGAAGAGACTAATTTTCTCTTATTCTCTGCAGGTTGGTGTGGGGAAGTTCGAGATGTCATTTTCTCTGAGAATGGTAATGTCACGGTCGTGTATCGTCTCACCATTCGTGGCTCTGATGGCGATGTAAGCTTCTCAATATCTTGACGTGTCTGTTTTTGTGCAAAATCATACCTTGCTTCTCTCACTATTGTCTTTATCTAGAGGATACTTCTTAATGCTAGCTTTCAAAGAGTGTATTAACGACTGTGGAAGATATCTAACTCTCTTGCCCTCTGAATATGTTAGACAACATGATAAAAATTGTTCTAAAATCTTATCTCATTCCTTATTTTTGTTGGGATTTAAGAGTTTAGCATGTGGATATTTTGATATTTTTATTGCCTGACAATGGCAACTACCCTAGTCTTAGTGAAATACTCTTTCCATTGATCAGGGGATTCTGAATTTTTCTCGCTTGGCCTAAGTCAGATATAAAAGAATACACAAATATTTGTGTACTTATAAGTCATCCCTTATAAGAAACCAGATATTATGTGACCTTGGGAGTCCTTAAGCCTCATGACCTTGGAGATTCATGGCAATGCCATTCATATGAGTTTAATGATATAAGGCATTTATTTGACTTTTGAATGTAACTTTGATTACATGACTTATCTTTTAGTCCCCCTTTTTGTATTCAACCGCTGAATTTCATGTAATGCAGGCACATCGTGAATCGACTGGGACAGTAACGACGACTGATGACCAAATTGAGGATCCAGTTACTGCCGCCGAGGAAATTGCATTTTGCAGAGCATGTGCTCGATTTGGTCTCGGCTTGCATCTGTATCATGAACAGTAGGCCAATAACTTCAAGTGTGCTTACTTTTTGTTTGTATGTTGATGCATCCATCAATTAGTTGGGAGACCCTTCTTTGTGTGATGTAGAGTACCAAAATTTGCACTGATGGCCACAGACAAGTTAAAAACATATAAGCAATTGATAACTCTCAGTTACTGGAATTTTATGTATAACCAAGACTTTTACTGTACATCCGTTAGGTTCTTGTTATCTACTTGGATAATATCAAATATACCACATCGCCCTGGGTTTATATTATATTTGTGTTTTGTGTACACATGAGTGACATTATGGTCTCAGAAGTTTTGGACCCATATTTGAAGCCATCCAAGAAGTAACAACATCAACAAGCAGGGCAAGGTCTTTGGACATATCAGCACGAAGGATCTTTGAGCCTTTTCCCAGTGAACCTCCAACCTCTTTAGCCACAGATTCCCACGGGGTCCCAACAGCAATATTCGCCAAAAACTCACTTCCTTGATTCACCGCATCTACCATTGCCGGTGGAACATCCGGAAGAGCCTGTTCAGAGAACAATACAAATGGCTTTCAACATTATCAATTCTAACTACGGCTGTTCAATCTGTGTTCGATTCTGAAAAATAAAACCACTTTAACTAAGACTTGTTTCAGTTTCCAGAGCATATCGGTATGATTTGGTTATTTTAGATTGAACACACCAAACTCTTCTGTTCATGATGATGGCTAACACATATTTGTTGCAAAATAATTGCATTAAAGGGTACTCCGTACCTGTTGCAGAGGGAGGCTATGATCCCCTGGCAGTGTACGGATAGACATGTCTAGCTTTGAGCTTATTGATGATTCCACGCCAAGCACCTGAGCTAGGATTGATGTTTCATCTATTGAATCATCCTCAAACTTTATCAACAGATTCCTAGAGATTCCATAGTAAGATCTTATCTGAACAGTATAAGCAAGATTCCTGATTAGTGTAGTAGATGGTTATAAAGACAAGAAAAAGGGTCCATGATGAAACATAAATCAAATAACATGATGGGTTTCACCTACAAGGCGTCTTGTTTCTTCTGGTTTTGGAATAAAATCTTCTCTTCCCTTTACCAAGTCCATGTACAAGGGAGGGAGCTGTTCCACTAACGGTAGAATTTGCTTCATGATGGGAGGACTAAGCGTTTCTAATTGCTTTCGGGTCATCTCTGCCTGCAAGTAGTTTGTTTTTGTCAGTTATTTGAGAACACCATCAACAAAGAATGAAAGAGGATGGACAGCGTAAAAAGTGTAACGACCCAATGTGTCAAATATCACTTGGGAAGAGATGCACATCTTAAAATGGAACGCAAAGGAATCAGAACCTCACCCCAAGGCGGACAGTTGGGGATGTTGCTATCTGTGATAACAGTGGTCCAAGCCTTTGAGCCATCGGTACAAGAACTGGGGAGAACAAAGGAACAGCTAGGCTTGCTTCCTGTAAAATTACAGGTTCCGAAAAGATATCACCTTCACAGGTTTTGCTGACTTAATCACTAAAAACACAATATCTTTCCAACATAACAATTTTCACTCTGGTAAGAGAGATAAACCCATTTACCCTGTTGTTGAATGCCATAAACACGTTCCCACTTCGTTGAACAGCATACCTTGATCCTGAAGCACTAGTGAACCAACTCAATAAAAAGTAAATAGGCTTAGTCAGTTTTATACACTCACAACCATTGAAACCAAGTTACCAATCAGAAGGTGAATGACAGATCCCAGTGAATGACCGATCCCAAAAGATGGAAGATCCTGCACCTGTTTAGAAAAAAAGACAACTATTCAATTCTTACTATCCTATTTCCGAACACCGATTATTAAACAAGAGATTTCTTGTTTCCTCAGGATAGCTAAGAGATACTCACTGTTTCTTGTAGAGACCGGTAGCATCTATCAAACTTAAATTGTGCTTCATCTGCAATAAGGAAGTGGTCAAAGCCACTAGCATACGGTGTCGCGATAACCAAAACACCCCTGCACAAAACAGCACCACCAGATTTATCAGAGATTCACTTTATTGTTTGCTCTTTGATCTTATGAAAATCCAGATACATAGGTAATTGAAGTGATCAAAGTGCCTAAAGAAAGGCAAAATACTAATAAAGTATCATTTCACATACTTACTTCTCTGCTAATCTCTCAAGAAACAATCGATAGGTAAGCTGGGGAGCTGCACCAACAAATATACCACCAATGAAATGAACAACCATCTTTGGTTCCGAGTTTCTCGGTTTGAGCACCCATGCTCCCTAACAGTATAGTGAAAAATTGTTGAGAGCAATTTCCGAAACTAGATTATTCTGAATTAGGTTTACACAATAATCCACACCTCGACTTCTGACCAATCAGAGGATCCAGCGAAGCTACTTTGAGATTGTTTGACAGTCTCTGTGAGTAACCTGAGAATCGTGTTGATTTTGCCACACTGAGTTCAAAGATGAAGAAACTAGTATCTTACCGGTAATCGGAACTGGCTCACCTCTCGATCTCGCCGTAGACTTGAATTCCGGAAGATTGAGTCCGATCCCTCGCCTTCTCCTCGTAGCTACAGGAGATTCTACGCTCTTTACTGAATTTGAACACCGGGGGGAGAGACCGGCGGGTGGAGGAAAAGCAACAGAATCGCCGCCGGGGAGAAAAGGACGGCAACGTCCAGAGGCCACACGTAGCCATAGGAGCAGAAGATGCGAACGCTGTGTTGTGGTGGCTAATTGGCTATTTCAGGTTCGTCGTCGAGAGTTTTTTTCTTTTTCTTTTTCCCTTCTGATTTTGAAAATGGAGACATGTACGCATCCGTCTTGTGGTATATCTATCACTGTAACAGCTATTGTTCGCAGTAACGCAAACATTGTGATCATCCAAAACTAAAGTTAATAAGTTTCTTTTGTTTTCAACTAATTAAATGGAATGGCGCACCAAAATAAGGTTGGCCTCCTTTTGTTGGTGATGGTTAGGCTAATTCGTATAAGGATCCCATTTTTCGTTGATATTGGGATCATAGGTGTCTAATTGGATGATTTTGTGTCTGGCCATGTAATTTTTTGGGACTATCTAATATAGTAATGCATATTCTTAAATTTGGCTAATATAATTCACCAGATGACCAAAATAAAAAAAAAAACAAAAAAAGTTGCGTATAATCCCTACTAGAAGTGGAATTCTTTTCATTTTTTTCCACAAATAACTGGGCTTTTGAAAAGCGATTAAATATTTCTTTCTAAAACTAGCGTCTCATGTGAGAACCACTGCACGCCAGAAAATGAGCTTCATACTCATTACTTTCTTTCTTCGGCTTTTCAGTTATGGAGTGTGATGATGAATTGCTATGGGTTTTTGCCTCTTGTTTCTTCGACCTAGCCTTCGTCGATGTTGTTGTCCAATGATCTTTCTTTTGTGATCTCTGCGTCTTTCTCATATTGCTCTCTCAATTTGTCGTTTGAGGACTATGTCATCTTGAGTGGGTTTTGAGTTTTCGTCAGGTGTTTAGAGATGGGTTTTGAGTTTCGTCGCCGTTCTCTTTTATGTTTTTGCTCTGTTTCCAGTTATCGTTTTGAGGTCTGTCTTCTTTACTTTTCCTTCGTTTGGTTAGTTTGAAGACTGCTATCATGTGGTTGGTCTAGCTTATCCTCCTCTTCTCCAATCTGTTGGGTAGAGTAATGATCCCTGAGACGGGTTTGATTATGCGAGTTCCTAGATTCTCCTTTTGTCATATGTCATGTGCTTCTTTGTCTTACTGGTTTTGGTGGTTAGTCAGTGTTGTAGACTCCTTGACCTTTTCTCTGGTGTCGAGATCGATCGAGATCCCATGATCTCTCTCCTTTTTAATTCGGTTAGCTTAAGGACGGCTACTGGTTTAGGAATTGTGGGTCTTGGTTTCTCAGTTCTTTGGTGGGGGCTCAGTGAAGACTTCAGTTGCTTCACTTAGCGTTTCGTTGAGCTCTTACAACTTTTCTCGGCTGACCTAATGCTCTTGTTTTAGTTAGGAGTTAGTCAAGGTTTTCTTCTCGGGCACCAGTTCTTTTCACCTATGGTCTATGCCTCTTGTTAGATCACCTTCGGGTTGGCTCTGGTTTTGGCTACGATATCTCTTGCAGGGCTCTTTTTTCGCTAATGGCTTCTTGGGATCTATCCAATCCAAAACGGGTACTACATTCGTCTCGAAAGTGGTTTCAGCCGGTTTAGAATGTGACTCGCTCCTTATATCTACAATGAAAACCTTTTCGCGATATACTCTTCTGTTTTAAGATTTTATCGAGGCGTAGTAATCTTATGGATCCTTCTCCGTCGTCTTTAGAAATCTTCATGATACTCGGTGGTATCTGACTTGCCTCAGTATAAAGCTTTGGTCTATGATTAGTGAGGTATACTATTCATCACATGAGATTTCTTTTGTCTCTACAATTGGTGTGGTTTGTTTGTTCGGTTAGTTTATGTATGTTTCGTTGTCATGTGTCCCATTGGTGTAAGTCTTTGATCCTTGTAATTTTTGATACAGTTCTCTTTGTGTTTAATATTCAATCGAGATGACCAAAAAAAAAAAAAAATCCGTCCTAGAAGTGCTACCTAACTAAAACGATTTTTTTTTCTATAGAATTTGTACCTCTTTGTTTTATTTTAATCGTTTGGATTTTATTATTCACTACAAATTATATGAATTGTTACAAGTTGACCAAAAAAAAAAAAAGAAGTTCAATGCATGGAATCACGACGAACAATTACACAACGCTAGAGATCTGATGTATACTTGAACTAATACAATAATTCCTCTTCTTGGTCTAAAAGTTTTTTTAACACAACCCAAATTAAATTTGCACTTATCATTGTGGTATGAAAACTTCTTAACCTAATACTTCTTAACCCAATGTAGGACCAAAGTTTTGGAGCTCTACGAATTAGTTATAAATTGCTATAAGAAATACGTTAAGGGAAGAAGAGTATTGCGGAGGCGAGAAGAATCTTTTTCCTTAACCTTTTGAATCACTCGTAGTGCGACGAGATGACTGATTCAAGGACTCCAGGATACAATCACAAATAACCGTATTAGCGATCACTCGAATCACGGTTCTAACGAACTAAAAATATATATGATACTCTCGAGACATGGCTTACTTTTAGAGAAGAAATAAGAGATTGCTAGAGAAATATTTGTGAGAACAAATATTGTTGCCTGTTATGAGAAGTGAGTAATGCTATCTTTTTATAGCCATTTCTCAAAGCAAGAATCACAAACACGTTTTGATGTTCTGTTCAAATTTTATTTGATCCACAATCAAATCATGAACTTAATTACCGTCCGTTTCATGCTCGCTTCTTGATCAAATTTAAAAGAAAAACGTTTTGCGTATATTGACAATAAAAGTCAAATATGGTGTGATGGCAATTGATGCCAACGTTTACAGAAATCATTAGTGCATGATCTTGACAATGAGTGTCAATCATAATGCCTTTACTACTTGTTGGAGCTGGATTTCAGCTGAAATTCGGCCCATAAAGCTTGATTATGATCAAACTGGATCATAAATATAATTGGGCCTCATGCCCATAATCCTGCCAAACTTAGATAAAGACCGGGATATTCTTTGAATTTGTTGGGCCTAAGTCACTGGCCCGCTTACCGTCGGAGCTGAATATTCTCTTAACCGCCTATCTAGCGAAGATAGGCTAAGTCAGCGCCGCTCCAGCGCCCCAGCTACAATCCTGTTATTTCTGGAGGATGGATCTGAATGTGCCCGAGATCTCCAGCAACGAGGAGAGATTAGCGGAGCTAAACCGTTCAGCTCACGGGAGGATAATTATGAAGATTCTAGAGCCGAAATGACTAACTTTTTCCATAAGCCTACACTTAACAACACTTTAGCTCTCACAATTGTTCTAGCTAAAGTTCTCTTTGTATATTTGATCATTCATCAATATAAATCTAATTTCGTTATCTTGTGTTCGAGTTTAGTCAGATTTATTGACATTTCTTAGAACGAAAGTTTCTTTCCCGAATTCACATATGAATTTTTAATGCGGAATCTAGCTTCCACACTACTTGTTTTAAAACGTTTCTTTATTCTTTGAAATTTAAATGAGATATTTTATTTCGTATTAAACATAATTAACCACAAAACTTAGTTGAATTTGGCCAATTAGATTTATGATCCATTTACCGAATCCAAATCTATATCTCAATTAAATCAAAATGCAATTATAAGGTTTTTAAACTTTATTATTTAAGACTTCTCCATGAGCCCAATGGCTCATTTTTTATTTCTCATTTACATTTAAAACTCATTTTCCATAAACTAAATTGCCTAATACAAGGCTAATTTGTTTAACCAAAAATGGTTCCAACACCCAATACTTAACCCTAAAAGTATCAAATTCTCTCATTTGTTTGGTTTTGATCATTTGTTGGCCAAATTTGTTTTAGAAACATGCGATCAGATACTGCGGTTGTTTTTCGGTTGACGTCCGCAACGTTTTATCGCAGCAATTTTTGTTGCAACGCTAAATATTTCTAACGGTTAAAAATGTTAGACGCTAATACAGTGTTTGACTGGAAAGAGACCGAACAAAATCAACAATAAACAAAAATATTAAATCGGGGCGACCCGGTAACCCGGATGACCCAAAATATGTTTAGGATTTATTTTTGTTTTCATTGCTTTTTCTCCAGGTTGCGAACCTCCTCGAATCCTCTAGCGCTCATAACTAGTGCCTTTTTTTTTCTCTGATTCGCACCAGTTGCAGATGCATTACGCCACCATGACCGGTGATCCCGATACGGCGATGATGGACACCGACTCCGGTGAAAAGGCCGGCACCGCTAGGGATTTCCTCTCCGCCGCTCGAAGGCTCGTCGATCAAGGACAACCTTCACAAGCTCTTCAAGCGGTATTTCCATCTCTTTTTTCCATTTACAATTTACCTTCTTCATTCATCTTTCGATGTTCACGGTTTTGTTGTGGAACTGTCTCCTTCCGTGTTTTGCTACTGATTTTAGCAGATATGGAATTTGTTTCGATGCTTTAAACTTAGTAGGCTTCGTAGATTGCTCTCTTTCGAATTCCTCAAGATTTAGTTGTTTGAATCGTTTTCGATGATTGAGGTTCTAAGATCGAATTAGATGCGACTAGCTGATATTTTCCTCAAAATTGTTAAAGAATCAATCATTCCTATGTTGTGTTTTACACAGGAAATCCTGGTTTAAGCCTCTCAATGAATTTTGGATATATTAAAAAAAGATTAGCTATTTGAATGTTGCATAACGATGAACATTTCATTTTCTGGAGGCCTCTGTTATGTTTGATGAATCACAAAAACAGATTGGCTACTTACCTGCTTGATTGTAACTAGGAATTGGACATACGTTCTGTATTAGTGGTTGATTTAAAATTATATGGCTAGTTCTGATTATGCTACTTTTTTCTATCTTCTTCTACACTTTCAGAGTGCTAAAGTATCCTAGTTGAATTGGTACTGGCTGTGAGTGTTTGCCATGTGTTCAATTTCAAATCCCGGGCACCTGATTTGATCGATCTCTCTAGTCGTGAGACTTAACAAGACCGATAACTTGTATGCATATAGTCACCTTTTTCTTTATATTTCCCTTTCTTGAGTCTTATCTTTGAGAAAACAGGTAGTGATGGCGATGAGAACCCAAGGAGGAGATGAGGCAGTACTTCAGATACTGAACCGTACCCGTGAACTCTACAAGCGTAGAATCCAAGAAACAGCTAGTATGGACCAGCTGGCTTCTATATTTGCAGAGTGTGCCATCACGGAAGCACAACCTCTCGGACATGAGCAGAGATCAACAGACGTATTTGGGACCAAAGAAACAGTTACAGCAGATGCTCATGGCATATCTATTTTGGAAAAAAGTGGGAGGTCACAGATCGTGCTTGATGCCTTTGCCGATGGAAGCAGCTTTATCTGTCTGCAATGCGGTGGTCTGGTGAGCATCCACAGGAGAGATGAACACTATGCGTACTGGTGTAGCAATATGTGAAACACGGATGCTAATTATTGGCCATGACATGAGAAACTGGTGTAGCAATATGTGAAACAAGGATTGTATCTTCTGTAATATTTGGTGTTGCTTGTTGATTATTAGTCGCAATGGGAAATATATAACACATAAATTTGTCTCAGACCTTCACATCCGTGACTTGTAGTCAGGGTTGTCCATTTTTTTCGCTGTTTCTTTCTGTCAAGGTATTTTTTTTTTTTTATGAATTTCCGTTCTGTTCACAATGTGGGGTGAGCAGAAATTAAGGAACTGAAAAACCGAAAATATAATTTCTCTCCTTAATTCATAAAATTTTCGCAGTGTAGCGGATTTGTGAGATTTTGAATCTCATAATACAATTGTGTGAGACTGTAGATGCGACACTCGATTTAGAATATGGGAACTAAGAATCTACGTCTTGCTCTCGAGACACTGAGAAAGAAAAAGAGAGATTGCTAGAGTTTTTGTTTATGGTTTTATAGGAAATGATTAAGTATCAAATCAGAAGAGGTTAGCTTTACATTGCCAATATAAAGAGGTGATTAGCCCTTCTAATTATCATAAAACAGTGCTCTAAGTGTCTAAGTGCCATTTTTTAAACCCCGGAGCCCTCGTGCCCCATGAGCCCCGAGCCGAGCAAGCGGCTATGGCACGCTTTTGAACATTGTAGCCTTTCTTATATATCACATGATTTTTCATTAAGTAATCGACGAGGGACAATATTAAAACATACTAAACCTTATGAGTTTAATTAGCTCTTAGGCCAGAATAGTTTTACATCGGTCCATTTATTATTCACATTGTTTTGCTACTAATACCATCAAAAAATTTGTATTGTCTTGTGTTACCAATCAGATGTAGTGGATTTTCTATCTGGTGATCCACACACGGTTTGTTAGCAACGACAATTGTCGTCTCTAGTGCGATAATCGGAAGCCAATGTATGCCGTACAACGAAATACAATCCAGCGGAAGAAGAAAAAGGAATGAGATAGAAAAGATATTGGAAGGGAAAAAAGAAAAGAAAAGAAAAAAAAGGAAAGAGTGATAAAGAGGGAAGGGCGAAGAGGATTGTATACTTTTGGGTAGGACCATCGCTACAACCACGTGACCACGATTCCTCCGCCAGCTCGCACTGTCTCTCCTTGTGGGTCTCCTTCCCCTAAAGTCTTCCTTTGCTTTTTTCACTAAAATAAAAATTATGATTTTTTTTTTCAACGGTTTGTTTTCTCTTTAGTTTAATGTCAAGGTTTTGTATCCATTTTGTTTACATATACATCTAACATTTAATTATTACTAGAACCGTTGAACGATAGTGATAACTTAACTTGATTTTGATTATCCCTTGTCAACTATATTATAAACTACTTTTTCATGCCAAACCGACTATGAAGAATTTAGGTTGGATGTAACGACAAACTCAGCAGCAGCATAAATGTACACATAAATTGCCATTTTATGCCTAAAAATCTAACTCCAAACCAAACCCTTAAACTCCAATGCTACAATCATTAGTATTGTAGAAGGAATAGTTAGATACAAGGCACAAACTAGTAAAGGAGGTTGGGGCACATGCAATAAAGTAACCAGAAAGAAAGCGAGGGGTTAAACTGGAAAGAGTGAAAGTAAAGTGACGTGGGTCTGTCTGCGGTAGAGAGTAGAAGTGAAGGCTAAGGGAAATGGCCAATGATAAAGAGTGTTATTGTCGTTGCAGTTAAGCTCTCGCCAAACTATTTTTTTATCTTTCTAAAATTCCACTTTTACCCTTCCCCTCTCTCTCTCCATCAAAACATACCACATTTGTCTGCAACTCACCCCCTTCCCTCTTCCTGCATCACTGTCTCTCTCTCTCTCTCTCTCTCTCTCTGTCGAATTCTTTCTTCTCAAGGGCCAAAGGAAAGAGTTGATTCCAGATCACTCTTCCTCTCTCTCTCTCCTCCTGCTTCTTCCAATGGAATCCGGGACGCCGGATGATTGTTCCGTTAAGGTTGCTGTCCACATCAGGCCACTCATCGGCGACGAACGCCTTCAAGGTTGTCAAGATTGCGTCACTGTCGTCTCCGGCAAACCTCAGGTACAGTTTCTTCCCTGCTTCCACATTGTCTGAACTCGCCAAAACCTTTTTTTTTTGTCAACTGATCAGCTTCTTCTTTCTCGGAATTCTTACTCTTAAGATCTAGATCTTGCCACCTTTTTGATTATCTCAGTGAATTTTTCCTTCTTTTTTCTTACCCATGTTTGACCGAGTAGTTCTGTTTTCAACACAATTTTAGAATTATGGCATCTTCAATTATTACCTTATTTAATTCCCTCACGAGATCATAAACAAAATTGGCAACTTTACGAAAAGAATGTGTGTTTTGTGAATATGATTGCAGGTACAGATTGGATCACATTCTTTTACATTCGACCATGTGTATGGGAGCTCTGGTTCTTCTCCTTGTCAAATGTATGAAGAATGCGCTGCGCCGCTTGTTGACGGTTTATTTCAAGGCTACAATGCTACCGTTCTTGCTTATGGGCAGACTGGTTCTGGTAAAACGTACACTATGGGTACTGGCTACAGAGACACCAGCCAAACCGGAATTGTCCCTCAAGTTATGAACGCTCTTTTCACCAAGATTGAGACTCTCAAGGACCAGACTGATTTCCAGATCAACGTTTCTTTTATTGAGGTTAATAATCAATAATCTAACAATCACGGTTTCTTGATTCGCCATTTTCTAACCTGCTTTTAACGATTTAACTTGCTAGATTCATAAAGAAGAGGTCCAAGATTTACTGGATCCTTGCACTATCAATAAATCAGACAACACTAGCAATGGAAAGGTAGCACATGTCCCTGGAAAGCCACCGATACAGATCCGAGAAACATCCAATGGTGTTATTACATTAGCTGGATCTACCGAAGTCAGCGTCACTACTCTCAAAGAGATGGCTGCTTGCCTTGATCAAGGTTCGGTCAGCAGGGCTACCGGTAGTACTAACATGAACAATCAGTCCAGTCGTTCACATGCCATTTTCACAATCACGGTGGAGCAAATGCGTAAAGTCAATACAGATTCTCCTGAAAACGGTCCTTACAATGGGAGCTTGAAAGAAGAATATCTGTGTGCCAAGTTGCACCTTGTAGACCTTGCAGGTTCTGAACGAGCCAAAAGAACTGGTTCTGATGGTTTGAGATTTAAGGAAGGTAGGTGTTTCTTCTGCTGCATTCTGTTTTAAACCAGTAAATACCTTTTGATCATTGTGCTGTAATGGAAGTTGTTTCTTTTCACCAGGAGTTCACATAAATAAAGGTCTCCTGGCGCTTGGTAATGTCATCAGTGCTCTCGGAGATGAAAAAAAGCGTAAAGACGGTGCCCATGTTCCTTATAGAGACAGTAAACTTACACGGCTTTTGCAGGTATATTTGTTTTCATATTTCTTGATATCACATTCTTCATTGTTTGCTCCTTTTTCAAAACAATTGCATGTTAATTTCTCAGGATTCTCTTGGGGGCAACAGCAGGACTGTGATGATAGGTATGTAGAAACTTGGAGGTTTTCTCATTTATGTTAATTTTCTTCTTTCTGATAAAATTCTGCTTTAAGCCCTTTTCAATCTGGTTAATGCTCATTTCTCAATGCTTGTTATTTGGGTTCCAGCTTGCATCAGTCCTGCAGATATTAATGCCGAGGAAACACTTAACACTTTAAAATACGCAAACCGTGCTCGAAACATCCGGAATAAACCTGTTGTAAGCTATTCGGATATATCAATCAAAGAAACTAATTATAAAGTGAACACTAATTTTCTTTTCCAATTTTCCGAACAGGTTAACAGAGATCCGGTGTCCAGTGAGATGCTAAAAATGCGTCAACAGGTAGAATACTTGCAAGCAGAGCTCTCCTTACGGACTGGAGGATCCTCATGTGCAGAAGTCCAGGTATGTTGACCATAGTGTCTTGTTTTACTTGGGAAGTTAAGAAGATATTGTTGTATTCCTGCATTTTTTTTTTACAGAAGTATAAAGATTAAGAGTGGGTGTGATGATGTAGGTGCTTAAGGAAAGGATTGCTTGGCTTGAAACAGCTAATGAAGATCTTTGCCGCGAACTTCATGAGTACCGCAGCAGATATCCTGGTGTTGAGCATTCTGAAAAAGACTTTAAAGACATACAAGCTGTATAGTTTTCTAACTGATACTTACATATATATTTTGTGTGAGTGGACAATTTATGCTAGATTTTTATCATTGTTATGAAATCAATTAATTGGTTGCAGGATGAAGTGGTTGGTTCTGTCAGACCTGATGGGCTCAAAAGGAGCTTGCATAGTATAGAGACCTCCACATATCCCATGACTGAAGCCACAATAGGTATAAGAAAGATACCTAGGTGAAGTAGAAAAGAGTCTTCCTTTAGATTCCAAAGAGTTCAGAAACTGAAAAACCATATGTTATTCAAGACTTTTCATTATATGCAGGTGATTCAAGGGAAATAGACGAAGTGGCAAAGGAGTGGGAGCACAAGCTCTTGCAAAATAGTATGGACAAAGAGTTGCATGAACTTAACCGGCGTCTAGAAGAAAAAGAGGTCTGTTTTACTTGTTATTTATGTACTAGAATTTCCTAGGGTTCTTTCTGGCATGCATAGATTTTTTCTTGTCCATAACAGTTCCTAATCCATGTATGAAAACAGTCTGAAATGAAGCTTTTTGACGGCTATGATATGACTGCCCTAAAACAACATTTTGGAAAGAAAATTGCAGAGGTGGAGGATGAAAAGAGATCCGCTCAGGTTGAATATATTTCGATTTGATGATCAGATTTGGTTTTAAAAGTTTCTTTAATTTAACATGAGTTGTTGAACTGTCTTTATTTCAGGAAGAGAGAAATCGTTTGTTGGCCGAAATTGAGAACCTTGCTTCTGATGGTCAAGCCCAGAAGTTGCAAGATGTGCATGTTCAGAATTTAAAATCGCTTGAAGCACAGATTCTAGACCTTAAGAAAAAGCAAGAGAATCAGGTTCAGCTACTGAAGCAGAAACAAAAGAGTGATGACGCGGCTCGGAGGTTACAGGATGAAATCCAATCCATCAAGGCACAAAAGGTTCAGCTGCAGCACAGAATGAAACAAGAAGCAGAACAGTTTCGACAGTGGAAAGCCTCCAGGGAGAAGGAACTTTTGCAGGTACCTTTACATTATCCACAATAAGTCTTCTCTCACATTATCTTAGATTCTAACTGTACCTTGTAACTTATAATTTCGCTGCCCAACAGTTACGGAAAGAAGGGAGGAAGAGCGAGTATGAAAGGCACAAGCTACAAGCCTTAAACCAGCGCCAGAAAATGGTAAGCACGATATTATTACCATGTAGTATAGAAAGTTTGGACTTGAGTAGTTCCCATGATCTCTGAAAGACCTGAAAAAAGAAGATTCAGCTGTGAACTAATTAAAATTTGCACTCAGGTTCTTCAGAGGAAGACAGAAGAGGCTGCAATGGCTACCAAGAGGCTGAAAGAGTTGTTGGAAGCTCGGAAATCTTCTTCTCGTGACCATTCAGGTATGATTAATAATGTTTTTTGTGTTCGGATTGTTAGTATTCCGTGGTTTCGACAATGCTGAAATACTTGAACACATATATTGAATCATTTTGCCGAGGAAATAGCTGATTGTTGTCAATACATTTTCAAAAACTGTGGGAAATTGCATGTAAGTAGTTGACATGGAACCAGTTGCATAGATATTTTGGGCCCTGCACGAATAAGATGGTGAATTTTTTTTGTGCTGATGAGATTCTAAATAAAGCAATATATATGCAGGTGGTACAAATGGCGTTGGAACAAATGGTCAGGTGCGCATTTACCGTGGTCCCTTTTTTCTTTATCCTGTGTAGTTTGTATCATTGGGATTCCTGAGAAAGCTAATTCAATTCATACTCTTTTAGACCAATGAGAAGTCGCTGCAGCGTTGGCTTGATCATGAGTTGGAAGTCATGGTGAATGTGCATGAAGTACGTCATGAGTATGAGAAGCAAAGCCACGTGTACGTCACAAATGCATTTGACGTTTACAATAATTTATCATCAGAAAGACAGTTAAATGATTTTGCCTTTAATGATAATTTCAGACGAGCTGCTTTGGCGGAAGAGTTGGCTGTGTTAAGACAAGTTGATGAGTTTGCAGTGAAAGGATTAAGTCCTCCAAGAGGAAAGAATGGTTTTGCTAGGTACTTTTTTCATGATTTTTCTTTTTTTGTTTTCTCTAATTTCCCCCAGTCCTTATTTACAACTTTTCTTTCAGGGCATCATCGTTGTCACCTAATGCAAGGGTTGCCAGAATATCTTCGCTAGAGAACATGCTCGGTATATCTTCCAATTCTCTAGTAGCGATGGCGTCACAACTTTCTGAGGCAGAAGAACGGGAGCGTGCCTTTACAAACCGTGGGCGCTGGAACCAGCTACGATCAATGGGAGAGGCCAAGAATTTGCTTCAATATATGTTCAACTCTCTTGCAGAAATAAGGTGCCTAGAGTTTCCAAGTGATACACCTCCAACATTCGAGAAAATCTATTTCAGCGGTAGTTAGTCTCCAGTCCAGAGTTTTCATGTCTTTTCTTTCCCTATGCATGCAGGTGCCAGTTATGGGAGAAGGATGTAGAAATAAAAGAAATGAAAGATCAGTTCAAAGAAATTGTTGGTCTGCTGAGGCAGAGTGAGTTGAGAAGGAAAGAAGTAGAAAAGGAGCTAAAAGCAGTTGCAACTTCCTTACCTTCTTCTCCACTGGTAAAGATTATGCCACTTTTCCTATTTGATCCATATTTCAGTTTTGGTTAGTTATGATTAGTGAAACAACGCATAATATGTTGGTACAGGGAACCCCACCTAGTGCAGCTAAACATTTAGCTGAAGACCTGAGCACACCTTCCCCAATGACTGTGCCTGCACAGAAACAACTCAAATTTAGCCCAGGAATTGCTAACGGAAAAGTGAGAGAATCAGCTGCGTTTATTGATATAAACAAGAAGGTTAAATTCATTTTTGTTCCTTTGTTTTTGCTTTGCTTCCTCAAAATTACGATAGCACAGAAAAAGGTGGAAATACAGGCATCACACATCTAAAGAGTAATAATATGTGGTTTTTTGGGTGCAGATGGTACCGATGGGACAAGCGTCGATGAGAAAAATATCAGCCGTAGGACAACATGGTGGGAAACTTTGGAGGTGGAAGAGAAGTCATCACCAGTGGATCGTTCAATTCAAATGGAAGTGGCAAAAGCCATGGAGACTCTCTGAATGGATTAGGCATAGTGATGAAACACTCCTCAGGGCAAAACCCCGGCATAAGGCTCTGCCTAATAAGATAATGTGATCAAGTTGCTTGCAACTGGATATATAGGTTTTTAAGAGAATCTTTTGGTGTTCTTGCTCTTTCCACCTGTGACTATGAGGCTTTTATGGAGAGGATCATATAACTGGGTGCAGGTAACCTATCCTTCCTAGATATTTAAGAAACTTAGAGAGGATATCATTGTCTCTTCTAACAGGATCAAATCATGTGCGAGCAGAGACTGGACTTGCTGCCATGTTGGATTTGGGAGGATAACTCTAAAGGTTGTGTGAGATTGAAAACCTCTTTATTTGGCGTGTTTACCGCATTAAGGAGAACCACCAAGACCAGCGGCGTTGTGGTGCCGATTGCATGTTGTAGCTAACAGATAGCAGGGAGCTTTTAGGAGCTAGATTGTTGTTTTCATGTTTATAGAATTGACACCTTATACATCACTAAAGAAGCTCATGGAGGATATAGACCTCAACTTCAAGTTGCAAATATTTTGTATGGAGAAGTTACCAGTGTGTTTGTTCTTTGGTTTTTCTTGTACATGATTTTATTATATATATATATATATATATATATATATATATATATATATATATATAGTTGTAAAAATTCCCTAATAGACTAGATTCGATAATTCGATTTTACGGAAGCGATGAAATAAAACGACACAAGATTTTAACGAGGTATCGATTGGTTTGAAACTCAAACCAACCCCTAATCCTCAACTGCAAAAGAGTTTATTAGATAATTTTAAGAAGACAAATCACAAGATATAAATCACATATATCTAAGAACATGAACTAAGGTTAACAAGTAAAAAACTAATACTCCCCCTTAATTATGGATGTCTTCTTCTTGCAGAAGTCCTTGCTCCGTGCTCCTCACAGCGGCAGCAACCTCTTCCCAAGGTTATCTCTCTCCAAACTCAGCAGCAACACAAACTTGACACAACTTATGTTTTCTGGTTCTCTGTTTAAACAGGAGACTTGTGTATTTTTCTGAAGAAAAAGCTTGTCCAGGTTTTATAGATGCACATCAACATCTCTTTCATTAATCCTGTAACGTCTCTTTCCTTTTCTCACATAAGGAAACAAATAAACACAATTTGATATGAGCATTAAATAATAAATTACTCAAGAGAAAGGAAAGTCAAATACCCACAATATAAAGACTTTCCAAATTAAAACAATGAGAATTTTTCCAATTAATAAAATACATAATAAAATCATAATTCAAAATATCAATTAAGAAATCTAATTAAACAAAATAGAATTTCCAAAAATAATAAACTTAACAATAGTGTTCAGTTTGTTCAAGTTAACGAACACAATTTATGAATCTCGTCCTGTACGGTCTGAACTCTTCGATCGAGGGAGAACCTTGTTGCTCTTGTGTGTCCGTGCAGAATAGGTATGTTTTAGAGCATGCCTAAAATATTAGGTGAACATTGACCTCATTGGTCCGCCACCTGGAATTGTACCAACAACTCTATGAGAAAGTTGGCAATACGTAGGAACTCCAAAGAAGATAAGATAGGATGGACCATAAGACTAGCCGGAAGAAGCAGAGTAACCAATTGATAGTCATCGGATAAAGACATCATACAAAAGGATATCTCGGCGAGATACCTGGAAGAAAGAATCTCACAAAGAGATTTCCAACCCTAATTTGCATGAAAATCCATTTTTATCTATTCCCTAACCATTCTTTAAATCTTAGACAATGTTCAACGGTTTTTGGACGTGACATCAAACTAAAGACCCATATTTACTTTCCAATTATACCAACTTTCGTGAGGATGTCTGACTTGAACATTACAAAGTCTTCAGGAGGAAAATTTCTTCTCGCTTTCCCGGAGACTGTTTGGCCATGTTACTTGTGCAAATACATATATGATATGGATCGGATGACCCGAGTAAATCGTCTCCCAGAGACAAGACTAGCCAAAGATGCGTCTCTCATCCCACAAAAAAGGACGGAACTCTTATTTGTTGCTCTTTATGGTATTGTTTCGATGGCACCCAAAATCTAAAGATAGAGATCATCAACCCCTGTATGGTATCCGAAATCCATCGATCCCGAACATATGGTATGTTCAATAATAAAAACATTATATACTTTAGTTTTTATGTGATTTTAACAATTGTTCTATCAATTGGTCTATATTTCTGTATGGAATATGCTGAATACTAAAAAATGGCATAATCCAATTGCAAAATTTTGGCTTCTCATTTTCGAATAAAACGCACTACGACAATAAGTATGTTTTCTAATTCTATACAAATAGGTAATTACCTGCGATATACACGAAACAAAATGATTATCGAGTAAAAATCAATCTAGTTTTTAGTTAAAAAATCAATTGTAGTTAGTGGAGAAATTATTTTACGGAAGAAGTGTCCCTCGAAAGATCCCATTGCAAAGAAGAGATAGAAACTCAGCGAGAACATCATAATACAACAACATACAGACTTCAAAGAGTATGAACAATGCAACCTACTTTGTTGATCTATACTCCCCCCTCAGTCAATATCATTAAACTTTGAGCTTTGTTTAAATCTTATTTGTTGACTTATCTTAGACCATCTCCAATGGTTGACTCTATTTTTTACTCTAAAATTGGAGTTCTCTAAAAATAGAGTAGAAATTTACTCTAATGGTTGCCTCTATGTTTGTTTTATTATTAGATTCTAATAAACCCTTTACTTTTAAAATTGACAAATTTTATATTATTTGTATTAATAATTTAACAAAAAGATGATGTTTTATTGAAATTAAATGTTTAAGATAAAAATATATTTGTATCATACCATATAGAGAAAGAAAGAAATTAGTGATTATACATTTTTGTTTAAATATTAACATTAGTGTATTTCTCCCTCATATGTTAAATTAACGCATCTTGAAGTGAGAAATGAGTTTTCTATTTTTAGTTACAAATTTTGTTAATTAGAAATCTAGTTTTTATTAATATGATTTTATTCAAATGTAAAATTAAAATATATAATTTTTGTTTAGGTATAAAATACAAGTATATGGAAATGAAGGGATCACATTGTACATAAAAAAGTTCTAGTCTAAAAATAGAGGAATGAATAGTGTTACTCCAAATACTATTCATTTCTCTAGAGAGTGAGTTATAGAGTACTATTGGAGATGTTCTTACTATGCAACTGAATCTCTCTCATTATTCATATTTCCAGTTCAACTAATCTTTTCTAGTGTATGACCACTATGCTCACAAGAGATAGCATCTTCATCATCTTACTGTATGCCTTTCTTGATAGGGTATCTTAGCACAACACTAGGCACTTTTAATTTTTGTTTTTTTAATACTTAAAAGGCCAAAAATAAAATTTAACGCCTATGTTATGGTCCCAAAAATGTTATTATGAAGCCTTGGATTTTCTTGTGGATTATGAAGCCTTGGATTTTCTCTCGAGAGGTGGTATCTATTCACTATAGGAGGTTATTTAGAGGCACTTTGGGCTGCCTTAGTCTTTCACCTTCGTTTGGTCAAAAGTGTGTAGGTATGGTGTGTGCTTGTGTTGTTGTGGGTTCTTCCCTAGTTTGATCCCAATCTTTGTTTAGTCTTTGCGTATTATTGTAATCTCCCCTCTTTTGGGGTTTTGGCTCCGGGGACATTCTTGTAGTCCGTCGATCTTGACTCTGGGAACATATATGTAGTCCGCCGGCAATTGTAGTTCTTTCATGGATTTCTATCCGATCAATATAATATCAAATGACAAAAAAAAGGTCCCATAATGCCTGTCACGCTAGAAAGTATGACCAACTCTAACCAAACATGCCACTAAAAGGGAGAAAAGAAAACAATAATGCACAATGAACACTAAAAGTACCTATTCTACAAAATCCTACTCATCGCTTGGAACTCCCACCCATATTTTCTTTAGCGGCAAAGATGAAGAATCCGTTGCTTTTAGCTCTTCTCTTCTGCGTGGGGAAATGTCTCTTCCCCCTCGACGCCATCGCATTCCCAGACGGAAGTGCGCGGTTTACCAAAGCCCGCAGCGTCGGAGATGAAGAGAATTTCACTTTCGTAGATCAAAGGCTTGCAGTGGTGTACCCAGTCATCCAGAGATTCAAGTCACTCATCACTCTCGACCCTTTTAAGATAACCCAGACCTGGACCGGCTCGGATATCTGCAGTTACAAAGGCTTCCACTGTGACAATCCTCCCGACAACAAAACCGCACTCACTGTCGCTTCCATAGATTTTAATGGCTTCCATCTCTCTGCCCCCTCGATCGAAGGATTCGTTGACCAATTACCTGACTTAGGTCTGTTCCATGTAAACTCCAACAACTTTGGAGGTACCGTTCCGTCAAAAATCGTCAATCTCAAGTATCTCTACGAGCTAGACATCAGCAACAATAAGTTCACCGGTCCGTTTCCCACCGCCGTAGTTCACATGCCCGGTTTGACGTTTCTTGACATCCGGTTCAACTCGTTTTCTGGCTCAGTCCCACCACAGATTTTCGGTAAGAGCCTCGATGTTCTCTTCATCAACAACAATGGCTTCACAGCGAGCCTTCCAGATATACCTGACGATGGTGGAGCACACATTCTTTTCTTAACTCTAGCGGAAAACAAGTTCAACGGTCCTCTCCCGAGAAGTATCCTAAGATCAATGTCATCGTCAAGCGAAGTACTCTTCTTGAATAATGATTTTACTGGTTGTATCCCTTATGAGATTGGTTTACTCAAGGGAGCATCAGTGATTGATATTGGCGGAAACAAGCTCACGGGTCCTTTGCCGCTATCGCTAACATGTCTAGAGAAAGTAGAGCAACTCAACTTTGCTGGGAATCTCTTGTACGGGGCCATCCCAGAGCCAGTGTGCATGTTCCTCCGGGAGAATCTTGTGAACTTATCGTTGTCTGATAACTATTTCACGCACGTGGGTCCTTGGTGTAGAGATTTGTTTGAGAGAGGTGTTCTTGACGCTAGGAACAATTGCCTACCTTTCTTCCCAGGTCAAAGATCGGTGAAAGAATGTGCGGAGTTCTTTATGAAACCTAAGTACTGTCCTCACTGGTGGTTCCATAGTTTTTTCCCATGTAGATATTCTCTCAAATCTGCATCATATTCTCGTGATTTCATGCCTATGGTGGCTCCCTCACCTTAATGTTCATTATCATCATCAGCGTTTTCATTCACTATATCACTGTCATTGTAATGGAAAAAATCAAATTATGATTTGACCAACATGATCATTGTAAAAGAAGGGCAATACTGATGATTATATTGTTAAAACATGTGTTATGAGCCTAAACTAGTCGATATAATATATCTGTGAGGTGAATTTTCTGTGTTAGATACGTCTTTGTAACAATTTCTTATAAATTATTATACATAATAAATTCATACGATTTTTTTAAAAATGCAAAATCAAACTTTGAAAAAAAAAAACCCAGCAAAATAACATTTTAGTGTGTTAAATTTTCTCTTAAGATCAAATTTACACGTTGAAGATTTGATTGAAAAATTGCCTGTTAGATTCTATCTATCTAAATCCTTCAAAACTGATTTCCTCTAGTATAACACACGCTTCTGCCATGTTCTTAGGATCACTTTGAACTTTTTTAGAATCCCTGCGATTTCATTTGGGTCAATAACAAAGAATATGTCGACAGTTTGTTAAATGTGCTCGGTAAGGATAACCATTACGATATAACTGTAGAATCTTAATGATGGATTTTTTAGTGCATTCGGCAGGACATCCACTTCGGAACAATCGTAAATCATGGAGTGGGGCACCATTGCACCATGTCTATTGCGTTTGATGGGTTAAATGTACCATAAAGAGAGATAAGCGGACCCATTCCCACCAAACACATTGACATTGTTTATCGGCTGTTCTTTTTGATATCGCTATATAGAATAATTTAAAAAAGGAAAGAAATGGATTTTAGTTTAGTCATGAATACACTGGATCCGACTATGAAAAAGCATCACGCAACTACAAACGATTTCTTTATTACTAAAATTGCATTATTAAAAGCATCACTATAGTAACAGTTCATTTAATAATAACGTATTACGCGCTATGTAGAAATATTTACTGTAACAAACAAATCAAATCACTACAAGAAAAGAGCCACTTTTCCGACGGATGTAATATCCGTCGGAAAATTTCGTCAGACTTCCGATGGGTTTCCGACTACAAGCAATCCGTCGGAATTCCATCACAATTTACCGACGAATTTCCGAGGGCTACGAAAACCATCGGAAATCCGTCGGTACTCCGTCACCTTGTACCGACGGACTACCGACGGAACTAAGTCGTCGTTATTTTGTAACGGATTTCTGAAAGTTTTGGAATTAAATGCCGACATATACCGACGGTATTCTGACGGAATTCCGACGGACTCCGGTATTATATATATGGGTGGAAAGTTCTGCATTTCATCAGAACACAAAAATACATTCTATAAAATAAGCAACAGGTTTTTTTCAACATGTCGGAAGATCTTGCATTTAGCGACCATCCTTGGATTTCTGCAGTTGAACACCTACGTGACACAGGTAAAATATTAGGTTTGTTGAATAGCATGAAACGAATGCAACCTGATTTTGTTAGGGCATTTTTTAAAAAATGTTTATACTTTTCCAGCGAGGTTAATGCAGACTCCTAGGGATTGGGTATTGTCCGTTAAATTGGACGTTATTCTTAACTGTTTAAATCATATGGACATTGTTCGGAAGGTGAGATTGAGTTTTATTGTAGAAGAGGTTTTATATGAAAGTTATATGTATAATCGGTTCTGTTAAATTAAGTAGGTAATTGCAATTATTGATGAGTACGATTGTAGTGATGAGGGAGACGCTACGGTTGTCTTAAAGGTAATTGGTAATTATAATTGAGAATATGATTCAATTGATATATTTTGTTACTTGAAACGTTAAATTAATATGTATTGATGTAGGATCCATGTGGGAGAATTGGCGGATATATTCAAAAAGAAGCTTGTGTACACGCTTCTTTTGGCCCTGATATACGAGTTGGCTCAGTCGTTGTATTGAGTAATGTAAGTTTTAAATTTGTTTATTTAAGTAAATGAAGTATAGATTACATTATATTTTTTATTTTGTAGGTTCAACTTCTACTCGAAACTGGGTACACTTACCTCAACATCAAGCTTGAAAACATAGATGCTATCTGGACGAAAGAAAATTGTATTCCTTCAAATAACAGCGATGAAGATACTTCTAATATTAACGGAGACTCGTATGTCGAGGAAACTGACTCTTAAAGAGTTATACTGCGTACGGTAGTCCAAAGGATACACCATCGGGAAGTGGGACGAGAAGTAATAGTTTTGGAAAATTTAGGAAGAAAAAATAAATCCATGTGTGTTGGATCCATATAAACAGTCTTTTGATTCTGTAATATGAACGGTAAATGTTTTATTTGTGGACCACATTATGACGGAATGTTTTATTTATATATAATATTTATATCTGAATAAGTAAAATATATAAATAACACAATCCGTCGGAAATCCGTCGGAAATTTTCCACGGATTTCTGACGGAATTTGTTATTTATATATTTAATAATATTTTCGCACAAATAATATATATGAATAACAAATTCCGTCGGGAATTCCGTCTCAATTTTCCGACGGATTTACGACGGCCAC
Organism: Draba incana; assembly: GCA_963576765.1. Lineage (NCBI taxonomy): Eukaryota > Viridiplantae > Streptophyta > Magnoliopsida > Brassicales > Brassicaceae > Draba > Draba incana. Next base: position 17,104,386 of record OY755205.1, read on the forward strand.
GCAAACTGTCGGAACTCCGTCGGTACTCCGTCACCTTGTACCGACGGAACTAAGCAGTCGTAAAGTTTTAACGGATTTTCAACGGATTTCAGACGGAAACCGATGTCGGCAAAGTTTGAGTGGTTACCATATCGTTAGCGGTGGCCGATGGGATTGGTGGGGTTTTATGTCGGAGGTTTTTCACGGGTTTTCGGACGGATTTCCGACGGAAATCCGTTCTATATAAGTTTCCACATTTCTTCATTCGTTCATAACGCAATTTTAAAAAGCCAAAAAATTTGTGAGCGATGAGTTCATATTTTTGGTCTTGGATGGACGAGCCAATGATGGATATGGGGTCGAACTTATTAACGTCCGCATACGCTGAAGGTATATGCGAGTTCATGAATTTACCAAGAAATCAAGATGCAACCAAAAAAGGTTAGGATATCAAATGTCCATGTTCTAATTGGCTTTTCTGGGCTTTGAGCGAATTCATAATCATAGTACTGATCCTTACATTCATTTGAAGTACTTCCACCGTAATTATATGACTGTTCAGTGAATTGCTATGGTTGGACGGCTTTGACAACCCGCTTCTGGTCAGGACAATTTTGGAATGTGGTGGATGTTTGGCAAGCACTGGTTGTCAGACACTAATGTTGATGTGGAATCTTCTTTATGGATTGGTGAGCACGTATCAAATTCCCACGAGTAAGTGGGAATCTCTTGAGTGAATTCGTCGTATTGAGATTCGGTTTCCCACGAGTATTTTGGAATATCAAAAAAATTAGCCCCGGATGTTGTTTTTGAGTCTTCATTAGGAGAGCTAGAAGACATTTTTTGTTTTATTGAGAGGTGTAGAAGATATACACTCCATCATGTGTATTTATAGTAGAAGTTATATGTATAAACCGTCGGTATTCCGTCGGAAAACCGACGGAATTCAGACTACACGATGTGGGCAAAGTTTGATTAGTTAGCTGTACTAACAGATTTGCGACGGAACTATGTCGTCGGAATTATGTAACGGATTTCTGACGGTTTCCGATGTCGGCAAAGTTTGAGTGGTTAATAAATCATCTGCAGTGGACGAAGGGATTGGTGGGGTGTTATGTCGGAGTGTTTTAACGGTTTTCTGACGGAAATCCGATGGATTCCGTTCTATATATATTTCCACATTTTTTCATTCCTTCATAAAAAATTTCAACACAAAATCATAACAGAAAAATTTTCAATTGCGTAATGGCTAACAGAGATCTATGGAATTACTATATGCAAAACCGAGCCCCCAGTCAAAACCCTCGAAACACAACTCTTGTTCCTTCAAGCCCTCCTTACGATAACTTAAATGTTATTGATGCTCAACCGACAATTGCACTCCATCCAACTCAACAATGCCAGAACCAAACGCTCGTAATACCATGACCTGGCCAAGTCGTACGGCGAAGACTGTTTCGCAAGAGGTCTCATGATGCAAAGGTGTTGCGAGGTGAAAGTGCTCAGACACGCCCAACACAAGATTTTATTCGTGAGGTCATGAATGAGCCACCACAGGCCGACCATGATTTTAGTAGTCCTCGGTGGACTTCTACTATCGATTACATAATCCGTGAAGGTATATATATATATATATATATATATATATATATAATTACCGCTTTTACTTTTACAATAATGATTGTAGCTGACAAATACTAAATCTATCATTCATACATGTAGGTTCTTATAACAATAGGAGCACACCATTCTGGACCCAGGTTGGAGAAATTCAATCCCCGCATTCACAATTTGTGAAAGTCAAAAAGGTTTACGTTTTCGACCTATTTTATTAACATTTAGACATACAATTTATCTGACAAGTATATTCTATTTCATTATCAGAAGTATGGATGACAACGGTACGGAGGCTGATAATCGATATACCTCCAATCTCATGGGAAGATGTAATTGATATGCTCAAATTTATCCTTTGAACTACTCTCTCAAATTAAGAGATCATTGTAGTACTTAGGGTTATCGAATCCACATGGAATCAGATCACACAATAGATTTAAACTTCGAATTAAGCTAAGCAAGATGATATGAATGAAAAGCAAGTAATCAAAAGCAAGCAGTGAAACGGTTGTGAAATCAATAAAGAGAAAGCTAGGCGCATGGAAATCTCATGTGAATCAGAATTGCAGATATGAATAAACAATAGGAATTATGATGCACAACTCTTAAACATGAACACAAATATAAAATCAATCAGTTGTCGCTGCAAAGATTATCTATGTCTAAATCCTATAAAACCAACTGTCGTTGTGAATCCTATAAATCTAAACAAGCATTAAAGATCAGGTTCAATTGTTCACAAAACCCTAAACCAAATGTCTTTGCGAAAAGAAATTTTTCTCATCAAAGACTAGTTCAAGCAATTAATAAAACTGTCGTTTTTATTAATTAACCTAAGTTCATATTTCAGTTTGCGAGGCTAAAATCAACAATAAACACAAGTCAAGATGAAGAACTTCTCATGATATTATCCTAACAGTTGAATTAAATCTCGCAATTCATCAAACACCTTTGAAAATCCCTAAACCTAATAGGGTAACTACTCAGACATAATCGAAGAAGAAACCATTATATTTTATTGATAGATATCTCTTAAACTAAGTAAAATAAAGCATAAACATAAACAATGGCTGCGAAAACATATTTATAGAGTATAAAACCGACATGTGCCTTATTGCAAACATCTTGGCCTTTTGCAGTAAAAAGAAAATCTTCCAAATCTGATAATTCTCGTCGCTGGAAATAGTAATGTCGAGCGACACCTTCTTCCTTGTCGATCGACACGACCAAAATCTTGGTGTCGATCGATGCCATCATCAGTGTCGATCGACACTGCCTTAAATTCTTCAATCCGAACTTGCGACTTTGATTGCTCAATCCATTCTGCTCCAAAATGCTCCAGTAAACACTAATAAAGCTCCAAGCGTCTTTGTACCTAATAATAAACACAAAAGACTCGAAAACACCAAAAGACTCTAAAATATGGACTTATATCATGGTTGAAAACCGGTAAAAACTATGATATATCAGTAATCTTATGGCTGCCTTCTACGAGCCCTAATGATGATACTTCCATTGCACTATTACAAGGATGGCAAGCATGTGTGTATGAAATATGGTTAGAAAGGAATAGGCGATATCACGATGGAGTGTCTTTGCCCCCTTCCAAGATTTTCTACAAGCTGCTCAAAACAGTAATGAACAAAGCGCAGAGCCTAATTCATCAGTATCCAAATCGCCCACCCATTCTGCATTGTTGGGAGGGACCTTCGACTTTTCCTTTCCAACCACCTTGAGGATTGATCTCTCTATCTCCTCTCTTCTTTCTTCTTTCCTCTTATTTACTGATGGTAGTTAACTTATGTAAAAGATGATATGTCATCTTACTTATATGTAAACGTTTCAATTAAATTCAAGCAAACCCTTTAACAAAAAAACAAAAAAAAAGCTAGTACCTAAGTCTAAAGGAATTGATATATACTATATTTTACTTATTTTACTAAGGATTTTTATACATTTTCTACGCATTTTAATAAGGTTTTGTGCCTTTAGAGGTAGTTTTCTTCTTATTTGTAGTTTTGATTATGTATGAGTAATCTCTTAGTTAGCTTGAGGGGATTCAAAGAGTTTTCATGGAATGTTAACGTAATGATTGTTTATGACAAGGATTTACATACGGGTTTTTAATCTTGATTTGTTCTTTGTTCTGATTGCTTGATTGTGCACCTTGCATGTGAACCTGTGTAGATTTACATTCCAAAAGCCTGATAAATCGCATGAACAAATCTTAGATAAGCGAGGCGCTATAGCTTGCGAGAGTTGAGTTACATAATCTGGTGAACAAATCGAACTTGAACTTTACTGGATGTCTACTGCATAGGAATCAAACAAGAGTTTAGAGTCTTAGGTTGTTAGACATAGTAATTAGTATTACTAAAGTATGTCAATTATAAAATTGTGATTTGAATTCTAGAACAGATTTTATGCGGTTCATAATTCTCAGCGATAATCATGAAACCTTACTCTTTTTTTTCTATTGCATTTCTCACTGATTTAGTTGCAATTTTCGTAAATCATAATGAACAACCATATTTTTGTCTTAGCTTCGCTTTACTTTATATGATTTGTAGCGGTTCACTTGGTTTCTTTGGATTCGATACTACTTCGATTGTTGTGCATTTGCAGTGGTTATTTTGGGTTTAAAACATTATGTATATGAGTCATTCAACTTGCTCTCCAATAAGATCTAGACCCACTAGTAAGAAGGATATTCCCTGAAATAAGAGGAAGTAAAAATGAATTCCTTGAGCCGATAATAGACTTCGAGTAGCTGCTGTCAAAAGCAGAAACGCTAGTGATAGCTCCTTCATATATATCCTGTTATGCTGCTTCTTCTTCTTCTTCTCTTCAACTCTATTACCAACCTTTGCTTCGGGTGCAGACACGCCTCTTTGATGTCCTGTCGTCTTTGCACTTTTTTCAACAAAAGCAACTAAATCTCCCTCTGATGAGCGTCCTGATTTTTTTGTAACAACCCACTCATATGCACTTCCCAGTTGAAACAAACCCGAGACCATCGCGTTGAACTTGGTCACAGACATTGTGTTTTCAAAGAGAAGGTACGGGACAATAAATGGGAATGATTTTGGGTCCGGAAGGATGTTGAGGAATGACATTGTGGCAGGTATGTAGCATACAACCCAAATAGGAAGCTCAGCCTCAGGGACAAACATAGTCATTGGCAGGATAATACAAAAGAGGGTGAATGAGTAGAAGGGCAAGATGAGCTTCCTTAGGAGGAAGAAGAGGAAGATTAAATTGAATTTCTTGCCTAGGCTTATCTGCAAAAGACACACTAGTGTTAAAAAAAAAAATCAATTATATTATCGCATATAGGGGTGGGCAGGATCCGGATATCCGACATTTTTCAGGATATCCGGATCCGGATCCGTGATTTTACTATCCGGATCCGGATCCGTGGCACCCGGATATCCGGCTTTCGGATATCCTTTCAAAAATTAACATATCTGCGGATATCCGGATCCGTCAAAATATTAAAAATAAATTAAAAAATATTAAATTAATTAAAAAAACTATTTTTTTTTTGTAAAATTATTATAAATTTATTAAAAATAAATAAAATATTACGAAAAACAACTTTAATTTAATTTTTTATGTTTAATTTTAAACAAAATTAAAAAAATAAAAATAAAATAATTATTTTTAATATATTTTAATAGCCTGGATCCGGATATCCGGACTTGAAAATTAGGATATCCGGATCTGGATCCGTTTTTGACGGATCCTTGATTTTTTTATCCGGATCCGGATCCGGCCCCCCCGGATATCCGGATTTTCGGAGCGGATCCGGATCGGATCTCGGATCCCTGATAATAATTCCACCCCTACTCGCATATACTACTAAAAAATGGGTGTTCTTGGGACACCTTTGATTTAATAACATCAGGTAAACAAAGGCGAAATAGTTGCATAGGTCCTGAATGCCATCTGTGTTGCTGTTTTCTGTAAGCTTCATAAGATTCGGGTAATTCGCATTGGCACTGATACAGACAAAGTATGACATTAGGCAGAGATTACGCAAACAGTTAACAAATGGTAATAATTACACATATTGCTACAATACCTCGACGTCGTTTAGAAAAACAAATTTCCAGCCATGGAGGTGAGCACGAACAGCAATGTCCATATCCTCCACAGTGGTTCTTTCAATCCAACCACCAGAGTCTTCCAAAGCCTTGATCCTCCAAACACCTGCTGTCCCGTTGAACCCAAAGAAGTTTAAGAAGACACTGTTCACTTGTTGTTCAACCTCAAAGTGAAAAGCCAAGTTTATATTCTGTAACCTTGTCAACAAGTTTTCTTCCTTATTGACAAACGACCATCTTGCTTGGACCAGTCCTAGTTCTTTATTGTCCTGTTAAAATTTATAGGATCCGATTAGTTCACAAAATAATAGTACAGTTAGAAGATAGCAATACAAAAAAAAACGGTAAAACCACATCTCATAATGCTATCTTTCGGATTGGTTACATAAGATATGGTACACATTTGTAATGCAGTGGTACAACATTTTAAAAGTCACCATTCAAAGCTGTAATGTTTGACAAGAGTGATAGTAAGAAAGACACCAAAAAAATTGTAACCCCTAAATCAAGTTAACTGACCTTAAAATGAGGTATTGTCTTATTGAGAAAATCTGGGAGGGGTTGGAAATCAGCGTCGAAGATGGCTACGAATTCGTAGTCCTTAACGTAGCTACAATTCATGGCGGACTTCAAATTTCCCGCTTTGTAGCCTTGTCTGTTCACACGGTGATGGTAGACAATGCGTACTCCTTCATTCTGCCATTTGTTGACCTCAGATTTTATCAAACACTGCGTAATGGGATCATCTGAATCATCCAAAATTTGAATCAGAATCTTCGTTTTCGGCCATTCTAGGCTACACGCAGCCGCGATGGATTGCTTATATACCTGCCAAAAAAAATTTTAAAAAAAAACCCTTTTTAAGAAAAAAAACATTGAGTGAGTTGTAAATTCGTAATGTAACATTGCCCTTTACCTCTTTTTCATTGCACATAGGGATCTGAACGAGAACCATGGGGAAGAAGAAATCGTTATGGCCAGATTCGAGATCAGCTATGGCGTGTGGTTTAGGGACGGGTTTAATTTTCTTATACCTTATCCAGAAACAGCCGAGGCAGAGGACGAGCCTGTCTAGACTCTGAATAAGGAAGAGAACGATGCAAGCGTTAGTGAGGAATTGAAGCGGTAGAGCGAGATACTGAACGCGCAGAAGAACCCAATGCATGTAGGCCCAATCAAAGAATCCTTTGATATCAAAATGCATGGTGAAAATGAACTGAAGCTGTAGACTGGACGTTCCAAAATGCCACCCCTTGAAGTAGGCAACAATCTCGAAACCAAGAAGCATTAGAGAAAACCATAAAACCACCTTTATGCAAGAGTAGAAGAAGCTCGATTTAGTAGTTGGATTCTCCTCTAAGGAAGACGACACTCCATTGTCTGTGAGACCAGCGGCGATGCGGTGGCGCATGGCCGTACCAAGGGCAATTAATGCGGAGCCAAGGGAGGTGAGGCAGCCGGCCGCACGGTGGGCTTTAAGGAGGAGGACCCAGGTGAGCTGTCGTGCGTTCTTGTTACGAGTTTTCTCACGACAACGATCGTCAACGAGGAATTCTTCTTTGGAGGGTGATTCAAGTTCCACCATTGACCAATTGTTAGGGTTTTCCATCTTAATCACAACCGGTGTACCTTTACGGTTTCCCTTGGCCCACCATTCAAACTTAGGTGCCATTTCCTTCCGGACCAGAACTAGCAACTAGAGAGAGATAGGAGCACAAAATACAGACTATAGATCCAAGTCCATTGCCACCAAGAGAAATAAAAAAGGAGGCGCGTGTTACTGCGTTAGCATGGAAGAAGAAACGATGAGAAACTCGTTTCCGAGAAGGACGAAAATGTACGTATGCGAGAGATGAGATAGTTTCACCTCCTTTTTGTCTAACCAATTTTTTGAAGATATGAAAAAAAAACAGTAGTCAAAAGGATTGATATTTTCTTTTCTCCCCCATAAATGGTTTTTTTAGTATTAACAAAGAAATGTTACCCAAAATGTTTTTCAACTGGAACCCTAATAAAAGCGAAAGAAAGAGCTTGTTTTTGGTCTTTGCATAAATGATGTGCAGTGAGAGTAAAAGCTTGTTTTTGGTCTTTGCATGTAAACAACAAAACACGAAAAACTCTCTTTACCGAACCTTCTGGCCTTCTTCTTCCCAATGCCCCACTTCTAAATGATTCCCAAATTCTCCAAATGTTGATACAATACACAAGTGAATTTTTATCATCCCGCGTGTGATATTAACTGGGATACAGATTAATCTCGAGTTAATGATCACACGCGAAACAAAGTAAGGGCAATAATCTAAAAACAATGTCTTAGTTTTGAGCAATATTCGCAAAGACACCGTAGAGAAGAAAAACAAAAATAGATAAATGGATATAGAGATATGGATTTTCTGTTTTCATTGTGATTAAATTCTAATGAGTGGGAGAGACAGAAACAAATGACCAAGTCCCTTGTTACACACCGTTCATTTAGACATTTGCCTCCTAATAAGGCGCTTTTTAGTTTTTCTTTTTTTAATTAATTGTCTTAAACCCCTCATGTTATTATCCTCTTAGTCTTGTCCCGATACTTTTCGTTCAATAATTCATTCTACGAATTTTCCGTTAATTTCTTACAGCTTGTGTTGTGTGGATTATGGTTTTGGTTGAGCCGGAAAAAAAAATGGTTTTGGTTGTATTCTAGAAATTTCCATTTTAAACATCGCATGTCATGTGCAGATCATACAGATTGGAATATCTACCATTTTGCCACCCTTCTTGACCAGATGCGAGAGCAAAAATATACAATATTCACTAATATTTAAGGGAAAATCCGATAGAAGATAGCTCGAGAAAAAATAAACATTGTACAAAAACAGTAGTTATATATCTAGATATCAATCTTGTAAATTCACGGTAAAAAAAAAAAAATTGTGATTATCAAGCTGACTGGGGAATGTAAAACCTCAACAATCATATATACAAAAAAAAAAAAAAAAAACTATTCTTGTATGTAATGTCATATGGACAATTTCTCATAAGAATTTCGGTATAGACTGATACTTTGCCTAGTAGTTGATTATCTTATCAAAATGGCAAAAAAAATATGACAAGTTCATAAATCTATAACCTTACCTCAATATTAATCTACTAACAATACAATACATACAAGTATAAAATGCACAACTGTATATGTTAGTCTTTTTGGTATATAAACACAATAATCAAAATATATATAATATTGTTGTGAATCAAGAGAACGAATGGGGAAGATTGTGTTTATTCATTAATCATAAGATCCTTTATATAGGATTATTACAAGAGAGAAAAGGAAAATTCCTTCTCCTAATGGGAAAAGGAAAGTACATAAAAGGAAAATCCTAATTCAACTAGGATTCATTAAACCGGCCTAAAGACTAAGTGTTAATGGGCCGTAAACGGACCAGAACTAGTTATGACAATCCACTATGATTTATAACACTCCCCCTTGGATGTCATAACTCTAATGGGCTTGTAATACGCTTTGGATGTTGCCTCATTAAAACCTTACCAAGTAAAACCCATTTTGGGACAAAACCGTGGTGAAGGAAAAAGAGTACAACACGTATTACTCCCCCTGTTCTGAACCTCACTGCAAGTCTTTCAAACGACGCATTCCAATCTGATAAGTAAGTTTCTTGAACGTTGAGGTTGGAAGTGACTTGGTGAATAGGTCTGCTGAATTCTCACTTGATCGTACTTGCTGCACTTGAATTTCTCCATCTTTCTGTAGATCGGATGTAAAGAAGAATTTTGGCAGAATGTGCTTCGTCCTATCACCTTTGATGTATCCATCCTTAAGTTGAGCTATACACGCTGCATTGTCCTCGAACAAGACCGTCGACTTATGTGCTGGGTCATCAGCCTTAACCAAACACACTCACGACTAGCCTAATGAATTGCCAATATCTCTGAATGATTAGAAGATGTAGCTGCAATGGCCTGCTTCATTGACCGCCAAGATATTGCAGTTCCTCCATGAGTAAACACATAACCTGTCTGGGACCGTGCATTATGAGGATCTGAAAGATAACCTGCATCAGCAAAACCAACTAAATCGTCCTTAGATTGGTTAGTATAAAATAGACCCAAGTCTTTCGTTCCTTGTAGGTAACGAAGAATATGTTTTATCCCGTCCCAGTGCCTTTGGGTCGGACATGAGCTAAATCTTGATAATAAATTCACGGCAAAACATATATCTGGCCTAGTGTGGCTTGCCAGATACATTAAAGCTCCTATGGCACTGAGATATGGCACTTCGGGACCAAGGACTTCTTCAGAGTCTCTCTTAGGACCAAACGGATCCTTTTCTAGATCAAGAGATCTCACCACCATTGGGCTGGACAATGGGTGACATTGATCCATATTAAAACGCTTGAGTACCTTTTCAGTATATGCCATTTGATGCACAAGGATTCCATCATTTATGTACTCAAGTTGCAATCCCAAACAGAACTTAGTTTTGCCTAGGTCTTTCATCTCAAATTCTTTCTTGAGGCATTCAACTGTTTGGACGATTTCACCAGGGGTTCCAAGGATGTTCAAATCATCCACGTAAACTGCTATGATAACAAACCCTTTGTTTGCAAACTTTTTTATAAAAATACATGGACTGATGGGATCATTCTTATAGCCTTCTTTGACTAAGTACTCACTCAATCTATTGTACCACATACGCCCACTTTGCTTCAGTCCATAAAGGGATTTGTTCAGCCTTATGCAGTGTTGTTCTCGAGAACCTTTCTTATCTTTGAGCTCAATACCCTCTGGTAATCTCATATAAATCTCATTATCCAGTGGACCATATAAGTATGCAGTTACAACGTCCATTAACCGCATATCCAACTTTTCTCTTATAGCCAGACTTATCAAAAATCTAAAAGTTGTAGCATCCACCACAGGGGAGTATGTCTCCTCATAATCTATTCCTGGTCTCTGTGAGAATCCTTGTGCAACAAGCCGTGCTTTATATCTCACGATTTCACCATGTTCATTTCTTTTCCTCACAAAGACCCATTTATGTCCAACTGGTTTAATCTCATAGGGTGTCCGAATTATTGGACCAAAGACATCCCTTTTCCTTAAAGAATTCAACTCCACGTTTATAGCTTCTTTCCATTTAGTCCAATTTTCACTCTGAGTGCACTCATATATCGACGTGGGTTCTAGATCCTCCATAAGTTCAAGTGCTACCTTAAAAGCAAATATATCATCGATTTCCACACACTTTCTATTCCATTGTATTCCAGACATAACATAATTCATTGAGATCTCATTATTTTCAGGAACGTCAGAACCATGAAACTCGGCGTCCCGAGTCTCATTGCTTGGAACTATCGGTTCAGTTATGTCTGGGGTTCCATCAGATTCCTCAACCACGATTTCAGCACCTTTCTTTCTTTTCCGAGGATTCTTATCTTTGGAACCTATTGGCCGGCCACGTTTTGAGTGTGGTTTAGATTCTGTAGCAACTTGATTGTGTCCCTCTTGAACATCAATTCTAATCGGTGCATTAACAGCTGGTATGTAAGACTTAGTTACTCTTTTCGGGTCAGCAAAGGAATCTGGCAATTGATTAGCTAGCTTTTGTAAATGTATAATCTTTTGGACTTCTAATTCACATTCTTGAGTCCGAGGATCTTGCCATTTTAAGGACGTTTGATTCTATATAATTTCCTTTACCAGTCTGTTATCTCCTCCTAATGTTGGATAGACAGATTCGTCAAAATGACAATCTGCGTACCTGGCCTTAAACAAATCACCCGTGGTTGGCTCAAGATACTTAATGATAGTAGGAGAATCATATCCAACATATATCCCCATCCTCCTTTGAGGTCCCATCTTTGTTCTCTGTGGTGGTGCAATAGGCACATAAACGGAACATCCGAATGTTTTAAGATGGGATATGTCTGGCTCTTGACCCGTTATTAACTGTGATGGGGAATATTTATGTTCACTAGATGGCCTGATACGAATTAGCTCTGCTGCATGTAAAACTGCATGTCCCCAAGCTGAGACCGGGAGTTTTGATCTCACTAGCAACGGTCTAGCAATCAACTGTATGCGTTTAATAAACGATTCAGCCAAACCATTTTGTGTATGTACATGTGCCACAGAATATTCAACACTTACCCCCATGGACATACAATAATCGTTAAACGCTTGGGACGTAAATTCACCAGCATTGTCAAGACGTATAGTCTTTAAAGGAAAATCTGGAAAGTGTGCTCTTAAACGTATGAGCTGGGCAAGCAATCTTGCAAATGCCACATTTCTAGTTGATAATAGGCAGACATGTGACCATCTCGTGGATGCATCAATAAGGACCATAAAATATCTAAACGTCCCACAAGGTGGGTGTATTGGTCCGCATATGTCTCCTTGAATTCTTTCCAGAAAATTTATCGTTTCCTTAGTTACTTTGATTGGTGATGGCCTAGTAATGAGTTTCCCTAGTGAACATGCTTCACACGTGAGATTCTTTGGGATAACTCTCCTTTCTTTCAAGGTGTGCCCATTAGTACTTGCTAATATCTTTCGCATCATGTTAGCACCGGGATGGCCAAGCCGGTTATGCCAAAAAGTGAAATTCTCAGTAAACTCTTTGTTTACCATAGCATTTGCTTCTATCATTCCGATCTTAGCACAATAAAGGCCCACAGAAATGGCAGGTATAGTCTCTAGGACTTTCTTATAGCCATGGACGGTTTCAAAGATTTGAAGGAATTCTTTGTTATTCTCGTCCTTAGTTTCAACATGAAGACCATTCATTCGAATGTCTTTAAAGCTCAATAGACTTCTCTTTGAACTAGGTGAATATAACGCATTAGAAATTTCTAGATGCGTGCCCTTAGGTAATAAAATATGGGCTTGACCGTGGCCTTCAATTAAATTTGCTATACCCGCAATTGTGGTTACATTTGCCTTTTTAAGTGTAAGATCAATGAAGTATCTCTTATCTCTTAATATCGAGTGGCTTGATCCACTATCCACAATGAACACATCCATATCGTTCATACTTCAAAAGAGATAACAATAGATACTTTTAAATAACACTCTTTCATTCCATAAAGTTTAATAGAAAGCAATAACACAAAACCAAAGTATAAAGTGTAAAACGTAAAACAAGCAAAACACAAAACACCAAAACAGAAAATCAAAATCAATCACTTAAGTATATCTGAGGTTTCAAAATTCATCAAGTCATCTTGCTCATGATCGAAATCTCCTTCATTATCATGCTGGATCATATGAGTTTCTAGATTCTTCCCTTTAAGGCTCTCTTGATAGAGTTCAACCAGATGCTTGGGAGTCCTACATGTCTTAGCCCAATGATTACTCATTCCACATCGATGGCAAACTGATTTTGGGTTTGATTCTCGTGGTTGAGAAGTAATACCACGGTTATTACGATCATAGTCAGTTCGGTATCCGCGTCCTCGTCCTCGCCCGCGGTTAGAATGATCGTTATGGAATCCGTGGCCTCGGCCCTGACCTCGACCGTATGGATTAAAATGGCCACGGCCACGTCCTTGCCATCCACCCCCACGTCCACGACCACGATGTCTATAATCACTTTGGACGTGGTTAATTTCTTTCTTTTCATCTGTGGCCACATTCGCTTCAGGAAGTGGGGCTGATCCAGGAGGTCTCATCTCACTGTTTCTCATTAGCAGTGTATTATTCTCCTCGGCTAGTAATAGACATGCTATAAGCTTTGAGTATGTCTCAAAACCTCTTTCACGGTATTGCTGTTGAAGCAACACGTTATTAGTGTGAAAGGTGGAGAAGGTCTTTTCCAACATGTCTTTCTCAGTTACCTTCTCACCACATAGTCTCAATTGAGAAACTATTCTGAACATAGCCGAGTTATATTCTTCCACGGACTTGAAGTCCTGGAACCTGAGATTCCTCCAATCATAATTGGCCTTTGGTAACAACACCGTTCTATGGTGGTCATATCTTATCTTTAATTCTTTCCAAAGGTCCAAAGGGTTCTCAATGGTTAGGTATTGATCCTTGAGACCATCAACAAGATGATGACGAATGATCGATATCGTTCTGTATCGATTCCTTTCATTCTCATTATTATCCTCAATGATACATTCGCCAAGTCCTTTAGACTTTAGATTTATCTTAGTATCCAACGCCCACTGTAAGTAATTGTCTCCAGAGAGATTGAGGGCAGCATAATCCAAATTGTTGATTTTCGACATCTGAAAACATTCATCCTATTCTCTAAGAACTATAAGATTTTAAAGTTTATGCATATGATGCAAAATAGGTCATGGTGCTTATATAAACGGGTACGGATGCATGATGCTTATGAAACCATATTTTTATGTTTAACAACCTAACATAATGTTTTATATGCTCATGATGCAAGCCTAGTATTCAAATTCTAAACCGTATGATGATATGACCGGATTTTAATCAAGCATGTTATGTCTATATGATGCAATCAGTTTCAGTTTCATGTTTATCAATCAACGAATCAATCCAAACAAGCAAACAAACAAACGAGTTCAAATAAATATGCAACCAAATTTGGACAGAGTGTTTACTGTCGATCGACGGGTGATTTGTGTCGATCGACACAGTTTAATTCAAACAACAAATTCAGGCAGAAGTTTACGTGTCGATCGACATAAAACTAGTGTCGATCGACACGGGTACAGATCATGCAATCGGTTTGGATTTTAATTGAATTAGGTTAGGGTTTCAAGTTAGGGTTTCAAGTGATTACGAATCATGAATCAATAAACACAATCAAGCAAGCAATAACAATAACAAGCATGATTTAGATTAGGGTTTCTAAGATTATCATGAATCTAGGTTCTTTAGATTAGGGTTTCTTATTGTTTACTTTAACCTCCGTGAGTCTTCTAGTTCGCCGTAACCGTTGATAGACTGTATGAACTTTCTTCTAGTTCGCCGTAACCTTAAAGGCTGTATGAACTATGATTTGAACAGTAACGCCGGATGAACAGTAATCGTCGATGAACAGTAATCGTCGATGAACAGTGCGCGATGAATAGTGCGCGATGAACAGTACGCGATGAACAGTACGATGAATAGTAACGATGAACAGTAATCGCGTTTTTTGTGTTTTTAGGGTTTAGGGAGCAACTCGTGCTGATAACGTGTTGTGAATCAAGAGAACGAATGGGGAAGATTGTGTTTATTCATTAATCATAAGATCCTTTATATAGGATTATTACAAGAGAGAAAAGGAAAATTCCTTCTCCTAATGGGAAAAGGAAAGTACATAAAAGGAAAATCCTAATTCAACTAGGATTCATTAAACCGGCCTAAAGACTAAGTGTTAATGGGCCGTAAACGGACCAGAACTAGTTATGACAATCCACTATGATTTATAACAAATATAATAATATTAACTAGCTTCATATTTGGGAATATATACAGCTTGGTGGGCAGTGCTGAAGATTCCTCTAGGCAGAAATAGAGAAACATGCAAGGAACGTGGCTAGCAGTATAAGACTCGTATCAGCGAGGGCTTTGATACGGATGGTCGCATGGAGTTGGGGCCTTAGAGCAAACTAGTTTTGAAGTTGCGCAGCATACACACAAAAAAACTCAGGAGACACATTATAACATTTATGGAACTTTTAATGTTGGTTCAATATATGGTTTATATGGTTATTTGACAAATTCACTCTAAAAAGTACTTTCAAAAATGCTAACAGAACACTGTACAAAGTTTTAAAACCAAGAAGGGTGTAAAAGGTAAGCGGAAAAGAGAAAATAAGAAAAAGCTACTAAAGTCACCTTCGCATATGGAGATGGAAAGAAAGCAAAAGCTACCTAATGGCTTTTGTCGAAGTAAAGCCTAGTCTTCATACTCGGTCTCCTCATCATCGTCATCTTCGTTGTTTCCTCCAAACCTCCAGCCATCATCCACATTCTCTCTATCTTCCTCTGTCTCCTCGCTATCTTCTTCTTCTCTTTCTCCTTCTCCAAACGTTTCTTTTGCTTGCCATGGTCTTTGGGGAATCCTTACCTTGGCCGGAGAAGAGGTTGAACCTTTCTTTCCAGCTTTGGCCGGTGGTGTCCTCGTGTTTGGCTTAGCTCTGCTCAGTTGTTTATGTGTCTGGCTTTTCCCATTACTAATGTGCTTCCTGTAAACATCTTGGTCACTCCCTTCATCTAAATCATTGCTGTTGTGCTTGTTTGGTGTGGAGTTCTCAGCATTTTCTTCTGTTAAATGCCCCGGATGTTCTCTCTTGAGGTGGAGTTTAAGCTTGTACTCATGTATGTAAGCTTTCTCACACCCTTCGTAAGGGCATGCGTATGGACGATCCAAAGAAGCTGAGGCATGAACCGCTGCAGGTGTTTTGACAGTCCTTGTTACTTTCTCTGCAGGTGGAGTATATTTGGGCGTCTCCCCGGCAGCGCTCTGTAGTCAAATTGAGAGAGAGAAAAGTGCTAAGATACTTTCAAAGATGGGTAAATGAGGAGGTAAAAAATGAAAGAATCTATGCATTCGTTTTCTCTATGCATCTTTGCAGCGCAATTTGAATATTAATCAGTGAATTCTGACAGCAGAATCATTGGGTAGCAAAAACTGTTAGTTTCAACATAATAATAGAGTGTGGACACAGCCACAGAAAATTTAAGCATGCAACATAGAATCAATTAGAATTCTATGCCCTAATATAAGAAAGTTAGTATAGCTCAGTAAAATGAGTACTTTCAGATGCATAAACAGTTTTAGCTATGCTCACCGCTAGCAAAGAACCCAAGGTTAGTACATAAAGATGGTTCAAACTTATGCCAGAAAGCAACGTTATCTGAATTCCGATATATATCGACTAAAGAAGCCTCTTCCTTAGCAGAAGAAAATGTACTTCAGGAAAACTATAGAATGAGTAATGATACCTTTTCATGGTAGGCAGCAACATGGTTCTTTAGCTTGTATTCATGAGCATATCTCTTTCCACAACCGCTAAATGGACAGATGTGATAATTTTCTTGAGAATGAGTCTTCATGTGAGATCTGAGGTTAAAATCCAAGGAGAATGCCTGCAACCATCATCTACAGGAGTTTTAGTTACAGCATGAGAATGAATTTCAAAGCTACTTGCATATGCCCACCGACTTAAGGCTAGTGAGAATGGTAGAATCAATCACCTTGCCACAGCCTTCATGAGGGCATACAAAATCCCTTTTCCCAGTATGAATGAGAAAATGTCTCTTCAACTTTGAACTATCCAGAAATTTCTGTCACGGAAAACAGAAGAAAAATTCAATACCGTGAAGTGAATGTTAAGCAGGTGAGGCATCATCTTAAGTTAAATGGTATGGGTGATAATGCATACAAGAAGTCAATTATTATACCTTCCTGCATCCTTCGTAGTGGCAAATATACTGCCTCTCACCATGAATATGGGAATGCTTTCTCAAGGCACTAGCATCAAAGAAAGTTTTTCCACATCCCTCGTAACTGCAGAGAAATAAAACCTCAGTAGTAGGTTCTGGCTCAGGCTCTGGAGCATCGGGCTCTTTCTCTTTTTCTTTAATTCTCTTCACAGTATCCTCTGTACCAACAAACAACATTGTAGTATAAGTCACCAAATAAGACTTATACAGCAAATTAAACAGCAAAAAGCGAAAATGGGAATCAGATAAAGAATCAGGCAGAAGGAATTGAAATGGAAGCATCCAACCTAACCTGTGACCCATTTGCGAAGAAAGCACTTCCCACCTGTAGCAACAATATCTTGTGGTACCCTGAAGAATAGAGTAAATGAATAAACAATTTCATAGAATTTTGAGGTTCAAAATTGTTTCATCAACTGAATAAGAGTCTTTCCACAAATCTGAATCTAATGTGAGAGATTATAAGCATTACTAGTTACAAAAACCCATAAACGCTACATAAAATCCTAATCTAGTCCAGTATCCTTATTGAAAATTGACTAGCTTCTACATGAGGAAAGAGTAATCAACTGAAGAATTGAGAGGAAACGAAGAAATTAGGATTCCAATTACCAGTCCTTGATCCACTTAACAGCAGGAGCCTTGGATTTAAGGATGGGACGTCTCTCGAACGGATTATGATACGGATAGTTGTGATGCTCCATCAAATCCCACGCACCTCGATAACTCCGCGGAACCTGATTGCTTTACGATTCCCTCAGAACGAAGGATCCCGAATTGGGGGTGAAAATTAGGGTTACAGTGTGTTTGGGGAAAATAACGAGAGACGATTAAGCAATACGTTTGTTAATGGAGTCCCCGGTTCGATTCGCCACTGTGATTATACTGGTTATACGCACGTGATTAGAACCGGACTTCTCCGTCTATTCTATTTCTTCTTCCTTTTGTTCCGCGTTGATAAGCGATTCAACAATTTTTTTTATAACTTCTGCTGTATAAATTCAAGCCCAGTAAATAATAGGGTTGGGTTCGAACAAATACAATTTGATTAGGGTTAATACTCAAATTTAATTCAAAAAAATTGTAACCGAAAAGATATAGCGAAACATCAAAAGAATTGAATAAGAAGATCAAAGAAGGATAATGGCAAATCACACTGGTCAATACTATTGTTAAAGAGGAACTTGGAGTGTAAAAAGGAAGAGGAGACAAAAGAAGTGACATATCAGAATACTTACACATGTAGGTGTAGCATTATTTTGTCCTTTTTATTCGCTTTATTTTTTGTAGCACCCATTTTTTTGTCGTTCAAAGACAAATTGGTTTCCAAAACCAAATACATTCATAAATCGTACTTGATAAACTTTTTACACCAACCATTCGACACCTTCTATAAGAAAAATGCTAGTCTAACACCAGCTGCAAAAAAATCGAGATTGCAAAACAACAAGCTTGTCAATTCGATAATCAATCTCAAAGGTCTTCCAATGACAAAAGAAAACAGTCAAGGACTTTCCTAAAATATTACGTGAAGTTGTAACAATAGTCACAGAGAAAGTATAATTTTCAAACTGTTACACTAAGAAATAAGCACCATTGTGGGTTTCCAAGCCATATATGATTGGCCAAGTCTGAAAGAAAAATGACCCTAATTGTAACAAAGTCTATTCTCTCTTTGGACCCTGCAAGACCAGTATCTTGATTTGGGACATCTTTTGACTTTTCTTTCAGTTGGCTTTCTTCTCCATTGCAGCAGCAGTGGGCTTGCCATACAAGATAATCTGACTCAGGATGGTTCCGTTGGTGAAGACTCCAAGAGCAAACCCCGTAAGAACTATGGAAAGGTTCAGGAAAAAGAAAGGTTTCTTTCTATAGAGCATATATGATAGTAATGCGTAAGTATAATTACAGCATGCACGTAACAAGAAGACATTTAACGGAAAAGGATACTGCTAAGTGGAGCATTTTCCTGGATGCTGGTGAAAACTCTCACTGTGAAAGAAAACAAACAAATATTACGAGATGAGAGATTTGACAGAGCCAACGGAAAATAGAAGAGACATCCAACAAGGGAGCGCCGTCTTACCTATGGACCCGCTGAAATTCATAAAGAACGTTAAGAAGCTAAGTTCTCCCGTGCTTTTGTTCTGTCAAATAGAGAGAATGATGTGAGTCATACAATAATATTCCATATATGGTTCTGAAAGTATATGTATAGCTTTGTCCTCTGCAATTCAAGACTCAAACCAATTTGGTTTGGAAAAGGGAAAATCATCCAGCAAAGAATTGTAAGATAATCTATCTATGAATCTATGACAGTTAACTATAAATCGATGAAAAGAACATGGGGGCATGACTGAAGCTAAAAAATACCATTTACAAATAGCTAATCCAAGAAGAAGATTCATGAATCACAAATAAGAGCAAATGACTACTATTCTAGTACAGACTCACTTTGAAGTTCTTCCATATCTGAGGGAGTCTTGCAAACAGAAATATTGCATGCTGTGAAGCCTACAACACAGATTTACGATTAGACAACGAGAAACTACCTAAATTTGTATGCGCGCACACACACACACACACACAAAGAGAGTTAATTCCTCCTCACATAAAGAGCCTCGAAAAGCGCAGGATTAATCTGCCCCGCAAGCACAGTTGGTGCTATAGCACAATATCTGCATCAAGCTTTACATTAAGAAAAACAAAAATAGAGAGAGAGAGACTCAAATCAAAGCTAAGAAAATTCTTAATACTGTAAGGATACAGGAGTGGCCTGATCCAAGTTGTTACAGGAATTGGATGGGAATAGTAATATAAACAAGCAACCAAGATTAAAGCTGCAAAGATAAAAGAGAGATAATAATATTTAGTGTTTACATAACAACATTCTATCAAATTCTAAGAAGCATCCATAAATTCTAGCGAGTGAGTGAGTGCACCTTGGATCAAAAGAAAAGCCATTTCACCAAAAGCAGAAAAGGGAAGGCCTTTGTGAAGACAATACGCAAGGGAAATTGTATAGCCAACCACCTCCAGCTCAAACGCCACAATACTTAAGCCTCTTACACTCTTATGTTGTACGATTTTCATTATCTGGAGAGAATATCGATTATTATTAACAGGGACAAGTCAAAATTTGGGAGGAGACGAACAAGTGATTTGATACCTGAGGAAGCTTGACGGTAATCGAAGCAGCGACGAGGCAGTAACCTAGAAGCTTGGAAATGAGTGGAAGAAGGCAATCTTTCGCCGGGAACTCACCGTTACGGAGAGATCCGACGGCGCAGCTCACATCGATCCCTAGATAATCCATTGTCTTCTCCTCCCGATTCTCTAGATCGTGGATCCTTGGAATCTTCGTGGAGTATTTGTTGCTTCCTTCCTTATTCACGTGGAGCCTCCTACTTTCTAACAAACCACCGAAATCTTTTTGGGCTTCAACACGGCCCATTAACTCTTCTTAAACCACTGAACCAGTTTCACATTGCGTCCGTTTTTTTAATTTGAATTCGTGGGAAACACAAATCGAATCCTTAATTCGATAAACCAAATGCTAATTTGAGTGAGGTTTGAACGAATTAGGGATTCGATTTTGTGTTTTCCTTTAATTGGAAAGGACTAAAACAACGAAACAAAGTCGTTTTGAGTCAACGAAGTCGAGCCACTTAATCAACGTGTCGTCCTCGTTATTTTATTTTGTTAACGAGAAATTGGTCTGACGAGCTGAGAACCATTGATCTATATTATGTTTAGAACCATTGGCAAAGTTACAAATACAAATGTGTACATACAAGGCTAATCCACGCCCATTGATCGAGTACCAAAGTCACTACTGAGTCTTCTATGTACAGAAGTGAGAATCAATAAAGCAAATCACTTTAAATCTTCAAACTCGTCAGCCAGACAACAATCCTCTACGGCAACACGTTTCAGATCAATGATAAATTGATCTTGAACAAACCCGAACCCAAAAGTCCCATCTTCATACAACCAAACCCGCCCTTCCCCTCTGAGAAAAGCATTGCCATTGCCCGCGTCCCCTGGCAACACTAGTTCACAACTAGAGTTCATGTACAACATTCCACATACCACATTTTCACCAACTTCTTCGGCTAGAGGACTGGTATGAATCCGACCATTCATTATCAGCTCTTCTTCAGCTGAAAAGGGAGATCTGATGAACGTATGATTAAATGTCCAGAACACAGGAGGAGTGTGCCGTGAGAGCGACAAGTCCTCTACTTTTCTACATACAATGCCTCCAACTTCATCGTACTTCACCAAATATAACTCCATGTTCCTACCCTCACAGAATCCCTGCCGAATTCAAGAATCACATACAATGAGCTGATGCCATTGGGGTTCCAACAGAGATAAAGTTACCACACAACCACCATCATGAAAAGAAAAGATCAATGCACCAACAAATTAACTAGTACATTCCTCTTACCTTAAGACGAGGCTTTCTCAATCTGAAAACATTATCAATGAAATCTAGTCTAAGAAGTAGAATTGTTCCAGAGGCAGACCTTCCACAAGCCTTGTAATGGTTTAGTAGCAGTAGGCGAGCAATCAGCAACCTTAATGAAATGTTCTGGTTCCCACTTGGCCCTGGCCTGCCTCTCCTTCTCCTTCCTCCTTTGTCGCCTTCTTTCACCGCCTGGGCTCGTCCTATTCGCTAATTGAGTATACATTTCCGAAACAAGAAAATCGGGCGATGCCACATCGTCGCTGTCGTCGCCGGAGCTAGATCCCTTTGAAACCGGACTCTTGTTGTCGGTAAAGCATCTATTCTCCTCCACGAGGATATGACCGTTTCCCATGAAATTGACATCCACCGGGACGATGTCTCCGGTCAAAGCTTCTAGATCAGCCCCCGATGTCGGAGTACCAACCGGATCCAAAAAGTTCGCGGCTCGTCCCTGAGGCGAAATGCTCATCAAGAGAAACGGCGTCTTCCGAATCTGATCGCTGGTTGCAAAAACCCTAGATCCGATGACAAAAGAGGGCCCCCACTCGAAAAACACGAGCGGCGGAGAGGAAACGGCGGGATTTGCTCGGCCACAGAGGCGCCAGAAGCCGATTAGATTCTCTAATCCAATCAGAGTCTTGTAGAGGAATCTATATAAGATCTGACCGTCTCCCCATTTCTTGATCTGCGTTTTCTGCCCCCACCTCCGATCGCACATCGCATGCCAGATTTTCCCGTCTTCCCGACACAGCGAGGCGAAGCGTTTCGACGCGCAGGCGAAGCTGGAGATCTCCAATGGTGAGAGGAAGGACAAGACGCAGAGCTGGATGTCCTCAGGGATCTCGGAGAAGGGAAGTGCGACCGTACAGACACCGTTAGCCATCTCGGGGAAAATGTAATTAGGATTCGTTGGATAACAATGGTGATGATGATAAGGTAATCGTGAAATTCTCAAATGTCCAAAGCGAATATTCGGTAGCGAACAGGGAGATTCAAGGTTTGGTCCACCCCAAGTTTGACGTTTAGCATATAGTTACGGTTGGCGTGTAAAAACATTATTTATTTTTTATGGGTAAGAAAACTAAATAAAGCTCTTCTTCAGGACAATAAAGTCTCAAATGAAAAGAAGTAACTAGGTTGGAACAAAATTCCTTTTTTTTGAGGCAACATTACAAAACACATGGATTCATCAATAGTTAAAAGACATAAGAAAAAAAAAGGACGTAAAACTGTTTGCTTCTTCACTCTCAACATCTCTATCGGCCATTCCTACTTATAACAAGAGAGTAACCCTCAACAGATAAACAAAAAAGTGGTTATCTTTTTTCAGACATACCATACCTTCGCTTTAAGTCCCAAACAAATGTCTGTCCACTGGTTGAGTATCCAAACTCTTGACAACATCCATCCATGGTTTCTCTATCACGATGATTGAATTTGTAGAAAGGTGACCCACAAATAAAACTGGGTGCTTCGAGGGTAAGATTTCAAAGTTCTTTTTCTCATTACTCTTACTCTTCAACTGATACTCATCTAACTGACGTTTTCGGGTTTTACACTTTCCTAATTTCAAGCCCATGTTGACAAGTTTACCTTCTAGCATTTTCGACAGATTGCCGTTGGGTACATCGTTTTCTTCATCTTCTTCCACAGGTTTCCCAAAGTCAATCAAACACTTTGCCCTGCTATGCATACAATATACAGGTGTTATTATTTATAGGGTTTACTTATAGATGAAGATTTGCCTATGCCAAATGGTGCAACCAGTACCTTGAACTGTATACTATTACAGACGATGAATCTGGCGACGGGGAGAATGAGAGCCCAATGACCTCACCAGGAAATTCTTGGTACCTCTTCGGCAGAACAGAAGTGTGTAGCAACGACCACTTGCCCAGCTGTCTAGCCTCCACATCAAAAACAAAGACCTGGTTCGAAGAGGTTGAGATCACAAGCGCATTGTTGTTCCAGGGATGAAAACCCGCAGCTGCAACTGATGCACCATCAAGCCTTGATATAAACCAGTGTTGCCTGTCAATTAAAGCCAATATCAAAATTAAAAAAAATCAATACAATAGTTAAAACATCTATAGTCACAACTCCATCTGCCAACATTACCATCGGCTGGAGCATAATATAAATAAAAGCAGCAAAGCTTTAAAAATCCCACCTTTGTGTTTCAAGGTTGAATACATAGATGTCCCCAAAGCAATTGATAGCAGCTAGCCATTGACCATCTGGGCTAGTATACAATTTTGTTATGGGAGGCTCGCTAGGTAGTGATTCACCTTCATGCTCCTCCCGGCATGGTGTGAATGTATATACTAGCTCCATACTACTAATGTCGATAGTCTTGCCAAAAAAATATGATTCAGAAGTTAGGGTGGAGAAAAACAATACAAATCATGAACAAGTGAATTCCTTATTCATAACACAGTTCAAGGACGTACATATATCTTTCTATCATGCCCTGCTGTTATCAGTCGAGAGCAGTCCGAACTGAAAATCATGGAATGCGCAAATGGAATTTCAGGAAGCCTCCTTCTACTAACACTCCATGGACTTTTTGCTAATTCACTTCTCCTCAACTCAAACAGACTGGGGCCAATTTGGTCAGAATATGCAAAAAGTGAACCTGTGTTAGAAATTGCACTGCATATGATCTTCCTGGCATCTCTACTTTTGACACAAACCAACGGCTTTGTTGAGGCACGTCCACTAGAATCACTGCTTACGTAAAGTCGAAGAATATCTAAAGTAGAAATACCCTGCACCATAAGAAGAGAAGTCTGATTGAACACAGAATTATGTACCATTTGCATGGGTACTCTCTGAGGCGCAGGACATATATCATGTGGGGAGAACTTAGTGAATTCCTGAATTGAATATGCAAATAGCTTCGCATCATCACCAGCAGATATGAGCATCGGAACACCCAACTGAGCCCATTTATGGTAAGTAAAGTTAACCCGCTTCTCTTTCCTACGATGTTTACGACTTCTATCTGACACTTGGTCATCGTGAAAGGGATCTGCAGAAATTTGGGGATTAATAATAATACAATAACTATACGACAAAACAGCTTCTAGATATATATTGCTATGTAATCCCAGAAACGGAATTTGATTGCAGAGCGTATTCAACATGAAATCTAAATTCTGAACAACTGTAACACAACAAGTCGCTGACCTTCTTGACTAATTGGTATAGCAACAGTAAGAGCTCTGATGTCATGCGTATGAGCCTTTACATAACCAATATAATCCCATTTCTGAGAGGAAGGAGTCTTCATATCTTGAGAACCATTTGTACCACCAGAGAGCTTATACAGAATAACCTATAGACAGGATTTTCAGGAAATTAGAAGTGTGTGAGAATCATAATAAACATTTCAAAAAAGTAACTTCAGAGTCATTTGCTATACTTTCACAGTTGGCCAATGTATCTGTTTCTAGTTTCATCATAGATCCCATTTCTTGTAAGAGGGGAGTATTTGAACCAACAAAAGGAATTTTCCATCAGAGGATACAGGCATTCACAATTACCATGATAATCTGATACATAGTCAACCATTTCTAAATTCATCGTTTAGATCTACTCTATAACAATTATTGCATTCATGTATATACCTGTCCATCAGCACCAGCAGAAAATACTCTGTTATGGCTAGGGGCTGCTGCAAGAGTATTGACATCACCTTTGTGATTCGAGTGTGTTTGCAAAAGGGTTCCATGCTGGCTATCCCAAAATTGGACAGTACCTGCACTATCTCCACTGACAAGAACTTCACACCTAAATTAAGCATGTAAATTGTAAATCATCAGTAAGACAAAAAAAAGCAAACACAGACTTAAAGCTGAACATTATTAATTTGTGTACCTCAAAGAGAGAAGTGACCAAACACAGATCTCAGACCTAGTTTCCAGTCCACCAAGACCAACTGTAATTCTGTATACCTCATGAAAGAAGTTAGCATCCCAGCATCTGATCAGCCTACAAATGATTGTCCGGATGCAAGAAAAAGTTAGTCACTGCAAGTAAACATGTACCTTTGATGAAATATAACAAGCTCACCCATCACTGCTACCAGAAAAAATTCTCTGCGCATCTGGACTCCATGTCACACATAAGGCACGCCCTGTGAAGATAATTATCCACAGAAGTCTTAGTAAACAAAAGGACTGAAGACTGCATTCATTCTAAGAGGGGTGTAGTAGATGTCTTACCACTGACCCTAGGCAATGATCTACAGTATGTTAACTTATTCAAGTCAGAGATGCGGTATAGTCGCACACAACCATCATCACAGGCAACTGCAAGAAGCCTATCTGTTGCCTCTGATTGTTCATGCAACTCTTCCGAGTCAGAATCACTTTCACTCCCACTTTCTTCCTTAGCATCCGATTTCTCACTCGTACCACCATTCTCCAATTGCTGAGCATCAAGGGAGAGAACAACAGACGGAGCCACAGCCATTTGCCAGATTGAGGTTCCAATTGACTCAAGCACAATCTGCAGAAGAAACAATCAATACATAAACAAAGACTATAAATAGGAGCAAACATAAGAATTGAGAGAAGTTAACCTTCTGCTTCAAGTCAAAAAGATCCCACTCAGAAATGGAGCCATCAATGCTGGAAGAAAAGAGGCGACCGGAAGGCAGCCCATCAGAAGCAGCACGGCACCAAGCAAGGGACGAGATTCTGGAATTTGGATCTCCATGAATAGTCTACTCATAAAAATGGCCGAAACCCCCACCCCAAATCCGAAAGAAAAAGGTTAATAAAACCAAAAACACAAATCAACTCGACACATACTTTACGAATCCAATTCGACTTGCTAAAAAGCTAATCGAAAAGAGAAGAACAAGGTTTCGAAAGAAACCGTAGAGTACGTACGAGTTGACAGTGCCATCCGACGGCGCCGGGGGAAACGAGCCAGATTTCGAGAGAGCCGTCCTCGCGAGCCGCCGCCACCTGGGAGTTGTCCACGCTGTTAGCTAGGGCTACCACCGGAGAGGGCTTCCAATCAACGGAGCTGCACCTGTACTCAAGCATGACGGTGGATCAAGTAGACTCTGGACGGAGGGAGTCTGAGAGATGAGACACGAGGAGGCAAATCGTTTAGGTTTTTCAGGGTTTTACCTAAGGCCTTAAGGGGGCGCCATTTTAAATGGATCCGGGTCAACCCAACCCGACCCAAACCTCTACGGGAAAATGGCTAAAAAAACCCTCAGAGCCAAAAAAAAACTCCAATTCATCACTAAACCATTTTAACCTCCAACTTTTGTTGACTTTCCATTTAAATCTTAAACTTTAATTGACTAAACAAAATTGGACACGTCGTTAAGTCGCCTAACGGAACAGTTACACAGAGTTAATCTTGTCCGTTAAATCGATTTTAGAACCCTAGAAACACAAAATGCCCAAATCAATTTTGGATCCAAAAATCAAATATTCTCTGATTTTGAAATAAACCATTGGGCTTTCTTAATTACGGTCTTAGGAGTTTGGAACTAGTTTCGATTTTTCAAGATTCATTGTAGAACTTCGAGAATTTCATTTTAAAGTTTGAGAACGAAAACTTCTTGGTGAAATTCCGGTCAACTTAGTAAAAATTACCACATGTGGTTGTTATCATTAAATTCCAGTTGTAAAGAGCTTTCTAAAAAGCTATAGATTATTACATATCGTGCTTCGATTAAAAATCCGTCATTGATGCATCTCAAGCTCCTAAGTATGAGCAAAAAAAAAGAAAAAATTGATAGTGATGACGGTGGTGTACGTGAATTTAGATTTTTCATTAATAATTATCATTTTAGGGATTGAGAATTGAAGAAGAAAACAAATCGATTTGGGAATTTGGGAATTTTGTGTTAACGGAGAGCAGTAACGGAGATTAACTTTGTGTAACTGTTCGTTAGGCGACTTAACGACGGGTCCAATTTTGTTTAGTCAATTAAAGTTTAAGATTTAAATGGAAAGTCAACAAAAGTTGGAGGTTAAAATGGTTTAGTGATGAATTTGGGGTTTTTTTGGCTCCCGCCATATAGTTAAGGAATTTTTTAGCCATTTTCCCATTCGATAATAGGCTTTTTCCAATAAAAACTAGAGTTTTTTTTTGTTTAATGTTAAATTTATACCTTTTTTATTTTTTCACTGAGTTATAACTTATTCAAAAACAACAAAAAAGTAGAAAATATTACGAAAACGGAATACTAATAAACCCGAAATACAATTCAAGAAAGGAAGGAGAAGAAGATGAAGTCTTTGGGAAGGAAAGAAGCCTATCTCTGATATTTCTGTCCAACGAAGCCTGAATTGTGGCAATTGGCAAGCTGATGTTGTTGAAGATCCAAGAGTTTTGTTCGCGCCAGAGAAGGTATGATGCAGATTACAAGATGAGCTTGAGGATGAGCTCGGCCCGAGTTGATGGCGGTTGCTGTTGTTGCAGGATCCACGAAGCAACTGCATGAAGAGTAATAGGAGGAGAAGACCTTCTTATTGAAGAAAAAGAGAGCCAAATCGAAGAAGAAAATGAGCACTCAAAGAAGATATGTTCGTGAGTCTCCAAGCTAGAGTTACAAAGGACACAAATCCCATGCACATTAATACCCCAAGAAATTAGTCGATCTTTAGTTAGGAGCTTGGCCTTAAAAGCTAATCAGGCGGTAAAGGAATGACGGGGTACCGCCTCCTTAAACCAAACTGCTTTACTCCAAGCCACTAGAGGAGAGCGTAATCTTAATTGCTCACAAGTTTCCTTGGTAGAAAAGTTTGGCGAGAAGGAACCAGATGGTTTATGCCACAAGAAGATATCATCTCCCTTTTCACCCAAAGGAGGTGAAATGGTAGTGAGGAGGAGCATAAAAGTTTGTATATTCTCTAATCTTGCTCCAGGCATTATCAATGATCTATCACGAGTTGCTTCCACTACCTTAGCATCCCTTCTGATTCAAAATAGAGGACCTAAATCAGTCCAATTATCATGTCAAAACGATGCACATTTGCCATTTTGGAGATCGGAGCGGAGAAAATATAGGTTTAAGCCTAATCATATTCCTAATCGTTCTTGAGAAACGAGGGAAGTCTTCAGTGGTCCAATAGCTCTTCCTCAAGAAGATATGTGCCATAACCCAAGTAACCCATAGAGAACCTGCGTTCGTGAAGAAATTCCAAGTTTGCTTAAGCTTAAACACAATCACAAAGTCTTCCAGTAATCGAATCCTAATTCTACCCTCATTTTTGGGTTTGCAGACCTCTTTCCAGGCAACTCTTGCACCCACTACTGATAAAGTCCTATTTTTCCATAATAAGGCAACACAAAGAGAATCTACTTTTTCATAGAACCCTTTTGGGAGAGCGAAGACCGAACTCCAAAAATTTACCATGCCATTAATAACTGAAGAGATAAGCGTGATTTTCCCTGCAAAAGAAAGGAGCTTAACCGTCTAAGAGTGCAGTTTAGATGTTATTCGTTCCAGGAATGGTTGAAGAGTAGCCAAGGATATCCAAGCCGTATTTAACGGAAGACCCAAGTATCTTGTAGGAAAGGTACCCTTCTTAATACCCGAGATAACACTCAAAACATCAACTGCAATATACGAATATCCGCCAAAGAAGATCTCTGATTTTGCAGGATTCGTATGAAAACCAATAATGTCTCTGAAGGCACTCATAACATTAGCAATTCCTGTAATGAAGTGCCTTGACCCATCCGAGAAAACTAACAGGTCATCTGCAAATAGCAAGTGAGTCACACGCGGGGAAGAACAAAGGGGATGTAATCAAAAATCACTTTTATCCGCATCCTTTTCCAACAGTTAAGATAAAACCTCCATGACCTTGATGAATAAATATGGAGAGATTGGGTCTCCTTGACTTAGCCCTTTTATTCTGGGAAAAAATCGAGCTAGCTCACCATTGATTGCAATTGAGAACCTTGGGAAGGTAATGCATTCCTTAATCTAGACACAAAACAAAGGGGGAAAATCTTTAGCTTCAAGCAGTTTCAGGATAAAGTCCAACCATACAGTGTTAAACGGTTTTCTTATATCCACTTTTATAATGCAACATTTGGGACAAGAAAGAATTTGGTAATTCTTGATGAGCTTTAAGGCCGACAATACATTCTCCCCTAAGCTACGCCCTTTCAAGAAAGTCGCTTGGTTAGAGCTAATGCAAACCTGAAGGATAGGCTTAACTCTGTTCGCAATAATCTTGGATATGACTTTGTAAATCAAATTGCAACAGTTGATCGGCCTATAATCACCAAGTTTACAAGCTTCACGCACCTTAGAAATTAAGGTGATTGCCGTGTTGTTGAAATCCTTGAGCAATCTGCCATTCCTAAAAAAACTCTTTGACAGCCTCTATAAAATCAGTGCCGACAGTGTTTCAAGAAGCCGTAAAAAACTCCACTGAATACCCATCAGGGCATGGACTTTTACTCAACGGCATTGTAAAGATAACCGTTATCTCCTCATCTAGTAAAGGCTTCTGAATGTCTACCACTTGTGTTGTCGTCAATCTGAAAGGTAATAGGTCTTTTAGTTGAGTAACTGAGATAGGAGAAGAATCCATATTGGTACTCCTAATAATATCCTGAAAATATGATGCATAATGAGATTTGATTTCTTCAATACTATAAATTCTCATGCCCATATAGTCTTTAAGATAGTGAATATGGTTTGTAGAAGCCCTTTGAGAGACAGTTTTGTAGAAGAAAGGAGTGTTTATGTCCCTTAAATAAGCCCATCGGACTCTGGACCTCTGACTATATATTTTTCTTCCACCGTAAATAGGACTTCCCATTCAGCTCTAGCTTGGTATTCCTCTCTTGCAATTACCGGAGCTGGGTTATTTAGAAGCACCCTCTGCAATTAGCAATCTTAGTTGCTTTCTCCTTTACCCTAAGCGAGATTCCACTGTAATGTCTCATGTTCAGCCTTCCGAGGGTTGGGTTTAGCAGCTTTAAGGATCGGACCAGCTTGAATTGCCTAGTTCTTTAAATTTGTTGGGGATTCCAAGCCTCACTTACTGTCTCCAAGTACTCTGGGTGATCAATCACATGGTGAAAGAACTTAAATGGCTTAGATACAACCTTCTTAAGATAAGAAATGTAAATTATGCGAGGGGCATGGTCAGATTGAAGCAGCTCTAAGAATTCAGCATACGCATCCAAAAACTTTTCTGCCCAATTAAGGTTAATCAAAGCATGATCTATTTTCTTAGACACCAAATTATCGTCATGGTTATTCCACTTAGTAAAAGGAAGCCCTTTTGCTTGAGCTTCAAAAAGATCTGCCTCAAAATTCATGGGTGTCAATCGACACCCCTTGCTAGTGTCGATCGACACCATCTCGACATGTAACAATCTTCTTCGTTTTTCATTTGTTTGATTTTGTTTTTATTTTTATTTTTCCAATTTCAAGCTTTAATAACACTGGGAATAGTGTTGTTTAAGTCTGGGGGAGGTAGTTGCTAACTATTGTTTTCTATTTTGAGTTTTTATTGAGTTAGTCAAATTTTTTCATTTTATTCGGGTGAAAATTCCTCCTATACTTGCTTTGAACATCACTCAAAGAACCATTACCTATGCAAGTTGGTGGGTTTTACTAGGTGGGTAGCTGTAAGTGGATCGGTTTAATGGAGAGAGTTCATATTTCTGGAGAATGCCATAAAGGATATTGCAGACTCCGCCCATAATGAACTCTAATTTCTCGTCTTGGGGCTTGGTAATCACATGATTTGATTCTTCTTTCAACACTAGAAAGCGAGGAAGGATCGCTCTTGAAATTTCTTCCTGGTGATGATACAAATGTCCTAGATCAAATAAAGGTCTCATGACCCTGTCTTCTCACAAGAAACAACAGTAATGAGCACTGATCTAGAGAAATCATTGAGATACCAAGGAAATAAAAAAGTCTAAAAAAAGTGTAATTCAAGCAGAAAAGTGCAATCAGAAAAATCTTAAAATCAGAAAAAGGAGAAGAAAATTGCATGCATCGCTATGATGTCCTTAATTGGATTAACAGTTACATAGGGAAGAGAGAGGGTGAAACCCAGGAAAGTGTTATTAGAAGGGAAAGAATCTAGAAGGTCCAGCGATCGATATTCCCTCGACGAAACCACACCTAAGTAGATGAAAGGGGTTTTGTAACTGAAAGTCTGAGTTTCTCAAAGGAGTTTGGAATCAATATGGAGGATTGCTAAGCTTCTAGGGACACATCGAAGTACTACTTGTTTGTCTATGCGGTACGTGGATCCAAAAGGAGTAATTACATATATTTTGCTTAGGGACAAGCAAAAAGTTAAGTCTGGGGGAGTTGATATATCATGGTTTAAACCGGTTTTTGACCATGATATAAGTCCATTTTATAGAGTCAATTTGGTGTTTTGCGTATGTTTTAGAGTCTTTTCAGGTTTAAGAACATTTGGAGTAGAATGTGAGATTATGGAGCTTTGCGGAAGAAGATGTCGAAGTGTTGAAGTCAAGAGTCAAAATTCAGACTTGGTGTAGATTGACACTTGTTCGTAACAGCCCAATGTTCACAATTTTGGAGATTTCCGTTTTCATTCAGAAGTTTACAATTATGCATAAGACGGTTTAAGAACCTTATTTATAGTTTTTCGCAGCCACTGTTTAGGCTAACGCTTTATTTTATTGAATCTTAAGAGATATCTATAATTGTTAGGACTTTTGTTATCTCTTTTATGCAATCTATAATATTCATGATGTTTGCTTCATTCGTCATGTCTGAGTAGATCCCTTGTTAGGTTTAGGGTTATTCAAAGGTGTTTGATGGATTTATGGATTTTAATGGATTTGAATATTCAAACGAAATTCAGTGTTATTGGTTTTCTGATTTTAAAATTCATATCAAAATATAGTGTTATTGGTTCTATGATTTATAAATATTAATTAAAATCACGTGTTATTCAAACCTACGAATTTATTTATGTATTTGATTTCACATTGGATTTTAGTAGATTTAGAAAGAATTTAAATTTAAAACAAAAACAAAAACTTAAATCCGAGCTAAAACCCACTTATTTGCAATAATTTTTAAATCCTATAAAATTTACAAATCAAATAACAAATATTTTCTAAATCTAAATAGATTTACAAATCAACTCAAATACATAAACCATTAACATCTTCTAAGTTTTTTCCTCTCTCAAGTCCCAATAAAAGGAAACTAGTGCATGAAAGAACATAGTTGAATGGTGGTGGATCTGCCTTAATTGTTGCTAAATGAGGATCCTTGTCAATCATATGTTTATGTGGGTTTACTAACTTGGTTGCATAAAATCATTTTTTGGTTAATAATATTTGCCTTTTATGTAATGCTCTTTGGATATTGGCATTATGATTTTCCGTGATCTTTTCGTTGGTGTGGTTGTACATAATATATTGCCTTTAGGTAATGCTCTTGGGAAATTAATAAAGTTTTGATGAGAAAAACTAAAAGAAAATTAGGCCTAATAAACAATTATCATTAAAATTCTAATTATTTAACCTAAATTTTGATTGACAAGATTATGGCCGCATAGCCTCATGTTAGCAAGTGTGCTAATTATTGATTTTTTGTTAGTTGACAAATTATCCCCAAAAATAAAATAAAAAGAAAGAGAGAGAGGCATAGTTAAAAATATGATATATATATATATATATAAATATATATATAGTTTCGTTATTCTATTAATTTTTTGTTAAAATATAGTTGTTGTCATGGAGAAGCAAGTACCCGCGTTTTGGAGTGAGGGACAGCTTATGGAGAAAGCTCCATCTGGTTGTTGAGAATCAATACGAATCTCGACGCACTTACGACTTCCCTACTAATTTAATCCGATTATTTTATAATAAGTTTATACTCTGGACATCAAAATCATGGCTATTCTGATTTATAAGTTTATAAGAGCATATACATTAGAGACAATGTGGGTGTGTTTTATAATATAAAACTATTAAAATTTGAGTAAAAGGAAGAAAGAGATTGTTTTTTGTTAAAATAGTGTGGTGTATTGAAATATAAAATTAATAAAAGTTGAGTAAAAAGAGGAGATAGTGGGTTTAGTTGGAGAGATTGTGTCTTGGGGAAAACATAAGAGAGAGATAATTGAAGTGTGTTTAAATATAAAATTAATAAAAGTTGAGTAAAAGGATGAAAGAGAAGGTATAAAGTTGAGTAAAAAAATGAAAAAGAAGGTATAAAGTTGAGTAAAAAGAAGAGAGAATGTGTTTTTAATATTTTTATATTGTGAGACATTGGTAAAATGTCTCCAATGGTGATGGCCTAATGTACATCGACATTTTTTTTCAAGAGAAAACATTCTACTGAACAAGTATGAGGGACAGTTACAACATAATACAAATATAAATTATTCTACGTACTAGTAAATACAAAAAGACTACAAATGTTGAAAGGTTAAATGAAAGGATGTGTGTGAAATAATGTTGGGAATCAACCAGTTTTCCCAAAAAGATAATGGGAAGCAATGTTTTTAAAACAGCGAACCGGATACATAACCGAATAAGGTCATTATTAAAACCCAAACAAAATTAGACCGGTTATAAATCCGGATTGAACCGGCAAAAACCTAAAACTGCATCAAATCGATTTTAGACATAAAAATGTAAAATTTACTATTTTGTTCATAATTCATTTTCCTTTTATAAAGTTAACGAGTTATGATTTTACATTTCTTCTACTTACACATTTTTTTACCTTTTTCAGTTGATGAAGGTATGGGCAATAAAGATTAAACGTATTAATATATATGATTCAGTCTTATTTGTTATTGTTTTACTAGCACTATATCTATGTTGTAGTCTTATTTACTACTCGCTCTGTTCCATAAAACATGATGTTTTACCACTCTCACATTTATTAAAAAACAATTAAGATTTAATAATAAATACATTGATTCTCTCACAAAACCACTTTCCCATAACTATGAACCAATAGTATTCAAACCTTTTTATTTAATACACTTTAAAGTTTAAGATTTATTAATATTAAATAATAAAAAAGCTAGAACATCATATTTTATGGAACAACTTTAAAAGTTAGAACTTCATGTTTTATGGAATAGAGAGAGTATTATTATTGCTCTAAAATTAAATTACTCTATAGTGTTTCATTGGTAACATAAGCTATACGGCTTACATACACTTTACAATTTGTAACGTTTTAGATTATAACATTCACAAAACGATACCAAAAGCGTTACACTTAGCTTTATTTGTACATGTACAAGCTTACAGCTTTGCACCATGCTAACAGCTTATAGCTAAAAAAATTGTATCATTTTCGTTAAAACTTGTACATCAAAAACACTTCTTCTAAGTGTGTTACTGCTACTTTATCTGTGGAAATTGGTTATAAAAAAAAAATCACGTAAAATTTAAAATTATTAATGTATTTGTTTGACTTTTGGATATCATAGTATGAACATATGTAGAAGAAGAATATAAAACCAAATATACTAGTAATTTTTAAATTTATCAAACCCGGTTGAACTCTGTCAGACCACACTAACCCATGATTGGATAGCTTCTCCATTTCGGTCGCATGTCCAGTTTTAACAACATTGGTGTTAAACTTCTCTCGATCATCCTTCAACCCACAAACCGGGATCAGTTTATCGGTCACACATATCGGTGTAGTGGTCGATATCCCGTCTTCGATCTGCGTGTCACCTTGGCTCCCCTGCATCGACCCACTCTTTACCCGTGGTTCACCATCATGAGATTAGTCCTCGACCCCATAGGTGGAACCGATATTTGGCGCTTCAACTAATTTTCACCTCCTTTGCTCTTCTTTCTCCTCCGTTGCATTTGAATCCATCCCTTAAGCTTCTCTAAGCTTATCTGGCTCCAGTAGACTCTAAACCACCATAAACAAAAGAAAACAATGCAATATGTACAAACCATAATCCTAAATTCTGAAATGCACAAAAAAAAGCTAAGCTATAGTAGCATAATATGATCATAAGGATGCAAT
The DNA here is from genome assembly GCA_963576765.1 of Draba incana. Classification (NCBI taxonomy): domain Eukaryota; kingdom Viridiplantae; phylum Streptophyta; class Magnoliopsida; order Brassicales; family Brassicaceae; genus Draba; species Draba incana. The sequence goes on from OY755205.1 coordinate 17,139,991, forward strand.
TATGATGCAAAATGCATGATGAATGAGATGCAACAGTGGCGGAGCTAGGTGAGAAGGAGGGGGTCAGGTGACCTCCGTCACTTATATAATTTACTGTTTGTGTATGTGTGGATGATTTAGTTGTAAGATTGTGTAAATGACCCCCCTGACATGTGTTCGACCCTTGCTCTTTGCACCTTTTTGAGTATATTTTTCATATGATTATTGGTTTATTTGCTTTTGCCATGTGTTAACAAATTTTGACCCGCTCCGCCACTGAGATGCAATCTAAATCTTTAAACATGTGAAATACGGTGCTATCACTATTCTTATATGAGTAATAATATAGCCGTTAGCTAAATTTTAAGCGTTGAGTTACCTCCAAAAAATTGGGATTAGTAGATGTTGAGATGTGTGATCATATAGGAAATAATTTTAAAGTATCATATACATATGAGACATAGTTTTTTTTTTGTTGCAACATGACCCATCTTCATGAAATCTACTATAGTCTCAACATAATAGTTCGTTAGAGATCACGAAATGGGGATTTAGACTGTGTTAATGACATAGTTTGATGATTAAAATGATTGTTCTTCTTCTTTCAATGGTTAAGGTCTCAAAAGGAAGTTTGGAAGTGATGATAAATGCGTTTTGATTGTTTTGTCTAATTATATTTTAGAAAGCTTTTGATCTAAAAATATATACAAAACAAAGTCATGAAACTAGAGAAAGTGAACAATAAAAGTTTGTTTTTCATTTACAATTTAACATCGTTAACTTTAGGAGGGTTTTATTTGCTTAATTAAAATTTGTTTGATTTTAATTCACACCTCAATTTATGTTAGGTTTTTTTAGGTGAATCTGTATAGGTTTAGATTTTTTTTTTTTTTTTTTTTTTTTGCAATTTCCCCCATTTACTCATTATATCACCTATGATTGGATTAACTATTTTAGGGTATATGGTTTGTTAGGGTTGAAACCATTTTTTGTTTAAGGTCTTAAAATCCTTAATTTGTGGTATATTTGAAAATAAACAATTTATGGTGACATTTTTGAAAATAAATATTTTTAAAATGGTAGTTTTGAAAATTTATGTGTAAATTCTGCGCAACGCGTAATTCAATTTCTTGAATTTGTAATGTTTTTTTGTTCTTTTGGTTTGGTTGCATTGCATAACATTTTAGTAGTTTTCGAGTTTTTTCTGTTCCATTTAATTTTTGAATCTTAGGGTTCTAGGCTTGTGATGGGTTGCAAATGCATTGCATTTTTTTTTATCTACATCAAGTATTTTGGATGTAAGGATGCATAACGAGACAAAGTAATTAGAAGATTCTCTATTACTTTTATAATTTCTACACCTCTACTACACACTAAATTATGTTTGGGTCCCTTGTAATTATAACATACATGTATTGTTTGTTTATTTTCTTGCTGTCAGCTGTCCGAAATATAAATTAAAATACAGATAGGAAAAAATAGACTTCGGAAACTCAAAGGAAAGGAGTGAACAATATATAACAAATGAAAAATAGTTCCAAACGATAAACTCAAATTGAAGAAATTTAATTCCCTAAAAGGGCAATTATGATGGATACCATTTTTTTAAGTTTTTATTCCTTAGATACCATTAATTTTTAAAAGTTCCTTAGATACCACTTTTTTATCATCTTTTTAAATGTTTCAAAAATACCACAAAATTAAAATTAGTTTTGAATGGTCAAAACTAAACCTTAAACCCTAAACCTACATTATACCCCCTAAAACTATACTCTAATTGTACAATAGTTAACCCAAACCCAAAAATTTAAATTCTAGACCCTTTAAAGATCAATTTTTGTGTTTGTTGTATTTTTGGAAATTTTGATTTTTTTTTGAAAAAGTGGTATCTAAAGAACTTTTAAAAATTAATAGTATCTAAAGAACAAAAACTTTGTTTGGTGGCATCCTAGGAAATTTCTCTCTTAAAGGTATATATACTTTTCAAGCGATAAACAATTAGAATATATATTTTTTGTTGCCACAGGTATTAAAATTAAGAAACAATGTGTACGTGTGTGTGGTTCAAAATTAATAAATAATTGTACGTGTGTGTGGGTCAAAATAAATAAATTATTGTACGTGTGGGTTAGTCAAAAGAATCAACACCGTCTACACTTAGTATAGCTTGCAATGTCGGAACATTGTCTCCTACTCGATAGATCACCACTCTTGGCCTCCTCCTCTGCATTATATATACACTATCCTTTCGTAGTTGTTCCTCCACAGGGCTCACATTCTCTATACACTACAAATTTTATCCTACTTCTCTCTTTGTCTCTTAATATATATTTTAACGCCATCATTAGGCTACAAGTGTTCGTAAGCACTTGTCGTACTTGCTATATAGAGATCCCCGACTTGTCACGTCTAAGTATGTTATCAAGCAAAGTGAGCAACGGATCACATGGACAAGACTCATCCTACTTTCTTGGGTGGCAAGAATACGAGAAGAATCCCTTCCACGAAACCCTTAACCCTAGTGGGATTGTGCAGATGGGTCTTGCTGAAAACCAGGTGTGCACTTAATTATAACTATATGTCTTTAACAAATTTTACACGTATAAAACTAAATAATTATGTGCATATTTTTCCCGAGTTGCTTGGTTGACTACCTCCTGATCAGTCGGATCCCTCCTTTGTGCAGCTTTCTTTTGACCTAATAGAGGCTTGGCTTGAAGAGCATCCGGAAGTCTTGGGTTTGAAGAAAAACGAAGAGCCGGTGTTTAGAAGATTAGCTCTATTCCAAGATTACCATGGCTTGCCGGCTTTCAAAGACGTATGTAAAGTCAACTAGTCCTATATTTAGTCCTCGTTTCCTTGTGGTTTTAATTTGGATTTTTGATTTTTCGGTGTAAGAATAACGTTAACCAAAATAAAACTAAAATATGCATAAGATTTCCAATTTGGTTTTTAGTGCAAACGTGAGTTTTTTTTAAGATAACTATATCCGTATATATATTTTGGTTGGATTCATTAAGGGGTTTTTAATTAAAAGGGTGTGTTCATTTTAACGATATTAAACACAGTTTGGTTGTAGATCCACTATTCCTTGTTTCGATATTGGTTTACTAGTCTAGATTGAACACCCGGCTATATAATTCTCACTTGCCATATTTATATGCCACAGGCCTTGTCGAAATTCATGGCAAAAATCAGAGGAAACAAAGTGAAATTTGATACGAGGAAGATGGTACTCACAGCTGGCTCAACCTCGGCTAATGAGACTTTAATGTTCTGCCTTGCAGATCCAGGAGATGCCTTTCTTATCCCTGCACCATATTATCCCGGGTACGTATAGCTTTACACTAACCATTTTAAATTTATTTGTGTTGATGTTAAGATATCCTCATCGGAAAGATGGAGAGATCTGTAGTAATATTTAAGGGGATTGGACCTTTCCACTATTTACCAATTAATTTTTAGTCGGAAGCCCACAAACTTAATAGTTGTTGATTACAATACATTGTGATAGAACTAACAGTTTCAAATTTATTAGTGTTGCTAAATTTTTTTATTGACTCTTTACTTGAAGGTTTGATAGAGATCTCAAATGGCGGACAGGAGTAGAGATTGTTCCTATTCACTGTGTAAGCTCAAATGGGTTCAAGATAACAGAGGTTGCACTAGAAGAGGCGTACGAAAGAGCTCACGAGCTTAATTTAAACGTTAAAGGAGTGCTCATAACGAACCCTTCAAACCCTCTTGGAACATCTACCACCCGTGAAGAGCTCGATCTTCTCCTCACTTTCACTTCGAGCAAGAATATTCACTTGGTGAGCGATGAGATCTACTCGGGCACAGTTTTTGAATCTGGCGAATTCACTAGCGTTCTAGAAGTTGCCAAAGACAAAAATATGGTTTTGGATAAGAAAATTCATGTTGTTTACAGTTTGTCAAAGGATCTTGGCCTCCCAGGATTTCGTGTAGGCTTGATTTATTCAAAGAATGAGGAAGTTGTCTCAGCCGCAACCAAAATGTCAAGCTTCGGACTCATTTCTTCCCAGACTCAGCATCTCTTAGCCAACTTGCTGTCTGACGAAAGATTCACGACCAATTACTTGGAAAAAAACCGTAAGAGGCTAAGAGAGAGAAGAGATAGGCTGGTTATAGGTTTGAAGAAAGCGGGGATCGGTTGTTTGAAGGGCAACGCGGGTCTGTTCTGTTGGGTTGACTTAAGACACCTCTTGAAATCCAACACGTTTGAGTCCGAGCAATCTCTATGGAAAAAGATTGTGTGTGAAGTCGGTCTTAACATCTCTCCAGGCTCATCATGTCATTGCGATGAGCCTGGTTGGTTCAGAGTTTGTTTTGCCAATATGTCAGACCGAACGCTGGAGGTGGCTATGGAACGTGTAAAACATTTTGTAGAGGCCTTTGAGATGAGCACTTATGGTGGTAACCAAAAGAGAACCATGTGGGATTCAAGGAGAAGATCTCTAATCAACAAATGGGTCTCCAAGCTTTCCTCTGGTAATTATGTATCAGAACGCTAACGATTATTTGAAAAAATTTCTTTGTTGATTGGTTCCATATTACTAGTGTTTTTAAAAAAAAATGATTTTTCACTCCAATTATGGTGCAAGCCATTATTGGAGTTTTTGCTCCACAAAATAAGAAAAAAGTGTTTTTTTATTTTAATGAGAGGGTTGTAGAAAGAGTCATGTTTGTATTTTATTTATTTGTGCAGCCAAATTATATTCTTTTATTCATTCATATTTATGTAACACTCTGAACTTGGAATAAAATTATGTCTTTTATTCATTATGATATGGAAAGATCTGTTGATTCATGTCCTGGTTGTAAGCCAAAAGGAAAAACTTTATTTCAACGAACCTCATATTCATACATTAAATTAAACGAAGATGGTATAGTGATTGGTTCGAGAGATAAGTCATACCAATTGTATCAGACTTGCATGAAAAAGAAATAAGGGAATAATTACATGCTTGTGTTCCTTTTACAATGAAGTCGACACATACATTTTCACCTCAAAATAATCTCTAATATTACATAAATGATCTCGTTTAGAATAAACTTGCACAATTTGTCTCAGTTATCACTTAAGGATATTGCATCTCTCCTAGACATGCTATCGGCCAAAGAAACGGGTCCAACTCTGCGTGAAGTGATGATATCCTTTTATAACACCATTTCAAGCCATTTATGCTTTGAGAGAGACCGACCACTTTTATCTCAAAAATAGAAAGTCTATATTTTGATATATAAATGCACTAGGGAAGTAGCCTGGAAAGAACGAAAAGTCTGAAAGACTTAACACTTGTAGCATGCATTTTGCATATCTTTTATAGACATTAGACTTGAGTTTTGCATCTTTTTTTCATTTTAGGTTCCATTTAGTTTAGGTTGTGTCATAGAGTCTTAGTTTATATTCTTTGCACTTGCATTGCATTTTCGGGTCTTCTATATGTACAAATTGGAGGCTTGGATCATGAGAGAACAAAAGAAAAAGGAGAGCAACCAAGAGAAGAGAATAAGAACCAAGAATTGGCCTAAGGAAGCCTGAGCAACTGGACCATCCATAACCAATAGGTGCGCACCATGGCAGAGGATCTCGAGGAAGCCTGGACCGACCCAACCCTTCTCTATTCGATTGGTGCGGTCGACCAGTCCCGGCCCACACAGTGATTTGGAGGAGCGTTGGACCTCCTAACTGGTCGGCAACTTATTCAAACCATCCCTAGGGATTTTCCAAAAAGCTCGAAGCTTGTTATAAGAAAAAATATTAATAATTTATGTGATATAAGAATAAGTTATCATCTGAAAAAAAAAAGATGTGATATTAGATGCCTTTGATTGTAAAAATCTTTATATTGATGAACTACCTTCATTTGTATTTCGCACCCTTAGAGCATGTGCAATAGAAAACCATGTGAATGGTTCTTATGACATTTTTTTTATTAATAATTTATGATTATGAATGTTTAAGAATTTTTTATGCTTTTTTCATCTTCAATGGTAGAACCCTATTATTGGTTCTTAACAAAATTAAAAAAATTTGAAATTTATTTTATTTCTTTTGTCAATAATGCTAGGCCCAATTACAAACAGACACGTGCCAATTAATATACATCTCAAAAATATCTAAATTAAGAGATAGTTCTTATTAATTGAACCAATTTGGATTTAAATTAAATCTGTTTTTGGTTAAGATACATGGCTAAGATATAGCATTGTACATGCTCTTATAACCGAGAGATCTTCGCTTTCACTTAAAATATAAAATATATAACTAATGAATTCCTTAGACGTAAAGGCTACTAGGGACAAGATTGCGGTCGAGATATACGACGAGACAAAGCTAGATGGCACGGACCAACGCTCTTATAGCCAGTTGGACCTCTACAATCAGTAGTATTGGTCCACCAAGCTATATCTTTTGTTATCTCGTTAAACTTTTAGAATTCTTGCATATATTTTGTAGATGTAAGACACTCATATCCTTCATTTTTTGGGATAAGTGTCATTTTAAGTCTCTTCTTTTGTAAACTTTTGTAAGTAACTTCTTCTTTTGTACTTATGTAGACTTGTCTTGCATACTTCTAATGTGGACTTGTCTTGTAGTCTTCTAATGTAGACTTCTGTTGTAGACTTTTGATGTAGACTTCTACTATGTGCTTCTTTAAACTATTTGAAAAAGAGATGTAGCATCTAGCTTCACCATTGATGTATATTTTAATAGATATTTTGGTGAGAATCCGAGCCTAATCATCAAAGCTTCTAAACTTTGCAAAATGGGTTTTGTACGCAAAGGATGATAATTTTATGAGAAAATTACAATCCTACCATTTTTTCAAAATTTCTTGTACAATCTACCACGATTCAAAATCTCTTATGAAATCTAGCACATCTTGACACGAAAATACTATTTTATCCTCCATATATTATCTCTCTCTTTCTCACATCCCTCACCATCTTCTCTTTCTCTCTCATCTATCACCATCTCACCAAACCACCACCATCATCATCATCTCTCTCTCTCTCTCTCTCTCTCTCTCTCTCTCTCTCTCTCTCTCTCTCTCTCTCTCTCTCTCTCTCTCTCTCTCTCTCTCTCTCTTGTGTATGTTGATGGTGGTAGAGATAAAAAAGACCACCATGGATGGAGACGGTGGTGAAGAAGACGATTGATGGTGGTGCGGCGGTGGACATAAACTAAGATGGAGGCGGTAGACAGAGATGACGACGGAGGACAGAGACAGTGATGAATGATAGATAACGGAAACGGTGGACATACACGGTGGTGGAGACGACGGTAAAAGGTGGTTAATGGTTGTGGACAGAAACGGAGACAGTGGACAGAGACAATAAATAAAGGCGATAGAGATGGTGATGGAGACGACAGTGAATGTGGTGAATGGTTGTGGACAGAAATGGAGACGGTGGACAGAGACGACAACAAAGATAGTGGACAGAGACAACGACGAAGACAATGGGAATCAACGATGGAGACGATAGATATAGACGACAAAAATGGTGAACAGCGGTCGTTGACAAAAATGTGATGGTGGTGGTGACGGTGAATGGTTGTTGCCAAAAATAAAAAACGGAGACGGTGGTTGTAGACAGAAACAGTGGTGGACAAAGGTAGAAGTTGTGGACGAAATGGTAGTGGACATAAACTACCACAATATTTAGCCAAACTGACACAAGGGAAATAATGTCATTTTAGCACGTCTATAATACCCAATGTGGCAGATTTGATAAGACATTTTAAAATGTGAGATTTTATAAGAATTTTCACAAAAGTAGTAGATTCAACAATATTCCCTAATTTTATTGGGCCTTCAAGATAGTACATGTGATTGATACCAAACACAAATAACACCTATGCGGCTATGCCTATGATATTGACAGATTATTTAGAATATTTAAACGCTGAGAGATGTTTTCTTTTGACTCATCCTTTACAGATTATCCATCATGTTTTTTTTCTTTTTTATTTTGTTTGAAACGAATATTGTAACACCCAAATTTTTTTTTTTTTAACTAACAATTCTACTGCTGAATATAACATAAACATTTAAACCAATTTACTACTCCAATAAATTCCATTTATTAAATAAATCCTTTTAACCAATTAATTCAAATACCAGAATTCGAGAATGAACATTTAATAAACTAGCAACCTAAAACATCGGTTCGCTAGACTAAACAACAGAATACAATCCCTATCATCCTCTCGTCCCAGCCATGATTCCACGATCTCACACTTTTCCTTTACCTGCAACTCAAAGGGAAAAACAGAGTTGCGTAAGTATTAATAAATACTTAGTGAGAACGTCTACAGGCTAAACACGATTAGCCGAACAACAATTAACAATAGATTAAAAAGTATTTAAATCAGAAATCACAGGGTGTCGATCGACACGTCACACGGTGTCGATCGACGCTGGTTCTACCGTCGTGTCGATCGATACACCACAAGGTGTCGATCGACACGAGGTTTTTCTTTCCGAGACCAAAAAGCGTAAAACACACGAACACACGATTTCAACTCAACATCACACGAAACCATCACGTCAACACCCAGGAAAAACCATTCATAAGTATCCAAACATCAACACGAATCGCTAATCGCTAAATCAACCTATAGACACGCACTCACCTTAAAAAATGGTTTGAACAAAGAACCTGACCGAAACAGAGGAGAATAACTCGCGACTCCCTTCTCCAAATCGAGTTCTGAAAACTGATCTGGAAACTAGACACCGAGAGCTTTCCAACGGTGTATAGAACGACTCCTAAATCCAAACAGATCGACGGGAAAACAGCCCGCAATCTCGCTAATCGAAATAGGAAAAACAGAGGTTTCAGAACCATCACCCTGAAATCAAACGAACACAGAGAACGGAGATTACCTCCAAATCAGGATCCGAAGCCCAATCCAGAAACTAAACAGAGAGAGCTTTCCAACGGCACCAAGATCGTCCTCTGATTCTCTATGAAACGCCGGGAAAACACTTCCCAAGGAGGCTGATTGAATCCCGAGACTGCACAGACCCCTTATGGAAAAACAATCATAACTCACAAACTACAACTCCAAAAGCCAATCGGATTTTTCCTATAGAACGCTAAGAGGAAGGAGAACAAACCTACGAAAAAAATCACGTCGATCAGACTCGATTAGGTCGACCGTTCTTCGCTTCTACCGAGACAGACGAACCTGTCTTCTCTTCCTCTCAAACTCCTCTCTCTCAAAACTCTTTCTCCTTCACACAAAGCCACGAAAAAACCTTTTTCTTTATGCCTCACGCGGCCACAAATCCAAAAGGACTTAAATACGAAAGCCCTAGGGTTTCTCCATCTAACCGAGCTAAACCGGACGATTAAAACTTAACCGAAACCGATCGCAGAATTTGGTGTCGATCGACACCCTCCCTTGGTGTCGATCGACACCCCTACCAAAAATCTAATTTTTGGTTTTGGGATGTTACAATTCTCCCCCACCACACTGGATTCGTCCTCGAATCCCAAAACACAAGTCTACCCGAGACTCCACTCTGGCCCGCACCGGCCAACCACTGGGAAAAGCACGCCTAATCCCCAAAACACAAGTCTACTCGAGACTCCACTCTGGCCCGCACCGGCCAAACCACTAGAGATTTACACAAAAATCTCAACACTCCACAACCAACCCACACTATACACGCGTTTCTAGACATTTATTACGTTTTAACCCATCCACACACACACACACTCTAGGGAACCCACCGTCCCCTCGAGAGAACCACCGTCTCTCAGCACTATAGAGGAACCACCGTCCCAATATATGCTCTCCGTACTATAAAAGAAACCACCGTCCCAATATCAGTACACAGCAAAACCACCGTTTCCTGGAGAGAATCACCGTCTCTCAGTATGTATACAGGAAGCCACCGTCCCCGATACAAACTCTGGAAAACCACCGTCTCCAGATCATGAGTCATCCGTAATAAATTCTAAGACGCCTATCCCCTCCACAATAAGAATCTAAAAGGAACGCGCAAAGTCCCTAGCCCGAAATACCTAACGCAACGTTTCCTAATCCCGCCTAGATCTGTCCAACTGATCGCACACCAATCAAACAAGAACATGTACAACCAGCAGTAGAACCAGAATTGGATCGATCGATTGTGCAACAATCAAACAAGAACATGCACAACCAAGACACTACATCCGATATTCCGGTCGTCGAAACCGAACGCACAAGAATATCACCAAAGTTTGTATTCCGTTCCATTCTCATGACACGGTCAGCTATCGATTACTCATATCTACCGTCATCATCACACTCTCAGGACGTCTCCCTCGAGGTAACGATGCCGATGCCACTCCACTCTCAAGACGTCTCCCTCAAGCTCTGGCTCTATATAGGAAAATACTTCCTTAGAGTAATCAACACATACGAGACAAGCATCAGGAACTAAGAATACCTCCCTTGATAACAGCACGCAACACGCAACCTATTCTAGCAAAACAAACTACTCATGTCGAACACACGGCCACACAACCGACTTCCCAGAAGAACCAAACCACAACCTCGACGCACCAAGCCAAACCAAACTCCTCGCACGCCCTAAATATCTATTGCACCTAACTCAGCCTACACCTGGCACCCATAGGACGCATCCTACAGCCCATCAGGAACACATACCATTCGCACTCTCGGGACACATCCCTGGAGTCAATGGTATCCAGGAATCTCACGTCCCCACATGACACACAGCAAAGCTCACCTCTCCTCACAACACATGAGTTATTCGGGACCGCAGTCCCTAGAGCAAAAAAATATTGAGCACTGATCACCGAACTAAACTGCCCAACAAGGGCCCAAAACCACTCTTGACGCCTCAGCGCTCACAACCTTTAGCCGATACCCTGCCTGTCCCGCTCGGAGGGACCTGAACTGAACCGACTGCTTCAACCAACTCACGACTCGGATTCCTCTCCTGAATCCCACAATGCTTTAAGCACTCCTGCACGCGTGACGATACGCAGATTCTGCCGATTTTTGATCCTGATAACTCCGATAATCTTCCCGATAACCTGAAACGCTCCTTGTTCGCTCTGCACAGAGTCCTCCGAACCCAGACTAGGACTAACAGATCGACCACACGACAATCAAACAAGAACACGCACGATCAATCGTAACCCAGAATTTGATTTCTCACCGCGCCATAACCAACCAGCCACATCTTCCTCGAAAACATACCAAAAAGCCATCCGTGACGAACCATGAACCTTTGACTACTCCCATCGGTCTTCTCGTAACCAAACCGGCGCTCCTCTAACCAGTACTGCTCGACTCTGCATCCAGCTCTGCTCTGATTCTCTCTAGAACCAAACACCATAAGCTCCTGATCCTCAGGATTCCTCGAACACTCCACGATAACCGCTATGCATACGATAACAAACGCGTTTAGGTGATCCCCGATCCCCGATCACGACGCCACCTCCTGTGCTTACCACAAGCATAATAAACACACAAAAGCATAACCACAACTCGAAATGCCCAACACTTGCCCAGTTCATCCAGAACCCACGATGCAATATTCTAAATTCCGTCCAGGTTTGGCGGCCAATCGTACAACAATCAAACAAGAACATGTACAATCGTCCGTCAGTCCAGACTATACCTAGCCCAAACTAGAGCTGACAGTTGACTGTACAACAATCAAACAAGAACATGTACAGCCGTCTGTCAATCTAGATCGGATCTTTCGAATGCTACATCTGGTTCCCGAACTCAACCATAGGCTCAACCTTACCAGCGATACTTTGACTCATAGCTAGAGCCTCTGAACCGTCTATCACAGACCAAAATCTTGGCTGCTCCAGCCAACACTATACGAGATTCCCACTCGTTCCGCAATCGTCCAACATGGACCAAAAATCCCGGCCTGACACAACCGATACCACACGAGATCCTTCCCTGACCTCAGAGGCTCCCTCTAATCCACACACAAAATATACCGCTCGCACTCTCGGGACACCTCCTTCGAGCCAACAGTATCTGGGGGTCTCACATCCCCGCAAGAGATCTTACATCCCTTGCTACTTATTCCGGGAACACGCTTCCCAATAAGTATACAAGAGAACTCACATCTCCTCTGATTAGAGCTGCCTCTTGTGGTATAATCTCGGTATTCCCAACCTGGAATAACCTCGCGAATCCGACCAACCATGGTCCACACAGAACTCATCAGGACATCTGAGAATGCGAAGTCTTCGCTCAATCTTCAATCTCCACTCATTGGTTTCCTCTGGCCTCCCTCTACCCGAGAAGGACAAGGGCCCCATGAGCAGTAACTCATTAGACCACGCGAGATACTGCTTCCTCAGGCCTCCACTGAAGTCTGCACTAGCACTGCACTCGATAACCGCTCCAAAAACAAGGCTAGCATCTTAGACGCATGATCCTCCAGATCCTGAGCTCCGCCTGAAGCACCACCTGCACCAGGGTCTCTCGTCGCACCCGTAGCTCTAGCACTAACTCCCGCTCCAGCTGAACTATCTGATACACTGACAGTGCCCTCTGACAACTCCTGATACACAGGCGAGCCGACCACCTGATCCGATGATTCACTCTGATCCTCCCACTCGAACGACTTAGCCACACGACCCCGCCCTCCACGGCCACTAGCTCTGCCACCATGGCTTCTCGGAACTCTAGCCATCACACGCTTGCACTTACCGAACGCACATTCTAAGCCACTAGAATCCACAGAATAAACGTCAAACATTCACATACCGTGGAATCTCTTTGAAGGCTCGGAGATGATGATTTCTAAGACTAAAATTGACTAAGCACACATAATCAATTAAACACATAGTCTCAGTTCATCCAATTTACTACTAGCCCTAGAACCGTAAGGGCTCTAATACCAAAATGTAACACCCAAATTTTTTTTTTTTTTAACTAACAATTCTACTGCTGAATATAACATAAACATTTAAACCAATTTACTACTCCAATAAATTCCATTTATTAAATAAATCCTTTTAACCAATTAATTCAAATACCAGAATTCGAGAATGAACATTTAATAAACTAGCAACCTAAAACATCGGTTCGCTAGACTAAACAACAGAATACAATCCCTATCATCCTCTCGTCCCAGCCATGATTCCACGATCTCACACTTTTCCTTTACCTGCAACTCAAAGGGAAAAACAGATTTGCGTAAGTATTAATAAATACTTAGTGAGAACGTCTACAGGCTAAACACGATTAGCCGAACAACAATTAACAATAGATTAAAAAGTATTTAAATCAGAAATCACAGGGTGTCGATCGACACGTCACACGGTGTCGATCGACGCTGGTTCTACCGTCGTGTCGATCGATACACCACAAGGTGTCGATCGACACGAGGTTTTTCTTTCCGAGACCAAAAAGCGTAAAACACATGAACACACGATTTCAACTCAACATCACACGAAACCATCACGTCAACACCCAGGAAAAACCATTCATAAGTATCCAAACATCAACACGAATCGCTAATCGCTAAATCAACCTATAGACACGCACTCACCTTAAAAAATGGTTTGAACAAAGAACCTGACAGAAACAGAGGAGAATAACTCGCGACTCCCTTCTCCAAATCGAGTTCTGAAAACTGATCTGGAAACTAGACACCGAGAGCTTTCCAACGGTGTATAGAACGACTCCTAAATCCAAACAGATCGACGGGAAAACAGCCCGCAATCTCGCTAATCGAAACAGGAAAAACAGAGGTTTCAGAACCATCACCCTGAAATCAAACGAACACAGAGAACGGAGATTACCTCCAAATCAGGATCCGAAGCCCAATCCAGAAACTAAACAGAGAGAGCTTTCCAACGGCACCAAGCTCGTCCTCTGATTCTCTATGAAACGCCGGGAAAACACTTCCCAAGGAGGCTGATTGAATCCCGAGACTGCACAGACCCCTTATGGAAAAACAATCATAACTCACAAACTACAACTCCAAAAGCCAATCGGATTTTTCCTATAGAACGCTAAGAGGAAGGAGAACAAACCTACGAAAAAAGTCACGTCGATCAGACTCGATTAGGTCGACCGTTCTTCGCTTCTACCGAGACAGACGAACCTGTCTTCTCTTCCTCTCAAACTCCTCTCTCTCAAAACTCTTTCTCCTTCACACAAAGCCACGAAAAAACCTTTTTCTTTATGCCTCACGCGGCCACAAATCCAAAAGGACTTAAATACGAAAGCCCTAGGGCTTCTCCATCAAACCGAGCTAAACCGGACGATTAAAACTTAATCGAAACCGATCGCAGAATTTGGTGTCGATCGACACCCTCCCTTGGTGTCGATCGACACCCCTACCAAAAATCTAATTTTTGGTTTTGGGATGTTACAAATATCGTAATTCGTAACCAATCTTATCTCTCTTTCTGGTGATCTACAAAACGAATCATCAATCATTTTTTTTCATCTCGTTGGTATGGATCAAAAATCTTGAATGGTGGATTAAGATGGAGATCAGTATAGTTAACTATGTTTAAAAATTAATATAATAGCCAAAATATTATGTATCTAATAATAGTTGACTATGTTTATGATAATAGTTCATATTGATTATGTTTGTCATAGTAGATAATAGTTATTGTGTTTGTGATAATAGTTAATATTAGTTGACTATGTTTGTGATGATAGATAATAGTAGTTCGTTTATATATATATAGTTAATTTTTTACAAACAGTAAACTAGACTAGTTATATTCATGAATAGTTCACTATTTTCTATGTAGATAAATAACTATATTTAAATATAGTTAGCTATATATCCATGTGTACTTAGCTATATATAAACATATAGTTAACTATTTAGTTTGAATTTAACAAGTATAATTGATATATATTCATTATTATATATAGTTAACTATATGTGAGATAGTTCACTATTGTGATAAACTATGTGTACATAATAGTTCACTATAAATACATACATAATCCTCTATATAATTTACTATCACTGTGTACAAATTAACTTATATGAATAGTTGACTATACGCATTCAAATAGCTGACTATCATTATGTACAAAATCTTGCATGAATAGTCGACTATACACATTCAAATAGCTGACAATATACGTTCTTGTTTTGTTACCGGATGTTTATTCGGAGTTATGGAAGGTGGAGAAAAATTTATTCAATACAAAAAGAGACATTATCTCCCATGAGTGATTTTAGGAATTTTTGTTTTCTTAGATTTATTACTTTCTCTAATGAATATTTTTTGGGATTTCAATTGATTATCATTTAATAGGTGAGTAAAAGTATTTTAGTCACAATTTATTTTATTGATGTTAGATACTTAAATTCAAATTAGGGCATGTCACATAGACCTCGAACCTATTATTCATCTAATTAACCTTTCTTTATAACACTTGCATGTTTTAAATAATACTTTAGAAAAAGAAAGAAAACAGAAAAAAATAAAAATGAAGGGTGTCTCTTACTAGGGGAGTTTCAACCACCGTTACCCCCTCCCAAACTATATAAATACATTACAGAATGCTGGACAAATAAAAGCTATAGGTAGCAAACTAATGTAGAAGTTCAAATCATGAATTGTAACAAGAAAGCAACAAGGGGTTTTTGGATCCTGTGATATCTTATGGGCCGAGACGATAAGGTCCATCGCCCATGTAATGACCGTCCATGTATAAAGCTGTGTGGTGATGCGGGTGCTGCAGACCATCCATCACCATGAACTGCATGTCTTCAGACGGTTTCCAGTGACGTTTTCTTTGGTTTATGAACCAATTATTGATTTGTTTCTGATCTAACCCAGTTGATTCAGCCAATGCCACCTTCTCAGACTCCTGCAACACGCAGCTCAAAGAACACCATCATGGTTTTTGTTGTTATCAATGTTCAAAAGAAAAATGCTAGATGGTATTCGGACGGTGACAACATCTACTGTCTTAAGCGATTCTACATGTATTAAAAATGTAAAGAATAAATGAATCTATAAAATACATTCTTGGTTTGCTTAAGGTAAATTTATTCGCTAGTAGCTAAATGAAAATAAATGAATGTGAATTATACACAGTTTCCCCAAAGGCTTTCTAGGCCCAAGAGACTAATCATATATTCTTCTAATGTATTTTCAATAACATGTTATTTTATATTTATCAAAATTAACATGGAAATGTTAAAATATCACTTCTGTCGGTAAGATTGGTCAAATTTCTCTAAACCTGAATAAAATATAAGTATTAGTTCTTCCGAAATTTTGACCGAACCAAACAAAACACGTTATTCTAAAATATAATCAATTTAACATCAAATTATAACATTAATAACCAAAGTCTCAAGTTTTTTTTTAACATATGTAAGAAAATAGGTTGCACAAGGGTTAAAACAACATAGGTAAACCATATAATTCGTTGTCTTAAACGCTTCATGTACCATTTAGATAGCCTAAAGCATCTACTCTACCGCCTATATTGTAAATCAAAAATCCTTTTTGACATAATCTCGAAATTATGATCGGAAAGCTAATCTTCGTGTCCCCAAAATTAGCATTTAGCCTATTTTCTACTTTCATTCCAAAGAAGATTGTATTAGGGGCACTATAGAACGAATCAGTGTATTAACCACTAACCTAGCTACTACACTCTTAGTAAATGAATAAGAAATTCAATTTATCTAAACGATTATAACAATGGCTGTAAAATATTTCGAAAAAGGAATTTGAAGGCATGGAGAGATGAGAGTGATTTATACGTACAGAAGGATAAGGCCACTTGTAATGCAACTCCCACCACGTAAGAAGCTTCTGCCTTGCTTCTTTGGGAAGTTTGCCTTTCTTCTTTTTCTTGGACAGTTCTTGCTTAAGACTGCTCAAGTATCCACTGTACTTCTTCAGCAAGTGGTTCTTGAGTTCCCGATCTTCGGCCCTCGGGTCTATTTCTGGTAATTCTGTTTCCCCTCCGCTGTTATTCTCTTGTTCTTCGTCTGATGATACCATTCTCTCACTTTTCCCATCTGTTTCAACATTTTATCTTTTTATGAATTTAGTAGTTTGGTAATTTCAGAGCATTTGAACCATTTAACTGTATGAAAGACCAATCCAAATAGAAAATGTGATGAGTTAGAATTATAGTATAGAACACACATAAGAAAACATCCATATATTAATCTTTACGAGCAGGACCAAAAGTTCTTGAGATTGTTTTTTCCGACCGAATGAGAAAAAGAACCCAAATTAAACCCCACCGTCTTTGGATGCATTCCACAATGGGAAGAACAAAGGACAACAAATATACACACTTCCAAGAATAATGCATCCCAATTATATTTTATTATTATATAATCTAATTAGTATCTAAAAGTTTATATGTTAAGATAAACTTGTGTCTCGTTGTTACAAAACTTTTTCTAGAAAATGCGAGACATACCAAAGAAACAGACCAATTTTATCCAATCCACCATAAGCCCTACCTTGCCACTACATTTTTTTTCTACAATCAACTGTTACATGTGCGTGTATGTGTATATATGAATGTGTACGTATATATACATGTGAGATTGATGACATGTACCAGGATTGTTGAGGATGTGAATGGGGCCCTGACACAACATGCTAAGTTGAGATTCAATACGACGTATAAACACCATTGCTTCTTGAATGGGCCGTGTTAGCTCTTCCCGATATTTAACCAACATGTCACAATATGCTTCCTGTTGATTTAATTTATCATACAAAAGAATTAACATAAACACATAGAGAGCACACCCACGTAACTTGAGTTTGATAGTTAATTAACCATAAATTGATCCAATTCAGGATCTCTGGACGATGCAGACGTTGACCGCTGCTGCCGCGACTCAAAATCTTGCCTCGCCGCCGTAATTCTACCAACAACATCAGGTGGAGCTCCTATCTGTATAATCCATGAACCATGAATTAATATATGTAGCTAGAGGAAAAAAATAAAAAAAATAAAAAAAATATGTATATGTATAATAAGAAGAATAAAACGAAACCTTTTGGCAGTCCAAGTAAGCTTGTAGGAGGGTAGAGTAGTGGGGATGAGCGATGATCTTGGCCTTCATGACCTCCACATCGTCAACGTTGTTGTTGTTGTTGTTGTTAGGTTCTTGAGTATTGTGGATGGCTCTCATCAACATAGAGTAATGATTGACCCTTGAGGAGCTCGCTTCAGATTTAACAGAGGGATTGTTGGGCTGATCGTGATCGGATCGGAAGCAATTATCGGTCGTTTGAGGGATAAGAGGGCTCATCTGAGGGAACAACATGTGTTGATGATGCTCATGATTCTTGTTGTAACCAGGAGCATAATTGCTATTGTTGTTGTCGCTAGTGTTATCGTTTTTGTTGGAGGAAGAGATTGGAGAATACAAGAAACTTACTCTATTAGGAGTGGAGGTACTGTCATGCTGGTATTCTTCCATACCCAGATGAATAAAATTATAATTTGAGAGAGAGAGAAAGAAAGGAAGAATATCAAAACAAATAAAAATTATAAAAAAAAAGAAAAAACCCTAGAAAATGAAAAGGGTTAGGCGTAAGACGAAGAGGATGTTATGGATTCTTGCTTTTATTCTTATTACAATCAAAAGTCTCTATTAAGACTACAACCACATCAAATCCAGATGACTAGACGACTCATATGAATCAAAAGGCCTACTTCCAAAAGAAAAATTATATATATATTTTCTTGAGGTGAAGTTGCACCCAATAAAAACCAAATAAATTGTAAACAAAATATTTCTGAAGAAGAAAAAGCACGAACTAGGTATATAGAATTCGTCAAGGAAGTGACATGGAAGAGAAGAAATTAGGAGAGAGAAGGAGAGAGAAGGAGAGAGAGATTAACAATAATGAAGAAGTTGGGTGGCTTGAGTGGATTGACAAGACGTCGTTTGCTTTGGGAGCAAAAAGAAATATTTGAAAATTAAAATAAAGGTAAGAGAGAAGGGACAGGAGATAAGGCAAAGCTTCCCCTCTTTCTTTTCTCTTCTCTTTTTTTGCCTCCTCATAGGCTATTTTGTATATTAATTAAAGAAGTAAGCATTTTACTATAAAAGTAACTTGATGTAGATTAATTTTTTTGGAATTAAGATATAAAGTCCTCGGTAATTAGGTCTCCGCGGCTACTTGATAATATTTATTAGTTTTATTTATGTTAGTCTGTGTATTACCAATTATTACACGATCTAGTTATATAATCTAATAAAGAAAGAAAAATAACGGTCGACATTTCGACGATGTGTAATACAATCGAAATAATTATTTTTTATTGAAATGAGACATTTGGGCACCTGGTTAAGAATTTTAAGATAGAGGAGAGCAGGCGATGGCTTGTATTTTAACTAGGAGCAGCTTGCAAAGATTCTAAGAGAATTGCTTCATGGAGCATGAATATCAATAGTCTCTATATTTGGAGATGAATTTGTTGGTCCAAGAAAACCATAGTGAACCTATCTTTCTAAAGAATAACCAGAACCATTTTGAGTCCAAACACCATAATAAATTTCTCAGCATGCATGCTATTAAGTCTTCCTTCTATATTTGCTTGGCATATTATATCCCAAGCAATCCATGTATTACTTAGTAAGAAGACTGAGTTTGTCCAAAGGAAGTCTTAACATAGAGAATCGACACATCAAAAGAGTTTTTTGGGAAGGAGAAAATACGGATTCTATTAATTTACTACATCATAGATAACGTAAAATATTAAGCAAAAATTTTAGCCTACACGAAATTTACCGTTTATGATTTTGGTTGATATTGACAAAAAAAAAAATGATTTTGGTTGATATTCCGTTCAAAAGGTACTGTGGGGTAAACAGTGACACCTAGGTAGGTTGTGACAGTGTAGCAATTTCGATATCTTAGGCCACATTCAAATCCTTAACAATTTGCAAATTGATTTTTGTATATATGTTTTTCCGATGATTCAAGCATGGTCAATTTAAACATCAAGAATGAACGAAAGCATAAAATATGTATGATTCCTACTTCCAGTATGATTTACATATGATAAGTTTGATTTGTTTAGTATGTCTGTTGATGTGTATGTATTATAAGAAATTTGAAGAAAAAAAAGATTGAGAGGTTTCGGAATTCGAGAATTGATGTAATTATATATATTAAAACGGTTAAAATTATATTGCTTTAATAGTTATTAATCACAAAAGCGGCAACCAATGTATTTTTATATTTTTATATTTTTTTGTATTGCTGCATTTTATTCTAAATATTTTTATACTATTTACCATTTATCTCTTTTGACTCATTTTTATTTATTTATTTTGTATTATCAAATACATCCACAAAAAACTGAGAAAACAAAGAGATAATTATAAAACTATTAGATGCTTTATTAAATATTACCAAATTCTACTAATCCAAACCATTGGATCTATGATATAATACATGCTACACACACTTCTTTCAACACTTGTTCTGTTCCACGGTCAACACTCAATTTTACATTTGTTCGTTTCAATTTATAGATATAGCTTTATTTCATGATTCATGCAGGGTACAAAAGGAAAGAAAATCCTAGGGTCTTCATTTCATACATTTTCCTACTCAACAGTTATCATTCTTCTTACATCAATGGAATGGGACAACACAAGTTAAATTGTTGGTTCTATTAAACGAGGAAATGCTTAAACACTAATCAAAGCTATTAGATGGTGTATAGAATTTGTTAATTTATAACAACAAATAGTGTTGACTATACTTGTGGATATTTGGATATTTAATGAAAAAACATAGTACATTAATCTTGATTTAATATGGAATAAGAAAACGATTAGCCTTTCTCATTCTATTATGTTTTACTTTTTGAAAATTCGGTACTTTTCTTCTCATTATTCTAGTCTGTTTCATATCGTCGATTTCATCACGAATCTTATTTTTGCGATGATTGAGATTTTTTCTACATTTATTCTTTTCCGCTCATTTCTCATTCGTAAAAGAGTCTTTCTACCTCGTTATAAAATTTCACGTCCAAGCTTCCTTCGCTTTTGCTTGATTAGTTTGAAAGTCGGATCGGTGTCAGCTCAAGACTTGTCACGTTAATATCGAGTCCAAGCATATCTTCAGCCGCCAATGGGAAAATACTTGTGTTTTGTTTCAAGAAAAAGACGAGCTCATC
The DNA here is from genome assembly GCA_963576765.1 of Draba incana. Lineage (NCBI taxonomy): Eukaryota > Viridiplantae > Streptophyta > Magnoliopsida > Brassicales > Brassicaceae > Draba > Draba incana. The sequence goes on from OY755205.1 coordinate 17,161,163, forward strand.
CTTGATCTTTTTGGCAGCTTGGCTCCTATCTCCACATATTGTTTGTTTCGAATGGTCTTTCATCTATGAAGACTAATATCACTTGATAGAAGGTCGACTCCACTTTTGCGATATGTTGTTGTTATCGCTTAGAGAGCTCATTGACTCGTTCTTCATTTTCTTGCGCTTTGTCTTGGAGCCTCTATCAGTAACATATTCATAAGTTTGTGAGTGAGTAGGTAACACACGTGAGACTTCTTTCGATTATCATGTACCGCTTTCATTCAGTTTGGGGTTTGTATTTTATGCAAAGATGATAAGTTGATGCCATGACGCACTCTGAATTCAACCAATAGGTTCCCATAGTAACATTATAGCTTGCCAGATAAATTAGCTACAAAAAATCTCAAGATTTTATTGACTTCTCCAACCCGAAAAGGTAGATTGATTATTACAACCGTCAATGTTGTTTTTCAATAGAATCCAGTCAATGGTTTTGGAGTCTGGATGACTTCGGACATAGCCATCCTCTTTAGAGTTTTTTTTAAAGATTATGTTTAACGTGTTGCATGTATTTACGCACACTCTGACCACTCGCAGTAATTGATAACTCACTTACGAGAGGATTGTCATGCGATTTATCGATCCATGTGTTTCTATTTCTTTGAATGAAATTAGATTTTTTTGGAAATTTAAAGCATGGTATAACACTCGCACTTTCGACTAGAAGTCAACATCATATATTGGTCAACTTTAAGTTTTATTTCATTGCTCTTAAAAATTTCTTACATCATTTGGTTAATTACAATGCATTCAGACATTATACTACACTGCCTTGGGAAAGTCTTCACTAATATTGCCCGTTGCTCCATCTTTTCCATCTTTTGGTCCACCTCCTTGATCACATTTCCTGCCACCATGGTAAAGGGTGAGTATTGAATACTCAGAAAAACAGTAATCTGAGTTCCACGACCTAACAAAATCGTAACTACCCATAATCATTACAATTTCCACATAATGCCCCAGCACAATGTGTCTTGCCATTTCATTAGTGACATTCACATTTATCTTTCCTTACCCAGATAAGTCATTGTCTCGCACTCACCTTGGCTTTAGGATTAAGATTCGATTAGAGACAGAGATAAACACGAACCAAGCCTCTAGCAAGGCCCAAAAACTATTGGTTATCCTTCTCTATCACCTTAAACTCACCAACAAAATTTCTCTTAAACCAAATTAGGATTTTCTGGAAACAAACATAACCGACGCGCCGACTTCGAATCAACGCTGAGGACGGAGCTTACTTCAATTTCACAATCGGAAACATGGTCCAGAAACTAGACAAAAAGAGATTCTGAATGACATATAGATTGTCGCCTAACTCCCTCTAGAGCTCTAGCAAATCGCCCTCGAAGTGGTCTGATCACATACCCGATTCTGCGGCTGGTCGTTTAAATACGATAACTTAAGGTTCCCATAACCAAAACAAATCAAATCGAACTATTAAAAATCAAACCGACCAATTCGATTTATGGTACATTTGTGAACCGACTATCCTATCATTTTAACATGCATTCTACTCTAGACTATTTCCTATAGTTCAGAAGCAATGTTTCTACTTCCATATTACCCTATTTTTTATTACCTCTATGTTCTCAAACAACAGCTGAAACATGTCACACATTATCTTTGCCACATATGGCCGGCCCATGTAAAAATGGCTATCCCATTACGTTTCCCATGACAACCTATATGGCCATATGGTAGCAGTCTGTGCAGAAATGCATACATTAAACTATCGGTTAATCGTGGAAGGCTCATATACCAAATTATGGCTTATGTTCCTCGTCTAAAACCCCGAATTGTATAAGACCGAGCTTGAGTTTTCTTGAACCTCTCTAGCGCGTCTCAAACTTATTTTACCAATAGACCTAATATTAGTTTGACTAAGGATTGATCGAGTAAAATTTACATTTACTTGACCTTAACCTGTTTGGGTAGAAACTTATTATAATGGTACGTTTAACCAGTATACAAGTAAACAAGCGGGTAACGATAATTCATTCAATCAAAATCTTTATTTTAGTCATACTTAATCATACAATAAGTTCCTAAAGGTAATCGCAAAGTTACGTGGGTTAATTCTCATTGTACCTTGCGCTAGCCTAGTTTCATCGTTGCAGATTCTATGATTAAGCCTAACTTCAACTAAGACAATCTTCACTTGACCGCCTATCTTACAATAGCTCAATTTTTATGACTTAATGATGATAATCAAGCCACTTACCAGTGACCGCAATTGGACCATACACTTGGTTCATAGTAGCTCCCAAGGAAGGGTGTAGCTACGTCTATGCAAAACTCCATTCAGAAATGACACTAAATTATCATTCCTCAACTACCTAAATAATCCTAACAATATGAATGTGAATAGGAACTTAGAACTCCCTAGAGTTTTTGTCCTTCTCACCAAACATTGAGTCAATCTTACCTTAGCCCTAGCCAAGAAAAGTTTCTCCAAGCATATGGTTTAATCCTCTGGTGTGTCTTCGGTGCATGTATTCAACCCACAATTAACAAGTTCATAGATCAAGTCTATGTCTATACTATATACCATTTACACATTCGATTCCCTAGCTGGATCGCTATGGCCTAATTGGATGCTCTGTCAATCCGACATTTTTTGCTCTTAAATGTCCAAAAAATAGACATTTAAGAGCAAGATAATAGGAGGAGCTTAAGAAAGAACTCGACGCCCCAAGTCCCTAGGATAGCGGTTCAAAGCCAAAGTAAAACGCGATCCATACTTAACACATAGTTTTCATGTAATGTTTTAAAAGTATGTGTTAAGGATAATGTAGAAATGGGTCGAGAAATAATCGGCTTGGTAAAAGAATTTGGACGGTGGTTAGTGCGTCTGTGGTAAGATAACGGATCAGAGATCCGTACATACGTGGTACGATGGAATTGACAAAGATCCGGTATGTGAATTGTACACGAGTATAGTCTACTGATATAACCTCGGAGTTGCCTCAGTAGAAAGGATATGGAGTTGTTATCGGTATGGCTCCAAGAATGCCTAATGTCGAGACGAGCATTAATCGGAATGTTCATTCAATCGGAATGTTTATTTCTTAAGCCCCCCCACAACCGATATATGTCTCATCAAACCAAATTGCGTTTCCTCATCTTCCACTCTTAGGTGGATCTTTGTTGGCTTGCTCGGACTGATATGCATTGATATCTATGTCAAACTATTTAAGACTACTTTTAGACTTATGATGCAATAATTTGTAGTGGAATGCTCAAAGTATGTTGGTGTTCAAAATCGGTTGTCGTAAACATTATCGTTTATGGTCCATGTGCCATTCCATAAGCCTCTTTAGGCTCGACCTTAGCTTCAACCGTGCCATTATCCAGGAGGATTCACCCGATAATTATTGACTCCTCTAAAGTATTCTTCGTGATGAACGAACCCATGTGCTCGATTGTCCTTCTTGGGCTTCGATGGTTTCTAAGACTAGAAAGATTTGTTGGTTGCTTATGCTTTTCCATTCTTCCAAGACAAGATGTTTACGCTTCTTATTTGTTGCCAAATATGTGGCGCAACACATAGAATATTGTATTATCGAAGGTGGATTGAGGGAATTTCCTTCCAAAAATCTGAATTACACCATAAAGTTTTCTTTTTAAAGTTTGAAGACCAACTTTGGAACTAATGCATTTCACTTTTGATAATACTATTTTGAATCATTCGATGAAACTTTGTAAAGTTTTGATGTTTCCTTAACCCATAGTCCATAGATCGGCAAATGATGTTTGATCCTCCATGAATCTGGCAAATGTTTCAAGAATGCCGCAAGTAATTGTTTAAAGTTTTTAAGAATTTTTTTTCGAGCTGATAAAACATTAGAGAGCCGATCCTTGAGATGTTCAACGAACATGAGAATTGACAAGCATCCCATTCGTCTTCTTTGAAGTTAGCACAACCTATCTCTATAATGAATTTGTTGATGTGCTCCTTTAGGTCAGTGTTCCCTTTCGTAGGTTGGTGCCATAATTTTTTCCAAAATTCGAGACCTTCTCCTTAATGATATATGTAGCGAATGGTAGGCCTGAGAATTTTATCCGGTACCGATAATTCGATCCGACACCAATCCGATATCACCGGTTTGGTTCGGATTCGGATATTGTCCATATAAACCAATGGATGAGACTTTCAATTATCCAAAATATCCAAAATGCGATGGATATTATCCAAAAACCAATAGATATATCTGATTATCCGATAACTTATGTAATGAACACTTATGTATATATAAAAAAATATGATATGCATGAACACATGTTGTGTTGAATGTTCTTGTTTTTCGGATTTCGGATTTTGATCAATGTAGTTGGATTTCGGATGTTCATTATTTAGACCGATTTCAGATTTTTAATACCTTTCGGATAGAAACTTGAAGTTTTAGATAAAAATTACTCATACCAGATACATTTTATCTGAACAAAATGTTATTTGATTCCTTATCGGATAAAATATCGGATATCCGATACCGAACCGATCATATCCAATCCGACACCGAACTGAAATAGTTTCGGTTCCTAATTGGATGAGGATCCCCCATATCCAAATTATCCGAAATCCGATGGATATTATCCAAATCCGAACCGATTATCCGAATTCTCAGGCCTAGCGAATGGTGTGTTTTGCACTTCCTCGCGTACTCGATCTGTCTTTGGGGCATTGTTGGTGGCTTTATGCATCTTGGATCACACATTTTATAGGTCGGCGACATCTTAGCTTAGAGAAGCTCGAAACTTATCCATATTTTCTATTCGGGCTTGTAGAGCTGCTTTTAGGCCTATACCGCTTCGAGTTGTTGAATTCTGAACGTGCTCAAGGAGGATCGCCCTTTGTTAAACTTCTATGTGTTGCGCTCCCCTTTGGGATTCTCTTTCAGGCTGATTATTGAGGTTGATCCGTTTCCAGTATGGTTGTTTGCTTCTTGTGCTCATGCGATCAGTTTTGTAATTGTTGTTGTCGTTTAGTGCAGCAATGGCAATTCACTTTGTTTCTTTGGCGCAACGAAAGGTGTCGAGAAATCAAGGATCACCTAGTTAGATCTAGGTTCGAGCCCCCTCCACGAGCTTGGCTTGCCATTGCAAAAACCATTGTAAAAGCTTTCAGCTCGCATGTGATCGTGTTGTTCAATTTGGCTTGTTGGTTTGCCTTCTTTAACAATATTTTTATATGTGTCAGGACTTGTTGGGCTCGTCTCCATAAATACATGGGCGAGTGCGTCTTTCACAACCGTTTTTTTTGTGTAAGAAACTTTCAACGTCCCTTCACGGTGCTAAATTGTAGGAGTCAACTCTAACAAATTATATTTTGAAAAACTGCTAAAAAAACCAAAAGGTATAATATGAAACCAAAACACAACTATTAAGTTTTTTTTTTGTTCTTACCGCTAAAAAATGGTTAATTAAAATTTTGTAAAAATTTTTTTTTACTAGTTAGTACAACATTTTAACTTACCATTTTATCACAAAAAGGTATAAAAATATAATTAATTTATATAAAAAAAAGAGAGAAATAAAAGACATACCGTCGAAAAATCAGTAATCAAAATTTTGTGAAGAAAAAAAAAATCACTAATGTGTACAACACTTAACTTAACATGAAAAGGTGAAAAATACAACAATTAATCAATCACAAAGAGGGAGAAAAAAAGACCTATTTGGTTTGGCATTTCACTGGTTGCCAAAAAAGAAAATTAAAAAGAAAAAATGGTACTGTTGTCATTGCTGATTTGCATGTGAGAGAGAGAGAGAGAGACAGAGCGTTGGGCCAGACAGAAAATACAAGTCCCCCGAGAGATGCGCGCTACAAAAGGAGAGATGGGACATTTATAGACGGACCCCATCTTTTGTCAGAACTCTATTCACATCGTCATCAATTCATCATCATTTATTACAATAAACAATTACTATTTTCAAAACTATAAAATCAACAACTGAGAATCCAAGACCTTTTTTGGTGGGTTTTCTGTTTTGCACTATTTGAAGAAGTAGCAGTGCCTTGAGCTAGACTTGGATGGAGCTCATGCTCTTGTTTTGGTTACAAATAGAGTTGGCACTTTTGTGGTGTATAAATTATAGATATAATGTCTAGGATGGAAATTACTAGTCCGAAAAATGATGGTCTTCGCTTTCTCACTCAATGCCTTTCCTCCTTTTTTTTTTTACTTGTGCATTCAGCCCTCCTCTCTTTGGTTATACAGATGTAACTAACTACTTTGGTTGAACAAAAAAAAAGAAAAAAAACTAACTTAACTAGTTGCATATACATGCCTAGTTTACAAGCCCCGGATTTTTTTTTTTTTTTTTTTCTAAACACAAACCTCGGATTTATGTACATTCGAGACGTAATACTCTACATTTTGAGATGGAAGAATTAACTGATGAGATATCAATGGTTAGTTCCAGTCTTAGAAATTTACTGGTAAATTCTTTCGTACCACATAATCGCATGAATGACCAAAAACAAAACTCTATATGTTTAACTGTTAGACTGTTTTCTTTCACTATGCCCGTCGACCGATTCACTACTAACTTCTCTCTTACATGCAACATCTAATATATCTCATCTATGAAATTTGAACTGTTTATACTTTTTTTTCCGATAACTGTTGAACTGTTTATACTTTATATTACGTATTCTAAAATGTCTCTATACTCAAACATAATAATATTCTCATAATTCAAATGTAACTAACATAACTGGTAGGTATTGCCCTACATTTTAAGATGAAAGATTTACCTGATGAATTATTAATGGTTAGTTCAAAATTTATAAAATTACTGGTTAATCATATGAAAGTCAATCGCATGAATTAAAAGAAACAACACTCTATATATATTATGCTTAGAGCATGTTTATTAAAGACATAATAAGGTCTAAATGGGTGTGTCTAATTAATACTAATTAAGATAAAACTTTAGACCCATAGATCCAAAAACAAGACTAAATGTCTTATTTATGATTTTTTTTGAAACATTAAACTCAAAATTATTTAAAAATGACTTTTAGTTTAATTAAATTTAACTAAAAATAATTTTAGACACCCATAAAAAGTGTCTTTAATGAACATGCTCTTGGTAGTCGACTATTTCCTACCGCTAGGCCTCACATTTTTACATGCAAACTTATGATTGTTTGTCGATCGATTCGCTACTTGCCGTACTCGTAATACTTCTTAAGTAGACCTTTAAATACCTATGCATTTTGAACTCATTCAATATTATAATTCATTTTTTTAATACCAAGTATAACTATTTTTTTGTTAAAATCTTATAGTATTTTAGCAATATATGTATATTCAAATATTTTTTTCCTCTTTTAATTTCTAAAATGAACCAAATGACAGTGGACAAGTGGTTCCCACTTGGAGAAAGAGTCCTTTGTAGATCTAGACGAGGGTTCAATTCATTTCGAGCATAAAATTATCTAACCACAACCATTTAACCAGTTAAAATGGTGCTACGTTTTGGGTCCATTAGAAAACTCGATAAGTGAATTACTCGACGGCTACACTCACCTTAGAGGGATTTGTTGGATGGTTAAAACATAGTTACCTCAATTATAAAAATATTTAAAAAATAAAATTTAAAACTTCTCACTCCTTTTTTCTGTCGACAGTAAAACTTCTCGCAGAGCATCTCCAACCCTACACCAAATCTCATTTTGGTGTAAAATCTTCTTCAATCCAACACCAAATCCTACATTTTGGTGTTACACCAAATGGTGTATAACTTTTTTATTTATAAATTGGCCCTTCAAATTATAAATAATTTCAAATTTAATGCAAAACATATATAAATGATGACAATTAAACCCAAATCTAATATGTTTATGATGATTAAACCAAAATCTATTATACATACCTTTATTTTATATGATGTATTATATTTTTCTTTTCATATTTAATGTTACATTTAAATGATTTTATAATTAATCAAACTAAAAAAAAATATATGGGTTAATATGTAAATTTGTAAAAGAATAAATTTAGAATATTTCTTTTTGGTGTATAAAATAGTGTAATACATTGGAGTAAAAACCAACACCATTTTGATGTTACACTATTTTAATATAAAATATAGTGTAATACATTGGAGATATTCTTACATGTAAGATCTACGAGATATCATTTATATGTAATTTAAACTGTAACCGACATGGAAAGAAGTAGGTCTAAAGTATATTTTATAGGAGATCACAAATAAATAAATGCTTTGTTAGAAAATATTAATATTGTACAAATGTAAGAAAATGGTAAAAGGATGAAAAAAACAAGATGGATTAGCAATGGATTGTTACCACTTAGGACAAATTAAATGAAAGGAGACTATAATTTATAACGCAGAAAAGATGGAGCAACTATAAACCGACATGAAGACAAAGGCATGATGCTGTTTGTCTTGTGATGCAATATATGGATATCGAATCTCGTGGAAACATATCATTCACATATTTTAGTTATCTTTTTATTTATATTAGTCCATGATTTCGATCCATACAGCTGCTAAGCATTTTAATTATTGATGTGAAATAGAAGAAAACCAACCTTTTAATTTGCTTTTACCTAAATATAGCTACTCCAGCATTTTTCTTGCACGTGAACTTAACATATTCATTGGTGGACAAATTATCCGTTAAAGTCCGTTTTTATTTAGTATTTGCATTAATTTAATTCGAATATTCGTACCACCGTAATAATATAAATCAACAAATGGTAATATACTCTATATATATATATGTATATATAAGAACTCTCGTTTGATTAATTCTATATGTAGTAATCAACACCAACGACACAACACAAGACATGAATGCAAATTATAGAATGGGGTTAGATTTAAGGAGACGAAAAAGATGACGAGTCAATTATTAAGTGGTGACAGAGATACTAACAAACTGGGATCTGAAAGTTACCAGACGAAGGAAAAAAAGAGCTTTTAGGGACTGCCTCCTCTTCGCAGACCCCTCATCACTCCCACTTAGACTAGTCCCAATGACTGTCCTTTACTGTTTGTCCTTGACTGTTTCTCCTTTAATTTATTTTATTTTATTTATCTACTAGAATACTAGAAGTTACATTTAACATAATTACCAAATTATATATTTTTAAAAAGTTTTGTTTCAAATTAACTAATAATACACAAAATGTAATATATTAGTTTAAAAAACTATAAAATCTTTATCTTCTTCATGCTGCGTAGTAGAATTAAAGTTATTCTATTAGAATGTATTAATATTTTAATATCAATCCATTATCTCCTTTTAATCTATTAGACCAAATTTTAGATCTATTTAAACTTGAATCAACGATGGTCCAAATAACTTGATGCATTCATAAAAGGATTTGACCTATGCAATAGGAGGAAGAAGGCGACAAGAAACCAATATCTATCTACGTTGTTTTGATTCTTTTTCTACATTTTCTAAATTGGTTTAAGAAAAAAGCATTTCAAAACATTTGAACTAGGTACTTGATGAGACTTTTAAGAAAATAACTACTATTAGTATGCCACCAATACCTAATGGAGCATTTGAAGTTTTGAACTATGAAAGCTCAAAAACAAAAAAAATTAATAGCCACAAGTAAGTATTCGGCCTGTTTGGCCCAAGGGCCGACTCTTCTAAGTCGAGTCTAGTTCAAAAGGAAACCTCTTCAATGAACAGAAGTCAAAAAATCAAGAACATATCATAACAAAAAGAAAAAGCGTTTGTGGCTTATATACTAAGCAATTATGTTTTAGAACAATGTAGTAAGAGTTTGATTAACAATGAACAGAGCCGTGCCAACACTAAAAACATACAGAAACGGCTAAAAATATAATGTCCTCATAAAAAAAAGTTTTATAGTAGTTAACATCATTGTCACTTAACAAACCCAAAATCAACAAACTCAATAAGAGTTCTAAAACATAATTTTTCTTCCTTTCTTCTCTACAAAATCATTGACCAGCCTTTCAAAATCAGTGTTCATTAAAAGCTCTTTCGAAGGATAAAATAGCCAAATCGTTCAATTTTTTAAAGACATAATCAACCGAAGATAGATTTTATAAGCTTTAATTTTGATAAACGTTCCATAAATTTGGATAAAAATCCTGATATTAATAATTCTTTTTAAATAGTTTAATAATCTTTTAAAATTAAATTATTAAACTATTAATTATGAATCTCTTTATTCTTGTGGAGAACCCAAATTAACTTACTATTACTAATATGACTTATAAACGTTGATCTATATATATCTTCCTACTTTAATAATTAATAAAATATTAAACTAACTAGTAATTAACTCTAAAATATTTGTTATTAAGTTAGTTTTTCTATTTTGCTGCCCTAAGCGAAGGCTTCTTCCAACATAACCAAGCCATGGCTCTGACAATGAGTTATAGGGGGTGTTAGTGGGTTAAAAACAATTTAATATTGTTTTGAGTTGTTAAAAAGCTTAAAAAGGTGCTTATTTTAACCTTTATAGCACCTTATTTTGGGGTTCTACACAATTTTACTCCTACACAATTTTATTCCTACACAATTTTACTCCTACACAATTTTATTCCTACACAATTTATAATTAAAAAATTACTTAGCACCCAACTTAACACCTATTGTTAATCATGCTCTAAGATACCTTACATAAGCTCTTATAACTCATCCTACAAGGTCATAGTAATCTGAAAACTAATAAGATAAACGCACAAAAGACAATCATTTGAGAGAAGGCAAAATGAATACTCTACAGATGTATTTCTATGATGGTTATGTTGTGAAAAATAATTAGTAATTCGTGTGATTTACTCTCTCGAAAAAGTAAATGAGTTGGGTGTCACATAAACATGTAGCTAGGTTTATGCCATTCTAAACATTGTGGCTTTTGCTGACAAATTTGTGCCTTTTCTTAGTTGGTTAACCTTGCTTGACTAGTTTTACAAGCAAAGACTAACTTCTTACACAACAATTTTACTTTGGTACTTAATTTAGACTTATACCAAACGATACACAAAATCTCATTAGGCCTGATTAATTCAACGGCCCAATTGTCTCCTTGGAACACTTCCATCATAGTATTTAAAGGAGTTTTTAATGGGTTTCTTAAGTAATAAGAAGGAAAAATTAAATGATAAAATCTGCGTAGGGGTGGGCAAAAAATACTCGGGACAAAAAACCAAACTGAACCGATCCAAAATTATCCGAACCAAATTCGAACTGATATTTAAAAAATACCTAGTGGATCTTATATGCTTTGAACCGAAAAAATCGAAGTTGAATCCAAAACGAACCGAAAACCGAATGCCTACTTGTAGATAAGTGAGTGATTTACTTAGAGCCGGTTCTGTATTTGAACTTTTAAGAATCGTTAAGAAACCCTTGTGTATCAAGCATACATTGGATCTGCTAATTTTATGAACAAAATCTTGTATATAATAGCAGAGTTTTCTTTACATTTTAAGACATCTACGTCAGCTTTCTTTTCCTTTTAAGTGGACCCCGCTTCCCTTTTTATCAGTTAATCTGTCCTTCTGCCACGTGTACAAAAAATCTCTTCTCTTCATCTTAAGCAAAACGTTCCAATCGATCTGACTCCCACAACCGATCTCCATTTATACCCTCCTTTGAAGTCTTAACGCTTATTTGGTCGAAACTTCTGTATTCGGCTTTCACAATACATTCACCTTTGAACTACGCTTCTGAAATCGCCAAACAGAGAATATGGATCGCTCTTCGACTACTCTGGATCTGACCATATCACTCTCGAGTCTCGACGTCTTGGTAATTCCGTCTGCCAGGTCGCTATCACCAAACAATAGAACCCACATGTATTCATATCTATTGTGGATCATATATGTTGCTCATAGAACTCTGTTAATCGACTTTTTAACTGTGCAGCCAGGAAGTCGAAGGAGTAAGAGAAACCAGAAACGGATCCAATCGGTACGTCCTTTGTTTCCTTTCGATTTGACTTTGCTCTGTAGAGTCCTCTTTGATTTTTTTTTTTAAGGGTATGTTTCCTTAGTGGGAATTGGATCGTCATTGATGGAATTTTGTCTGGTTCCTCGATATTTATTCATGTTTCATTTGGATAGTAGTAGTTGAATTATTCGTTTTAGAACTTGAACTCTTTAATATTAGAAGGACTAGGATATTAGAGAAAGTTTAGCTAATTTAGGATTTTAGAATCAAAATCACTTTCCCATGAACCAAATTTGAGTGACAAAATTCCACAACTTTGTCTCTTTATTATTGCAAACTAACTTGATGTCTGTTGGGTGTGCAGTCACTAACAAAAGGAATTTGGCTTGTGCTTTTGATATATACTCATTGCCAGAAAACTTGTGGAGTTCCCGGTGAACATTATTGTCCTTAGCGTCACTAAATCACAGTTTGTTTCGTGTGAAATCACACTTAAAGGGAAAGTTCCAACCATCTATGTAAGTATTTTTCCTATCGCAATCTCTTTAAAATTTCAATGCACCTTGACTTCTCTTTTTTGGCTAAATTCTGCTACTTTTCTGTACTAATAGGGTGAACTTTTCCATTGGCATATATCGTAATAAAAGTGAAATCTGGAAGCATGGTAAAAGTGAAAATTTGACGCTGATTACTTGAAAATATTTGTGGTATTAAGTTGTGAATAAGGTCTCTTGTGGAGTTTGGGCCAATTACCAAAAAATATTGTTCATACTTAATAAAGGACAAAGTCATGTCAATTTCCAGGTTATGACATTGCCCTACTCTTCTCATTTTTTTTTTTTAAAAAGTGATGCAAATTTAGAATTGATTTGAATTTAATGTTCTTATTAAAGTACGAAGGAAGGAAGCAATGTACTTGAGGAAGGATACCTAGCACGAGCTATGCTTGTGATAGGTGAAAAGGATTTTAAAAGCTTAAGACAAGAAAGTGATGGAGGCGAAGAAACAGTCTCTTTCACAACAACTAAAAGTGGTGAAGAGAGGTCATCCGCCAGGCTCCAAGGCTTGGTGCTAAGGAACTGGCACCAAGGCTCTAGAGCTGGCTCTTTCAAACTGTGATTAAATTGATATGTATTGCTTCTCTACTTCAACTTCCTTTTGATTTACCATGTTCACCCACCTTTTTTATTATTATTATTAATGTTCACCCTCCTTTGAACTCATCTTTTTGATGATTGTTATAGTACGGCAACGTTTTTTTCAGAAACACGGCAAGACCTCTTCGTTGTAATGAATAACGCTATCATTGGGTTTGTAGTTTCTTGAATCTCATTTCGATGAGGTTGTTAAATTCATTTGTTTGAGATAGTTCAAAACGTAAAACCTTGAATCCTTTCCTTTTCTTTTACTTTTCTATGGCTTTGCAAACATCTATATTTTATATTAAACTTCAATTCCTCCACAAATATATTCTACGTCTTTACTGTTTTCTTTGTGTAATATTCTATAGATTCTACAGAATTGTTATCTCTATTGATGCATGCCATAGTTTTTTTTTTTTTTTAACATGCCTTATTTTAACTGGTTTACATTATATTCATAGAATTGTTAGGTTATGATATTAATTCTAATAAAATTGGCAAAACACACAAACTAAGATAAAATAAATATAAACTTAAGAAGTAAAAGAAAATTACTTTGTATTGGCCTAGTAAAAAGAAAATTACTTTGTATTGTTTTTCTTCTTCCTCTCTCTCTCCCGACTCTCTATCCCCACCGATATGAAGGAGGCAAAAATGGTCGACCTCTCTGATCCACTTCTCCGATCCAAATCCGTCGAAATCAAGAGCGTCACATTTTGGTTCTGTATCGAAATCGGAAAATTAAGCAAAATCAAGTCACCGATCTTTCTCAGGTAGAGATTTTAGGGATTTTACTTATACTTTGATTTCTTGGTTAATTGATTTGCGAAAGTAGGGATTTTGGCTCAACCCAGGCAAGATTTTGCTGTGAATTGAACTATAAATCGATTGAATTATTCGTTCATCAAATCTCTGTTAATCGATTTGCGAAATATCTTATTCACGAATATAAAATGGAGTGAATGATTACAAATATCTTAGTTTTTTCGCTTGAGTGATCTTTGATTGTTAGATGAAGGAGATTAAGGAGCATTATCACTGTAGCTTTGTTCTAAGATTTCGTTTTCCTTGTCTATGATGGTTTAGTTATGAAGATTTCTTTAATGGTAAAAAGAGGAGACAAAAATGAACGTAGTTATGAGTTTGTGAGGGCATGCAGGATTTATAAGGATGACTCTGCAAATTTTTTTAAAGGTTTTGTTGGACATTTGGTTGAGACTTTAGACTAGTCTCTCGGTAAATTGGAATAAGAATAGTAGGTTTAATAGATTTGTTCGTATAAGAGAAACTCGCATCCGTGCCTGAGTTAAATGGAAAATTCATCATTAATTCTAAGGGGTATTAATCTGAGGTTTTTCTGTGTGTTTTTAACTTTACCACAAAGCAATCACTTATGGGCATAATTCCTCTATTGCTTCTTTATAACTTATATGATCCTTATAACCAGTTCAATGTTAGGAGGTAGCTATATAGGTCCATGGCTATATAGGTAAGCTTGAGAAACAATTTCCTTAAGCTATATGAATTGTACTAAACCTGTATATTACTTTAGTAAATACATTGGATTGAAATTGATGAAGATAGTATGGTATGTGTGTATTATTCTGTTTTCTGTACAAGTAGATGTGATAGATTGTTATGGATTCTCTGATACACAATTTCAGAGACTGCTTGAACTACACTAATGCTTCTTTATCTTCCATTGTCGCTTGAGGCCTACCAAACAAGAAGACTGTGACCATCCAGTAAGCTGGTGTCCAAGGCAGTTGCTGATTAGGTATTCTTCTTTCTTCACCTCTTATTTTGTCATTGATGAAAGGTTTCCAATGTTGTAGGTTAGGTAGTATGAACTTGAATGCGTATTGACTTGTATTGTGATAAATGCTTGTTAGATTAGGACTGGTTTTCCCATTAGGACTGATAAATGCTTGTCAGATTAGTTTAGACTAGGACTGGTTTTAGTTTGCTTTTTGTTTCTCCAATTACGTTTTGCCTGTTGTGATCAAAGGTTATTGACTTGTATTGTGATAAATAGTTGTTAGATTAGGACTGGTTTTCCCATTAGGACTGATGGATGCTTGTTAGATCAGTTTCACATTAGGACTGGTTTTACTTTGCTTTTGTTTCTGCAATTATGTATTGTCTGTTGTGATCAATGCTTGGTAGTTGGAGATTAGGTTAAGACATAAGTATGCCATTCAATGCTTATGTCACAAAGCAGAAGTAGGCAGACACTTAAAAACTTTTCCTATATAATAAACTGTAAACCTTGACATTAAAACACACCATAATAAACATTCAAGAGGACTTCTTCTACAAAATCACTTCTCTACATCTCTGATTTCATTGTACCGACAAAATAACTTCTCTATCTATTGCTTCAACATTGTGAACGAGACTTCTTCTACTCTCATCTTTGTTCCCTTTTTTTCTTTTATTTGGAACATTGAAACACCCCTAATCACTTCTATTTTCTCTTTCTTTAATTTGTTAAAAAAAAAAAATAACAACACAAATGGCTTCTTCTTCTCATAATCCTTTCGAATTTGATGATGCATTCGATCAAGCATTTGATGATGCATTCGATCAAGCATTTGATGAAGCACTCGAGAATGTGTTTGATGGTTGTGGTCCTCCTAAGAAGGCAACCAATTCGAAGAAAAAACCAGCACATATAGAATGACAACGCGGAAAGCCCACAACCGGAATGATTATTTCAGTGAAGATTATAACTAAGTTAATTATGTTGTTGATCATGCTTTTATGTGTCTTATATCATTTTTTTATGTTTTTTCCGTTTCTGATTTTGAATTTTTATGTTTCAATTTTTGTTATGTAATGTATGTTTAAAATTTAATAAAATATAGTATGTTTTCAAATTTTAACAACTTAAATATGACTTAAAATAAACAAATTTTAAAAAATTAACTTTTTTTGTTCTTGAGAACACTTTAGGTCTTTTAACCAATAGAGGATAACAAAACTAAAAAAAATTAATGAGCTTCTAAATTTTGCTTTTCGCAACATTTATATTAAAAAATTAGCTAATAACCCCCCAAGAGGCTCTAACCAATGTGGATGCTCTTCAGACAAACCCCACCGTTTGCTTATGTTGACTTTGCATCTTTCTTGTTGACTCTTCTTCTTCGACAACTTTTTCTTTTTCGCTTCTTCTCTGCTTTTGCTTCTTCTATTTTCATCATCTACTTCTCACTTGATGCTTATTTCTTGTGTAGGATTTAATCAAGGATTCAATTTCCAACAACAAAACAAAACCTTATGTGCAGATAATATACATAATAACATCGTTCAAAAGGCATCTCGATCTTTCTTCATATCAACATACATTGCATGCATTATTATCATCATGAACAACATTGTAATTGTACAAAACAATCAAAACCAAATATCCAAATATCATGTGCACCATGGAGAACAAATTGCAATGCCATATATAGGAGAACCAATACAAAATGAGGAAAAACAACATAATGAATCCCAAAACAATAAGCATCACAAAGAAGAGAGATCAATGGAGAGAACAAGTGGACTTTCTCCTTCTTCGACCACAAACGTGTTCAAAACAATCCCACCCGGTGTACAAACTTCGACAGCATAAGTCCCATGATAGCCTTTGAATATGAACTCTGAATCATCATTGATAATCCCATAGGCATGAGATAACCATTCTTGCTTCACCTCTAAAAATATTTTTCCAGCTTCGTTTACCTGTCCTTCGCCTTCCACCAAATTCGCTTTCTCCCTACTCATAGATAGCTCCCAGAACCCCCATAACATTATTCCTGTTATGACAAAGTTATGATACAAAAAATTTATACCCATATCCACTAAATTATGTAGGGTGGGCATTCATGTATTCGGTTCGGGTATTTTGGTACTAGAGGTTTAGGTATATATACATATAATAACCATTTCCTATATATTTTCATATGCGCGAGTTCTAATCTAGTTTTTATAATGGATGAAATCAGTTTAAGAATAAATGTCGACGCATAAATTAGTTTATTTATTTGTACATATAAATATATCATGCAAATACAAGAAAGTTGCGACATGGTCCGAAAATGCATACAAGGTGAAGTAATGGGTACCTTGGACTGCAGGGTGGGCAAATGCTTCCCACAACATAACTTGAAGATCCTCGCCACGAACGTACTCGTTGCTGGAAGAGACGTCAAGCTCTGTGAACCAGATGGGATGACCCAGAACAGAGAGCTTATCAAGGGCAGAGCAAACAATGGGTCCCACCGGACTATCTATGTGCCCTTGGATCCCAATGCCTGCAATGGCTGCTCCCTGCGCTTCCAAATCAAGAACAAGCTTTGCATACTTTTCCGGGGATGACCGTGTGTCATCCCCGTCCTCAACATGGTAATCGTTCACAAACAAAACTGCCGACGGATCAAGCTTGTGTGCCATGTTGAACATCAATGCTCTTACCCCTTTTCCAAGCCTGTCTTGATAGAAAGAACCATGAAGCATCTCGTTGTTCACGTCGTAGTGATTAAATTTACCTTTGTATCGTGTTAGGAGATCCGTTAGCCGCTTCTGGACCGCGTTCATCAGCTCGGTTTTGCTGAGTTGCCGAACCCACGGCTGCACTGTAGACTCAACTTCCCAAAAGAGGCAGTGTCCTCTTACACTGATGTTGTTGCCAATACATAGATCCAACATGTCGTCTGCATCTTGGTAATTGAGCTTCCCACGTTCAGGCTCTGTCCAGTACCACTTCAGCTCGTTCCCAAACACCGCCCAATTAAAGTTCTTAGTGAAGAAATCTACAAAGTCTTCATTGTCTATGTCTGTTCTGTTAATGCATGTCCCCACTGGGAAACTGTTGTGTGTTTGCTTCACCTTCACTATGTATGGAAACAAATCCAAGGAACTCTCTAGTCCTGAAAATTTCAAGACGATGTCGCGCTTACGTACCTAACAAGAAACAACATTCTTTAACTCATTAAACTGCCTATGAAATGAAGTTTGATGATAATGAGAGAGAGAGTATGAACCTGATCAGCTTGTTTTTTGAGACATCTGACACGCTCTCGACGATCCACAGGGAAAATCTGTAGTGCCGCGATCATCAGATCAACGCCAGCTGCAGGACCTTGGACGTAAACCATGACATTTTGTGGCTGCTTCTCAAGCCTAAATGATCCGCCAATTTCGTGCCACGTTTCCCCAACAGTGATCTCAACCTGTCCTCCGTTGACCCATTGGTTATCGACACTAAGAGCTATATTCACATTCTGACTGCCACTACTCACCCCACCACCGATCTTAACCCACGCTGAGACCTGATATGTCAAGAAGAGTTTGATTTTATCGGTTATCATCTGAGCCGGACCCATCCAAGTCTGCGTCCTATTGGTCACGAGGATGTAGTTTCCGCCAAGAGGTATGTGAGGGCCGAGAGTTTCTCTCGCCATTGGAGGAAGAGTGCGAGGGGCGCCTTGTCCAACACTCAACTTGCAGTTTCCAAGGGTGAACCATGGTTGAGTTGCCCCATCTCTTACTTCACTGTTTTCGACTATATTGACTCCAAAACCCGGATTCTGCCCACATATATAGATACAGATGAATGATAACCACTAGACTACCATCACTTGTTCTGGACTAAGGTATAAAAACTGACCTCGTAGAAAGGTGGAGGCGAAGGATGTCTCCTTCGTGCATGCTTGACCACTAAAGTGTTGAGAAGAATGTCAGCTCCTGGAGGTGGACCTTCGAGGTATATTATTACCCGCGATGGTGAACCATGGATTATGAATTTACCCTTCAACTCTACCCAATTCTTGTCTGTCGCTTGCACACTAATATGATTCATTGACGAGCCAAAATCTTATCAGTTTTATAGAATTTGTCAAGATCTTTGACGTTTAGCAAGGGAAAATATGGTTAAAGAGGTGAACCGACTTAGCAATGCTTATGTATTGTTCACGTTGGTTTGCGTTTAAGACCCAGAGAGTCGCCTGTACTGCTGCACTTGTGACAGCTTTGCCAAATATTCGAACTACTGCTGTTACTTCGTAGACACGCTTCCTCTGGAATCTTCCCGAGATCTCCTGTTGAATCCCATTCCATGTGGCTTTACGCTCTGTTGCTGCTGCGAAATTGTGTCCTGAGAGCGGCTCGATTCTCCCTCCATCCATGGATTCGTGTAATACGGCCTTGCACCCTCTTCCACTCCAGTTGTCAAGACCATTCTCAAAGTTAGAGTTTTGGATTATGTTGTCCTGCTAGACGTAAATAAAAAAAAGGTCTTGTTAATTTGAGCAACATTAAAAAAATAGGTCAAGAAGAAGCTATATATAGACAAGCAATTAAATGAACCTTCTCTGTATCATTATCATCATGACTTGCATGGTTCATCTTTGTAGTTTTCTCCATACTAGTTTCTTTTTTTAAATCTCAAGTTCAAAGCGATGGGATATTAAGCACAATTAAGACTGAAAAATGGTTTTCATGGAAGAGAATTGCAGAGATTGAACCATGCATTTATTTGGTATGGTTGTCGAACCTGCCCTACTATATATGCTTACATGTCAAAGATAGAACTTAGAGAGTTTTAAGTGAACTCCAAGGCAAGAAAGAGTAATAAAAATAAACAAGTATTGTATTTGTGGTTTTAAGAAGAAAAAGTGAGAAAACTACAGTTGCTTTATCTTCAAACCTAGGAAATTGCAGTTGAATGCTTGGACTAAAATAGAAGGTTTCAATTATTAGTCATCAAAAAGCATGGGAAAGAATTGATAGCTGACGGTCAGCTTTCGTTTTCCTACTTATGAACGTTCACACTGATCCAACCAGATTGGGTCTGATTTTGTTATACTATTACCTATTGGGTTAAAAGTTACATCTACGTGTATTCAACATTTGTACTGTCAAAATTTTAGAATTTCTCATTAAAGAGTGCATCCAAAGTTGATATATTTTATTATGGCTGACGAATGGGTTAACCATATAGTGAATTCCAAGCTTCAAACAAAGTAATATGGATATGAAATTAAAATATTGCAATCGATTAAAACCAAAAGAAAGGATATCAAATATCAATGAATGAATTTTGATTGAAATTTCTATGAAACTTTTCGCTATTACAATAACAAGAAAATCAGTGATGAACAAAACATGAATTAAATATCAACAATAAAATGTTTCACATCTAGAGCAATCGATTAAAACCAAAAGAAAGGATATCAAATATCAATGAATGAATTTTGATAATCAATGAATGAATTTTGATTAACAAGCTCACATGCATGAAGAAGAAACATACATGGAATAATTATTGTTTGCAGCAAATCATATACATGCGCTCCAAACATGGAAAAAAATCAAATGGCCAAAGAAAAAAGTTTGTTCTCATATTTGGACTACTCAGTTTGTACATTTATAAAAAATGGCTAATGGAGATAATAAAATTGTGAATATCGGGAAAAACAGTATCATTGCCCACACAAGTGGTGAAAAGTGGATCAAAAGAGGTGTTAACCACCTTACACCCATTGACCCAAGTGAAAAGCAGCATGCAAGTCACTATATTCATAAAATATGCAAATTCCCAAGCTGGACATGATAGATGCATTAGCCGTTTGGAGATCTTAACTAGCTTGAAGTTAAATGAAATGTGGTGACGAGATTTTGTTAACTTTCTAATGGAGTTATTTTCAAATCATTTGGAGATGTGGTTGAAGAGTTACACCCCGTTTACTGAAGATATATCGAACTGACTCGAAGGAGAAGCTACCACATGAACCGAAGCAAGATATATCGAATTGGGTGTTGAAGTCTCATAGAAACCGTCTTCTTTCTAAAAATATTTAAAACATTACGTACTTTGCACTCGTAACTGGACTTGCAAAGTTTAAAGGTAAATTTTCAAAATTAATTCATATGCCTTATATTATTTGACTTGTGTATCTCGATAAATTATAGAATATATTGAAGAAAAACATTGATAAGGAAGACAATGATGCTCCAAAGATAACAAGTAGCTCAGGAGCATGAGAATCAAACATATGATTGGTTACATTATGAATAATGAGTATACTTATTTTTTTTACCAAGAGCCAATAGCTCAACTAGTAAAGATCTCAGACAAAGCTCAAAGGTCGCTAGTTCGAGTAACACTTGTGACGAAACTAATATTACAACTATTTACAAGTTGTGGTCTCAGGCTTCAGGGGATTTCGGGCTTTGGCTCAAAACCTCTTGGTAGTTAATAAAAAAAATGAGTATACTTTTTAATTTTTTCTTTATAATTCAAATGCTACCAAATACAAAGAGGAACTTGCTGAAGAAAGTGATGAAAATTATTTTTATGTTAGTTTTGTTTTGTAGACAAAATCTCATGGGTGTTGCAAAACTCCTCAATCATTTAATATTTTTGTTCGAGATTTATGTTTGTCTATTGAATTGATACTTCTCTCACTGTTATTCCGTAATTTATGTTGTATATTGTTTATCGCGTTTTCCAATTGTTATTGTGTGTCATGCTCTTTTTTGGAGAGATTATCAAGTAAAAGAAGATGAACTAATTGTTGATAGTTTTTTGTGGAGAACAAGTTCACGTACAATATTTAGCTATGAGGAGGCAAAAGACCAATAAACTAGAAATAAATAGACGCTTATTAGAGAGAAGAGAATGGAAGGGAGTTGTGTTTTCCGAAACATTGGCCATAACACAATTTTTACTCGGGAGCTTGAAAAGGCTTGAAATCTTTGAGGCTTTGTATGAGTCCTTGCACAGATCCAACTGCGGCAACGAGGGAGACGAGGAAACACGCCCAACTTAGGATTTTTAGCCAAGTCCAAGTGAAAGAATATTTCCTTATCTTCTTCTGAGCAATATGCATTTCAATTGGAAAGTAAACAGTTAAAGGCCAAAAGGAAGCTGCTCCAATAAGACCCAAGAAATCGTTGAAGAAAGGGAAGATCATGGCTACAACCGCAGTGACCACAACATATGATGTCCTCCAAACCAATCTAAAGAAGTTGATATTGAAATCACCCAAGAGGGGGGCATGGGCTTTGTATGCTCCTATGATGAACTTGTTGTCTGGCCAATGTTTTGCGCTCTGGCTTTCTACAAACTGGAAAATGGGTTGACAAAAGACCTGGTAGGCGCCAACTAGATGAACCGCGATACACACATTGGCAAAGTCGATTAGCCAGAAGGGCTCATAAAAACCAAAACCAGTTAGGAAATTTCCTGGTGCGTTATTACCAAAGGCAGCGTAACCAACACAACCGCATAGCATGTAGAAAAAGGTCGTTGTGGAAACGCCCAAAAGGCTAGCTCTTTTCATGGCTTTGTTCTCTGATAGTGGACTTGCTTTCAGGGTGTCCTATAATAATTTAGAGAGAAAAATCATTATTATTTGGTTTGTAGATATAAACAAAAACAAACAAACAAATGTAAAAGTTTCAAAAAAAAAAAATGTAATCAAATTAAATTAAAACGTTCTTTATGAGTTAGTTATGAACAAAACTAATAAGAATATAGAACTAATATGAATGTATATATACTTTTCGCGCGGAACACACACATACATAATAAAGATTTTTTATTTTCCTAGATGAATTTCGTAAATATTGTAACTGATTTTTATTTCTTGAAAAATGATTTATTCTTATTAGTTTTGTTTTCCACATATTTTCAAACTGTTAAACTTTCAAATTTCATAGATGATAGATAGCAAGTTTATATATACCTAATTTACTGCAATCTTTAATACTAAGAGTATCAGCTAATAAAATTTTACTTTAGAGTTATATACTTATCTTTTGACCTCTTATTTAGTTGGTCGCTCGTGCAGTGGCGATTACTTCGTGGCCAATCAGCACACATTTCAATTTATTTAGTCTCTATCGTCTTAGTTATTGTTGTCTCCCTATCTCCTAGTATCATTAAGTCAACTGTCATCATGCTTACACAATTGTGGTAAGATATTAATGGTGACTACTTGCCTGTATCTCGATTAGAACGGTTGAGTAGGCATAGGCAAATGCGATGTCCCCAATCGATTGGAACGTTCTCCATACTTTCTCGGAACCCGTGACATCAACCCCGACCGTAACTCCTGTCAAAGTCGTTCTTACGTGCTCACCACCACCTATAGTTGTACTCCAAAACCATTTAGGACTCACTCTTAGAAGACTATTATTATTATTATAAAGAATATGAATGTACCGGCCACTTTGGCGATGGAGAGACCGACGCCGATGGAAGCATAAGAAAATGACATTACGGCCGCTAGAATGGACAGCCAAGATAGGTTGTGAAAATTTGGGATTTGGCTAAGAATTATTTGGATGCTTGCAAATATGATCATGAAGGGAGTGTTTGAAGTGGAACATTTCACATTGTGCCCATTCTTGTGGAAACAATTCGACCTCTTCACTGCCCTGTTTCAGTCAAACATCAAATCCGTTAAATTATAAAATTGTAATCCCAAAAACCCGACAATCTCAAACCCCAATTCTTCATTTTTAAAAAATTTCGTTCAAAATTGCTTCTTATTTTAGCTCCATTTTCCATTAAATTCAACGTATGCTACCCCATCTATATCAAATAACTACTCCCTCTGTTCTCAAAAGATTGATGTTGTAGAATTTTCACAACTATTAAGAAAACACATTTATTTTTAGTTATAAATGTCTTGTTTTTTGTACTAAACAATTTCATATGATTCTAAACCAATAGTAATTCAATAAAACCAATAAATGTGTCTTGGAATTTACAATTCATCATTATTTTTTTATTAATAATATATTGAGAATGTAAAAAATCAATCTTTTAGAAATATTTGTTTTTTCTACAACATTAATTTTTTTAGAACGGAGGGAGTAACAAAGAACGCTTTTGGGAATTATATTTAGCATATATATCTACCATCATAGCACTTTTGTCTTTAAAGGCAGAATAAATAAAATTTGAGATACTTTGTCTTACATAAAGATTTACTAATACCTAATTATTAAAAAAAGTTATTTGACAAATTAATCCATAAACATGCTGGAAAATAAGTCAACAAAAGAAAAAGAAAGAGTTTGATAATCTTGACTTTGGAATATTAAGAATCATTCCAGATTACAGAGAGAAATAATTAAATAAATAAAAAACTTACACCATGCTTATCGACGCTGTGATTGTGTAGCCGATTGTTATTCCAATCAGATTCCCGTATTGAGCCAATCCGCATAACTGCACTTTTCTCCCTCCTTTATTTTTACAACATCAATATAGGTTAATCAGTAACTTATTACTGTTATTCATATATAATCATCAACTTACCTGGATTTTTTGTTTTTTTTTTTCAGATTCGTCTAATTAGCCAAATTGTCACAGGAAGCCAAGTTGACGATTTTAAGATAATTGCATTTTGACCGACCACAACACGACATATTCCGAGAAATACCATTTATGAATTGAATCTGTCAACCTTATCTACCATTAAAGACGTGATTGATTAATTGGAGTAAAAACATGGAAATATTTTTTGTTTGGGTCAAAACATGGAAAGATAGATCCTACCGTATCATATTGGAGTAAAAGTCTTTTTGTTACTCCTTCCGTTCTCAAAAGATTGATGTCGTAGAAAAAACAAATATTTCTAAAAGATTAATTTTTTATATTCTCAATACATTATTAATGAAAAAATAATGATGAATTGTAAATTCCAAGACACATTTATTGGTTTTATTGAATTACTATTGGTTTAGAATCATAGGAAATTGTTTAATAAAAAAAACACGACATTTATAACTAAGAATAAATGTGTTTTCTTAATAGTTGTGAAAATTCTACAACATCAATCTTTTGAGAACAGAAGGAGTATCAAATAGTAATTTTTTTACCGTTAAATCTCTCCCAGAATTTCTCTATTTCACTCTAACTTATTATTCTAAGAAAGCATAACAGTTACACTCTTAAATCAAATTAAGAATATGTGGAGGGGAGAGTATCTTCTGATACTTTTAAAAGGAAGAAGAGAATTATAAGCTGGATTGGGACAAAGAGAAGACTCCAAGTGACGACGTTGAAAGAATGACTTATCACATGGGATGGGAGAATTCAACATGCCAATTTTAAGACAGCTCCACATGATATTTATTTCATAACATCTTGTGTCCCTATTTGTGTCTATATCATGAGAATATACGTTGAAATCTTTTTTTTTGTTTGAAGTGCATCGTCGAAACTTCCGACTATTGTAAAAGTGATGAGTTTTTTTTTTTTTTTTTTTTTTAAATTGTTGTTTCATAGACCGTCTTTCGTGCTTAGAGTCCACAACAATAGAGCATGAACGACCTATTAGGGTATACCTAAATTTTCAATATGTGACGGATACCAAATAGAAGGATATAATGAAGGAGACAGACCTAAGTAGGAGCGAACAACTTCCATGTACGTATAATTACGTTTGCCGGTGACAGGATCGGGGGAACGATAACAGTCGGCAAGCATGGTTGATGTAAAGTAGGTAATGAAGGAGAAGGCCATTAGCACGGCCGGTCCTGCCACCCATCCGAGCTGTGCGTTGGCCCAAGCAAGAGACAACACTCCTGACCCTATCACTGCCGTTATTATGTGCGCGCTTCCGGTCATCCACGTCCCTATCCATTTCAGTTAACCATTCAAACTCTATGTTAATTATGTTGCAAGTCTTCCAAACGTTGATTTCTTCTCTTTTTTTGTTTGATAAAACACAGATTCACTTTTTTAGAAGATAAATTAACGTTAGTTATGAACAAAATATGATCGTTAGAAGATAAATTTATACGTTAGTTATTAATATTACCATGTTTGGCCTTTGTAACTAACTAAAAAAAAACATCATAGCCGCATGCCAACGCAAACGCACCAAAAAAAAAGAAAAGCTACCGAGAGATAACATTGAGTAACCTGTTCTTTTCTGGCGGCCATCATCGTCAAAGTTTTTGTTAACATCGCCAATCTCGTGGTCCGTGAAGCCCTGTTCAACGAACATGCTCTTCTTCTTCTCCATCTATCGATTACCTTTTTGTGCTTAGTGATGACAAAAGAGGAAGAAATAGAAGAGGCCAACGGTTTGTATGTATGGAGTGTGAGGACTCTTCTCCACTTAAATAGACACACACCCACTCGCTTTCTCTCTCTTTCTATCTCATAGTATTTATTTTTCTTTTATTATCGGGTTCATTTTTCCACACACTTTTCTCTTACTTTCATTATTGTCCGTCTCTGTAATTACTATTTTTTTTATGTTATGCTTCTATAAGATTCATCAATGTCTAATAGATTGCGTAGATCGTTTTTTTTTAATATATAAATAGGATAGGCTTAGACCCATTTGTTTAACGAAAACTACGGTGGTAAGAGTCGAAACTCGTACAATTGAATTTGTAAAGATTGTTTAGAGGAAATGCGAGACTTCTGAATAAACGACAATGCAGAAAGTAGAAAAGACTGTTGATTTGCTTTTAAGAAAGCTTTATTAATTTTTTGTTAAGAGAAAATTCTGATCCTCTTTCTAGGTGAATACAAGGAGTTATATATAACATTTCTCGTCTAGACTAAGTAATAGATATGGGTCATCCCATTAAGCAATTAAATAGTTTTTAGGCCCATATTATTATTAAATCCATTTTAATATGGGCTTAATATCATTATAAACCTAATTCTAAATTAGGCTTTTACAAGCCTGCAAATAATTGCGAATAATTTCTTCAAGCTTTTTGTCGAATCGTTTTTATCGTTACATCGATCTCAAAGTGGTGAAATTCAACTTCTACAATGATAGGGGTTTATTTTGATTATAATTTACCGAGAGTGATAAGTTAAATTAACAATTTCTTTGTGATGGGTGGGAGAATCATTATTGAAACACCATCGGTGGCTCTCCTCAGTAGTTTCATGGATCTTTGGTTACAGGGTCCACCACTTCCACCACATAATATGAAATTTTCAATTCTTATTTCTTATTTCTTTTTATTTTAATCCATTTATTCTTATGAGTAGAAATTTTGCAAATTTAACATTGATATTTAACTCTTTGTTGTCGAAATAAATAATATCCTAAGAATTCATACAAACCTAAATACTCCATATCCACAACTCTTGGTATTTCTACAGCTTAAAGGTTCAAACTGACCAATTACCAATCATGCTTGGGAAAAACCCTTAAAAATACCTCAACTATTTTTCATTTGGCAGAAAAATACACGAACTTTTAAGACTCCCCGAAAAATACACAATCTAATTATAAGTGTTCAATTAATACATATACTTTCAAAATTGAAGATTTTTACACCGAATGACTAACGACGTTTATCCGTTAAACGGAAACAGTAAAACGGCGTTTAACTTCTTAACACTCTGTTAGTTTACTAAATCCAAAAGACCACTGTTGCCCTTAATGTTTTTTGTATAAGTCTGAGTTTTTCCCCAAATTGAAGAACCCTAATTTCTATTTCTCTTCTCATTCCACTTCTCTCTCGATTTCGTCTCTAAGAATGGAATATTCAGCCTCCTCTGCAAACTCATTCAACCAGAGCATCAACCAGATGGTAGGTCCTCTTTGCCATTGTGGTAAATCGACGATTATGTTGAAATCATGGACAGATGATAATCCAGGAAGAAGGTTTTACAAATGCGAGACTCATGGGTTCTTTATCTGGGCTGATAAGGAAAAGCCATATGGATGGCAAAAGGTGAGTTTGGCAGAGGCTAGAGATCAGATTCGTCGTCAAAAAGAAGAAATCAAAGAACTAAAAGATCTCTCCGAGCCACGACTCAACAAAATTTGACCGGGGTAGTTCTTGATTCAGACATGGTGAAGTCTGATATGTTTGAAAAAATCATAGAGGAGAAGAAGAAGCTTGAAAACGAAGTTATGGCATCGAAAGAGAGGGAAAAATTGTTGCGCCAATTCGTTGTTATCACTTGGGGAGGATTCATTGTTGTGACAGCCATGATCTTGACAATGACAAAGAACTAATTGTGGTTATTGTTATTGGTTGTAGTATTCGTAGTTGTGCCTTTGTTGTTAATCTATCTTGTTTGTTATGGACTTTGTTGTTGTGACTTTGTTGTTGCTCGTGACTTATGTATTCGTAGTTGTGACTTTGTTGTTTCTTGTACCAACAAAAGGAACATAATAAGTCATTAAGAGTTTCACAGCAGAAGAAACACATAAGTAACTCTTACTTAACAAAAGAAAGACACACATAAGTATCGAAAGAAAGATAAACATCTTTAATGTGGTGGAGGAGGACCACTGATTTTTGTGGTAGTAGATCCCCACATATCGAAAACTTGCCCAGTGAAAGGAGAGATATAACATCCATAACCTCTTGGAATTGGAGGCTTTAATCCTCGTGGACGCCCACGTCCACGAGGGCGACCACGAGGACGACAGCTACCACGACCACGACCATGAGAAGCTGATGTAGATGGGGGAGCACTTGATGGATATGGATCAACATCTGGTTGTGTAGACCTAGCAGCTGGTTGTGTAGACCTAGAAGCAGGTTGTGTAGAACTAGCAGTTGGTTGTGTAGAAGTAGAAGCAGACTGTGTAGAAGCATCCTTCTTCCTCCTCTTTGGTGCATTTTCAACGCTCCAAGGATCATTTTCCTATGACACCAACATACAAGTAGTTAAAGAGTAAGAAAATAGTGTTGAAGCAGTTACTGAATAATAAAGTAAGCTAACATACTGTGGTCTTTCGAGGTCTTCCTCTTTTCCATTTAGGACCTGTTTCCTTGGCTGGAGCTTGCTTGCAAGTACTTATGTTATGACCAGATTGCTTGCAGTTGCTACATGTGACTATCCTTCCTTCCTTTGTAGCCTTTGTCGGGTTTGATTTTGATTCATGTGCCTCTTTGAACCTATCAAAGTTCTTTGGTCTTCCTGGCATTCTCCTTTTTTCCGGTATTTGAATCTGTTCTTTGGCAAACTTGTTCCACAACATGTCACCATTCACAGGGTTGATGTTGGCAGAATAAGTGTCTTGCCACTTAGATGTCAAGTAACACTCATCCACATAACTACAATAAATTAAAAACAAAACTGATTAGGTGTAACAAATAATATTTCTAAGAAAGAAACTAATATGTAATATAACTCACTCTTCTGGATCACGGTTGAGGTCACTTATGACATGAATTGCATGGCTACACGGTATTCCAGTGAGATCCCACTCGTTACAAGCACAATGCTTATGCGCAATATTTACCTCAAAGCTACCACCATGTGCATCAACAACCTCAAACAAATTCTCACTGCTTTGTAACACAGTACACGCTTCACTGTCAGTGCGGTTTTGCTCAAAGATCTCCATTATGTTTGGTGCAAATTTGCTCTCACAATTCCTGGTTTTTACACGCCTCCGAGTTATACGCTTTAATGCAAGCCTCCTAATCTCCTCAAGCATGTCAATGAAAGGCAACTTACGCGCTTCTTTGATTGTTCTATTGAAACTCTCTGACAAATTGTTGCAAACATCATCACATCGTGACTGTGGACTGAAAAAGCCTTGCACCAAGTCTTTGGTTCTGTTTTCAACAAGTCATCATGTGCTTGAGGATCAAAGTCTTTCAAGGCCTGCATGTTGGCAAATATGTGCCTAACACAATGCCTATGCTCTGCTTCAGGTAACAAATCTGCAACAACATTTAACATGCCTTTTTGTTTATCAGAAATAAAAGTATAGCCCTTGCCTAACCCAATTCCAACTCTGTCTTCAATTTCCCAACAAACCAAGCCCATGAGGCATTATCTTCCACTCTAACTATAGCCCATGCAAAAGGAAAGATCCTATTATCCGCATCTCGACCAATAGCTGCGAGAATCTCACCTTTGATCTCCCATTTCATGAAAGCTCCATCAATCCCAATAATATGGCGACAACATCGCTTCCAACTCTCTCTAAGTTGTGGAAAGCTAATGTAAAATCTGTCAAATACTAGCCTACCATCATCAAGAGGAATAGTGACAATCTCTGTACTAGCATTGTTAGTACGCCTCATCTCACCCTCATAATTCCACAACTTAGCAAACTGCTCCTTCTGAGTTTGTATAACCAAATCTAGGGCCAATCTCCTAGCTTTCTGACAAACCCACTTAGAGACATTAAGATTATACCTCATCATTATCTCATCTTTGATGTCAGTCCATTTTATACCAGGTCTTCGTCTTGCTTCATCTTTAAATAACATTGCAACAGTTCCTTGTTTCAACATCCTAGCCTTGCTACTCTTTAGATGGTTATGCTTATCAACATATGTTTTCACCATCCACTTCCCTTTCGGTTTCTCCACTGAGCAATAAATCTTCCACTCGCATCCTTTTTCGTACATATGGCAGCCAATTTATCAGGATCCCATCTACACAGCTTAACATCGAAGTTTGTTTTGAGAACATACCTCAACAACTGATCTTTAAACTCATCTCCACTCTTGAATATCTGCATTAACCACAAATAAGGTGGCTTCTCTTTACTGAAACTCTTTCTTGTAATCTCCTTTTCATATCTATTGAAACAGTGCCATTCATCGTCTGTCTCAACGGCAGGATCAGGATGTTCAACATCTCTACACTGTCTCTCAAATTCTTCCTCATCAATAATGGGATCATTAACAACAGGTTGAGGCTCCACATTCCTGGCTTGTCCTTCCTTCTCATGGACAACATCAGCAAACCCATTACGGATCTCATCATAAAAATTTCTAAATCTGACATCGTCTCCTCCTTCTTCTATAACTTCTTCCCCAATTTTTTCTTGTTCTACAGGTCCACCTTCATCATCAGCAATATCACCATCATCATCAGATCCATGATTCTCATCTTCTTCATCAAATCCATGATTCTCATCTTCTTCTCTGTGATCTGCACCTCCTTCATGGTCACTCACATCATGATGAACCACAATCTCTTTGCCTTTTGCATTCTCATCCGTAGGAAGAACTACAACTTGCTCAACAAATATATCAACTTCTCCTCCTTTAGTAGCTTCTTCACATATTTTCATAATCTCTGTATCAGATGTGAGTGGAAAATACTCCTTACCGAGTCCATATTTTCATGTGGGAGTTTGTACCACAACTGTTCCACAGGATTACCGCCTTTATCAAACTCTTGAATGAAATCATCGAAGATACTCCAAGTCAAATAATCTGGATCCATTACTAAACCCTCCTTCAACGATCCTCCATTGTATGTCCAAGTACCATCTTTACCATACATAAGTCCTCCATAGTATAAGTTTACTTTGATTGTTTCACTGCAAAAGAAAATAGAGAAATTGAATGAACAAATCATAACTTCAAAAAAGAAATAGATTATACAAATATAAGAGCTCAAAGATTCATGTAGCACACAGAAAGGGAACGAAAGAACATTGTGCATTCCAAAGGCATATCATATAATTATAAAATAATTTGTTTTTGGATTTTTGTATAAATCCAAAACTTTTCTTTTACTTTGAGTTAATTGAAACCATTGTTTATAGACGAAGAATCACGTGAGTTAATTCAAACCATTGTTTATAGACGAAGAAATAAACAAGTGAAGATTTCTCAAATAAACAAACCTTTCACTCATCACTCTCAAAAGCCCAGAATTTAAACACTCTCAAAAACCCAGAAAAATAAATTTAAATATAAATTAAGAAATAAATACATGTAAGCCTTTGATTTATCACTCTCAAAAACCCATAGCAAATGATTTGCCATAACAAGCAGGAAATTCTTATCGACATACCTCATCCTTCTCGACTCTCAAACTCACTGCTCGAAGTCGATTCGTCTTCTCCACAGTTGAAATTGCCACTCAAATTTGATTACGTCAACATAGATTACTGATTTGGAGAGATATTGAGAGATTTGGACTTGATTTTGGAGAAACAGATTATGGAACCCTAAAATTTTGGGGAAAAGGAATAAAAATCGTGTATTAAGACAAGGGCAATTGTGGTTTTTCACATATGACAAACCAAACTCTGTTAAGAAGTTAAACGCCGTTTTACTGTTTCCGTTTAACGGATAAACGTCGTTAGTCATTCGGTGTAAAAATCTTCAATTTTGAAAGTATATGTATTAATTGAACACTTATAATTAGGTTGTGTATTTTTCGGGGAGTCTCAAAAATTCGTGTATTTTTCTACCAAATGAAAAATAGTTGAGGTATTTTTAAGGGTTTTTCCCATCATGCTTTAGAATCTTTTTCCATAGCTACATAAAAAAAAAAAAACACTCGTCTTCTGCTATATACATCAAAAAGTTTTTAGAGTACAAAAACGATGATGTGGGTTTTCTCTTTCGTCTTACCACTATACTTTATGTCCCCATGCTACATTATAACACTTTTTTTTGTTTAAGCGTATATACAATTATACATATAATAAATAACTATAATATATACTCTACTAAATTTTTGTATATACTATAGTCTCATGTGTGATGCACTATATACTATAGTATATAATTCCTGTATACATTATTTAGTATAAATTTTTATTATATGACATAATACTTTTATCAATGAATTTTGTAATTTTTAAAACTATCGAACGCAAAAGTTTTAAATTTAACCAAGCAAACCACATCGTATGTATCTACATCAATATGATCCACGTTTTACGTTCTACTGATAAAAAGATGTATCTATATTTCAGAACTTTTGTTTGTTTATTTTTTTTTTTTGTCAACATTGAGCCAGAACTGGCCGATCCATTAACTTAATTCTTACATTAAGTAGGCAAAATGACTCGATCCTAGATATGATGGTGTGTGCTCTCCCTGCCATTAGACTAAAGTCGCTTCACAATTTTTTTGTTTGTTTTAATGTAAAGAATATTTCATGCGCTTTGTAACTATAACGACAAGAGCGTGTGCCAATAACTGATGGGACTTAGTGAGCAATTAATCTCGTTCATAGATTTTGCCTTTTGATTTTTCAACCAAACTTGGAGCCAATCACGACTCTTTTCCTTTTTACTTGTTTGATGATACCTGATATTTCAACGATTCTATCAATTTTTATTGTTCCCGCTAATTTAGTTATATACATTTTGTTTATCATTTTAATTTTGTTTTTCTTTCCGTAGAAGTAGACGCCTACGGTACAATAGTTATGCATATAAAGGTTCCTACATCAAATATGAAATTCAATTCATAGACAACATTTTCTGTAAATAAACAGATACAAAGTTTATCATAATTTTCAAAGTGCTATATGTAAAATGTTTCTATAGTCTCATGTGTGATGGAGAGAGTTGTCTATCGTGGGTAGGTTAGTAATTTTGTGTGTTACAGGAAAATTGCGTTGTGAAATCGTTGTTCGTAATTCATGATAATCACACGTAATACATCATACATGTAGTTGGATCGACCAATCATCATTTGTAATACGATGAAATAACACAACTCTGATGATAATATAACAAACAAATACTATTTACTAGATTAAGGACCCGTGCGTTGCACGGGTTTATTTTTTTAATAATTTTTTGGTTATTTAATTATTATATAAAATGAATCTGAAGACTAAAATCAAATTTATGAGATGTAGTCCACTATAAAAATATTTTGTAATACAAAATTGAACTATAAATAATATATAGAATCAAAGTTAAGACTATGATTTCTAGAAAGAAATGCTCTAGAATGATAAACGGTGAATAGAAATTCTTGTTGTAACTTCACATAAATAATAACGTTTTCTTTAAATAAATCAGTAAAATATATATTATCAAATACTTAAAGTGGATATACAATGGATAAGGTTAGAGGCATCCATATTTTATAGATCTGATTAAAAAAACCAAAAACTCATAGTGTTTTAAAAAACTTTCATTAAAATCTAGGAAAAATGGAGACACAAAATAAAACCAAGAAGTTCAAATAATTGTTTTCTTAGTATGATAGCCATCTAAGAAACAAACATGGTAGGTCAAAAAGGGAGGAGGAAACTATCATAGGTCTTATTACAGAACATTAAAGATCCATTCAGTCTTCAGTTAGTTGTTTTTTTCTAATCGCTCCGGTCAGTTCTTCATGTTCGCTGCAATCTTCACAGTCGCTTTCACAATTCTTATCATCCGAACTTGTCTAAACATAAGAGTAAAAAATTATGAGGTAGAATTAAATAATATTATGAAACAATATCTTGCAAAAGAGAATATTTTTACCTTTAAATGATCGAGAATATTTGTAACTGTGAAATTTTGATAAGATGACTCGAAATCCTTCTTTTTAATTATAACCTCGAACAAATAAGTTTCTCCTAGGATTGATTGCACACTTGTGAGAATGTCTTTCAACTCTTGCTCGCTAGAGTTATTATTAATTGATGTTAGCAATGATCAAGTTGAGCATGATAATGTAATTCCAACCACTATGTAACACAAAATCAGTAATAGTTGCTTTACATACAAAGATTTTGTCCTGCATTTAAAGGTTTGTAAGTATGTTAGAAATACGTGATTATGGAAAAACATTAATAAGAGATGTTGGGGAAAAAAATTCTTCTAAGAATTAATTAAATAATTAAAAAGTAGTTATAATACCTCAAGTTCAGCAGATGAGTAAAATTATCAAATATCATTAATTGATTGTTGAACTTGAGACCGGCTATTAGTCGTTGAATGATGTTCTATCATACTGCCAAGATTAAGTGAACAACCAACATCGTACTTCAAACTAATTAAATACAATACATAATTAGTTTGATTATTTTTTTTGTTTTTAAATAGTAAACAGTATTGGCACAAAAACATTTAGTAATTTGTAAGGAAAAATATACTAATTACATACCTTTTTCAAAACGCAATAACAGAATCAAAATATTGATTTAAATAAAATTTAGTTGCAGAAGATGCCGATAACCGAATTACACCTTCATACATCTTAATCAAAACACTTGTCATGATCAGAACTGTGTTATCATTTTTAACGCCACAATATTTTTTTTCAAATTGTACTGCTTGTTCGGCCCATATCGTTACTGGTATTTGGATTCCACTGGTTATTGAAAGAAAACAATACTAATAAATTAAAATTCATGGAAAAAATAATATATTAATAGATGCATGTAACTATTACATGTACGTAGATTGTGAATTTAATATATTCTTGTTGACGCTAATGAGAAAAAACGAAAAGGAACATGTGAGGAAAAAAACAATTTGAGAGAGATGAAAAACATACCTTTGTAACAATAAAGTCAAAGTAACTCTTCGAACAATTGATGTAGTCGATGTGTGCGTACGGAGTTTTTTCCATATCTTTAATATACCCGATTGCATCTAAGGAAAAACTAAAGTTAGACAAATATGATAAGATAAAATTATAGTTAAAAAGTTATATAATAAGAGAAAATTATAATTTAAAAGTTATGAGAATTACCGTATAAATCCACAGGCACATAATTTACTTTGGCAAAATTCTCGCAGCTTTGAAAGCGAATTTTTTCTAAAGATGTTTGGCAAAACTGTTGTTCTAATGGGCCAACTGTTGTTCTTTCATTGAATCTTATTAGAAATTTGTGGTCGGAAACTCGGTAGTTTTTATTGCAATCTTGCAAATTTCAATAAGACTTCCTTCGCATAATTGGTTTCCATATTTTGCAAGAAGCGAATGATACACAAAACCTTGGATAGTGTTTTCCTGCAATAAAATAACACCAAACCATAATTAGACATTAATCAAGTAATAAAATAAAAATTTGTTCATGATATTTGCAACAATTTTCGATTTTTTAAGGTCAATTTTATGTAATAGGTTAATCTCCAAAAGTTAATTAGTGCCTAACGTTGCAAACTGTCCAACGTAACAATATCAACGAAAAGATTCCAACAAAGCCACGCTATGATCGGAGGGAAGGTCATGATTATGGAAAAGAAAAAGAATTGGATTAAGCCTAATCTGTAAATTATCCTAATGTTAAATAATCAATATTCTTTATGGATGGAGTAGTCATTGTTTATGTGATGATGGAAAAGTAAAATTTAGGTTTTTAGAGAGATTGTAAAAGCTTGAAATTTTGGGGTGACAAGTTTGAGAGACCACAAAGCTTATTATATAGAAAAAAAATATTGTAATCTTTAAAGATTTGGAAATAAAAACAAAAGTCTATTTGAATTTATTATTTTAAAATTAATTGATATTCTTACACGTTTGAAATCAATTTTTTTAAGTAGAATTTTTTTAATGTGTAAAAGAATCGTATAATAAGATTACAAATTGAAATAGGTTTTTCTTTTATATGTAATAAAATTGGGATTTCGACCAAAAAAAAATGTAATAAATTGGGATATTGTTTTCGATAGTAAACTTATCATCTATTTATGTTTATCGATTAGTTACTTTAATTTAAAAATACAATAAAAAATTTATATGTTATTTTATTGGAAAATTAACTTACACATGTCAAAATTTCGGATCGATCGATTGACACGTGTCACGATCGTGTTAATTATTATGTTTGACGCATCAAACTTTATATAATAAGATGCTCGTTTTTTATGTTTATGTAATCGATGGTAGTACAACAAGCTCTCTTCTCTCTCCTCAGGGGAGATTAGGGTTTTGAAGACCACCCCTCCGCCGCAACCGCCGTTCACCTGAAGATCAAGACAATGGAGAACCTCCACTCAACCTCCATCACCACAGGCTCCTCCCCACCCTCATGCCGTTCCAAAGCCTCGAAGCTCCACCGCAGCGGCTCCTCCTCCGCGACGTCTCCTCCTCCAAACCCAAAACCACCGCCGCATGTCCTTCCTCCTAGTGACTTCATGGCGATTCTCCCTCCTGAACCACCAGATCCACCCGATCTATCGGAAACTACTCGATCTGCCCAGATCCGTTTAACGCCGTGTATCCGTCAAGACTCTCAGAGCTTCTCACTGGTGCATCTGGTGGTGAATCCAGGGTACAAACCTTTAAATCCATCTCTGGTGGTGTTTTCCTTCTTCTCTCACACCACTCTCTCCAACCGTCCCATCCTCTGCGCCGGAGAACTCATCGCCGTCGACTGCGTGCTAGCAAGCAACTGAGGCAAGTCTCCCTCCTCCGGTGAAACCCTAAAAACCAGATTGAATTTGTGTTGGGCTTGGGTCTGGCCCACTGGATTTTGTGCCACTTTGGGCTTTAAAAAAGGCCCACTTTTAAAAACCCAGCATTGGAAGTCAGCTGGTGGTCGTGATGCTGTCGTGGGTCTTCCTTGGGCTTCTCAAACGAAACGAGCGTCACCCCTGGTGCATCCACAGCGAGGCTACTCTCAGCTCGGTGTAAATCCGCCACTCACGGTTCTGTGGCAGTGGCCAGGAAGCTTGCCGAGCAATTCGACGAGCACCTCTCGAACCTCTCTAGTAAGTGCCCGCTCCTTTGATCTTGTGATGATAAGCATAGATGAAGAGCGGCTAGGGGAGTTTACCATTGTGTTAGCTTGCTCTTTAGTAGGCTTGGAATCTATCTATAGGATAGGAAGATCTATGAATGTAGCTATGATGGTATCAATAGCACCAACTAGGTCTGGTGAATGGAAGTCAAGGATTGAGTGTAAAGCCAGGAAGTATGCTTCCATGGTGACTCGACATAAATCCCAAGTGATTAGGTCACTTGAGGCATTAGAACTTATAAGGAAAATCTCGGTAGAATCCGAATCCTTACAAATGGGTGGAGCTCTTTCATTAAGCTCAAAGGTTCACAAACCTCATGGTGTTCACCATGACGCTTCTTTTATGTGCAAAAGAAGTAAATTTATCTGTTGTAATTTCGTTTTGGTCCTCTATGCCGATGCACTAGCAAAGGTGGTTTTGTATTATGAACATCTTTGATGATTAAATATGAAGTATTGGTTTGACAAAAAAAAAGTAATCGATGGTAGTACATGAACAACACTATCTCAACATTATGCCGTAGATCATCCGATTTTAAATAAACAATGACAATAAAATCCAACAAACAATATAAACAACCTACATAAGACTAAAAAAAGTCTTATAAAGTGTAAATATTTTTTCTTTAGTGAGATGTACAAACCCAAACTCGAGTAAAGTTAACTAAATTTATAAGCAAAGGTATAACGAATCCTATAATATCAAACAACATACAAATACATCATGCACAATATGAAAATTTTATGTTACCGATAGCGATAACAAAAAAAAATTAACTCAAGATTATGCTATGTTTTTATGTTCAGATTTTTTTTTTTTAGTTTATGGATGCCATTGTGTCTTCCTCTATTACGATAAAGAAATACTTGGAGAATATGATATACTTGGAGAATAAGTATTGTATATATTTATTTCCTTTCTTTGTAAGGTCTAGAACCGACAATAACTTTATATAAATACCATTGTACTAAACCCTAAATAACATAAGAGAAAACAGAGCATTCTTCTAGCTTGTCATGGTAGCAGAGCCATACTAAAATTCTTTCTTTTTATTGATCATTATTAAGAGTTTCTCTTCTCTTAATTTCTTTCATAGACTCTTTTTACAATGACTGGAAAAGAAGAAACTGGTGGCGCAATGACTACTGCAGTTGCCGAGAAGAATACACTTATGTCTCCGTACTATCTTCATCCCTCTGATAGTACCGGACAAGTGCAGACACCCATTCTTTTGAATGGAGCAAATTATGAACGATGGGCGAAGCTGATGTTAAATTCGCTTCGAACTAAGCGAAAGTTAGGGTTTGTTGATGGAACTCTAAAACGACCAGTCAATAATCCTGAAGATGAAGAAAAGTGGGATATGGTCAATTCAATGATCATTGGTTGGATCTACAGTAGCGTGGAGCCGAAGTTACGACCGTCGATTTCTCTTGTGGACAGCGCAAAGGCGATGTGGGGAAGTCTCCAAAGGAGGTTCTCTGTGAGTGATGATACAAGAATTCATCAACTTCATGCAGATATTGCATCTTGCAAACAGAATGGTGAATCGGTTGAAGTGTATTTTGGAAAGTTGAAAGTTATGTGGGATGATTTAGCTGATTTCGAAAAAGGTTTCTCATGTTGTTGTGGAGACCCATAATGTGCTTCGATGGTGAAGTATGAGAAGAAGGAAGAAAAATTGAGAGTTCATCAATTTCTAATGGGTCTTGACAACTCTCGATTTGGAACAACTCGATCAAATTTGTTGAGTAGACAAACCGAACTCAATCTTGATTCGGTATACTCTTAGATTATTCAAGAAGAACGTCACTTAAATGTGATGAGAAGTGATGACCGGATTCTAGCTGTAGGACTCTCGGCGGTGACACATTCCTCAATGATACAACCGAACACACAAGCAATGACTAATGCTCAAGCAGCAGCTACTCTGTTCATGAAATCCAACTCCGTTTGTTCTCATTGCGGAAAGCCAGGACATGATTCGAGTCACTGTTTTCAAGTCATTGGTTATCCAAAATGGTGGGACAAAAGCAAACCGTCTGGTGGAAGAGGAATTGATAGAGGAGGTAGAGGCAAAGGAGCTGAAACACAAGGAAGAGAACGTGGTGGCCTGGGTCTGGTTTCTGTGCTTACAACACACAACTCGGAGAAGTAAAAACCGGAACTGAGGTTAACGTTTCTGGGATACCAAATCTTACTTCAGATCAATGGGCGTCATTAGCTCAGTTTGTCAACACCCAGAAACAAAATCAATCCGACAAGCTCACGGGTAAGAAAGAAAAACTTCTTTTATTTGGTAAAGAAAGATGACATGATATTATTATTGACTCGGGTGCTAGTCATCATATGACGGGAGATATTTCTCTTCTTACTGACGTTGAAACAATAGCACCGTGTCCAATCGCATTGCCGGATGAGCAAGTAACATGGGCCACAAAACGTGGAAAGTTGAATCTTGGTGGTCGACTTATATTAAGCCGTGTTTTCTTTGCTCCAAATTTATCTCTTACCCTTGTCTCTGTATCACAACTTCTTCGTGAGGTTGCTGGGTTTGTGTTATTTACTAAGAAGTATTGTGTGATACAGGACCTCGCTTCGAAGACTTTGATTGGAGCGGGTGAAGAACGTGACGGGGTTTTTCATTATACGGGACCAGTTGCAGTTCAAGCTGGGCATATGGGAAAGTTGCAAACTAGAGACTTGTGGCATTGTCGTATGGGTCATCCGTCATCTAAAGTTCTTTCGGTTTTATCAAGTGTTGGTGGTTTTTCTAGTAATTTAAGCAATTTTGAGCATTCTTGTGGGATTTGTCTTCGAGCTAAACAAACTTGAGATTCGTTTTCAGTTAGTTCTAATAAAGTGGACGAGTGTTTTTCTTTAATACATTGCGATTTATGGGGACCTTATCGGGAACCGTCTACTTCTGGTGCAAGATATTTTTTAACCATCGTCGATGATTTTTCAAGAGCAGTATGGACAATTCTATTATTGGAAAAGAAAGAAGCACCCAATGCTTTAAAAATATTTTGTGCTTATGCAGAGAGACAATTCAAGAAGCAAGTTAAAACGGTTCGAAGTGATAATGGATCCGAATTTATTTGTTTGAAGCAATTTTTTGCGGAAAAGGGTATCATCCATCAAACCTCTTGCGTTGAAACTCCTCAACAAAATGGACGAGTAGAAAGAAAACATCGTCATATACTAAACGTTGCTCGAGCTTTGTTGTTTCAAGGAAATTTACCGAAACGGTTTTGGGGAGAAAGTGTGTTGGCGGCAACTTATTTAATTAATAGAACTCCGACGAGCTTGTTGCATAACAAAACCCCCTATGAGCTTCTATATGGAGTACCACCAGCCTATGATAATCTTAGGATCTTTGGCTCTTTATGCTTTGCTCGGAGATTATCTCGAGGAAAAGATAAATTTGATGCGAGGAGCATTCGGTGTGTGTTCCTAGGATATCCAATGGGGGGAAGAAAGGTTGGTTGGTTTGTGATCTTGATACAAACAACATATTCGTATCTAGGGATGTTGTGTTTCAAGAAGAAAATTTTCCGTTTGCACATATGGATATTACGGAGCAATCGTTTGAGCTCCAACCATCTACGTTAGCTCGCC
Source organism: Draba incana (assembly GCA_963576765.1). Taxonomy (NCBI): domain Eukaryota; kingdom Viridiplantae; phylum Streptophyta; class Magnoliopsida; order Brassicales; family Brassicaceae; genus Draba; species Draba incana. Next base: position 17,202,298 of record OY755205.1, read on the forward strand.
TTCCTACTGATTTTGATGATGATATTCCGCTAGTTGCAGCTCCTTCACCGGATCCAGAAGTAATTGAAGCAGGGGGAGAGTCGATGGTATCTACGGAACAAAACACGGAGCCACAACCTGAGACCGAACCAATTGAATCTGCAATTGAAACTAAAAATGTTGTTGAAGAGATACTTGGTAGAGGACGGCGGAATAAACAACAATCTGTTTTGCTACGTCCTTATGTTACTTATACTGCAAGTTTTAATGAAAAACCCACTCATGTCACTTCTTCTACCGCGTCAGAGTCTTCGGGTCAGTGCTCTTATCCCTTATCTCATTATGTCTCTTGTCATCAATTTTCACCTCATATACAAGCATTTATGGCTGCGGTTCAAACACATGTTGTACCAACTTCTTATAAAGAAGCCTTTGAAGATGAACGTTGGAGATTTGCAGTGAGTGGTGAGATGAATGCACTTGAACGAAATGAGACATGGACCATTACGAATTTACCTCCTGGTAAACAAGTCATTGGTAGCAAATGGGTATTTACAATAAAGTTTCATTCTGATGGCACCGTTGAACGCTATAAAGCAAGATTGGTAGCACTTGGAAATCGACAAGAAGAGGGAGTTGATTATAATGAAACCTTCGCACCAGTAGTGAAGATGAATACTATGCGAATTTTGCTAGGGATTGCTTCTGCACGAGGTTGGGAACTCCATCAAATGGATGTTCACAACGCTTTCCTACATGGAGAATTAGAGGAAGAAGTTTATATGAAACTCCCGCCTGGTTATTCATCCTCTAAACCAAATCAAGTTTGTAAGATGAAGAAAGCGCTTTATCGACTTAAGCAAGCTCCCCGATGTTGGTTTGCTCGTTTGTCTACATCGTTGCTTCAGTTTGGTTTTAAACAAAACCGGCATGATTACTCCTTGTTTACATTGAATAGAGGTGGATCAACCATGTTTGTTCTTGTCTATGTTGATGATTTGATTATTGGTGGTGATAACTCGAAGCTTATCTCAAGTTTCAAGTCATATCTTAATCGATGCTTCCATATGAAAGACTTAGGTGATTTGAAGTATTTTTTGGGTCTTGAAGTTTCACAGGGAAAGGAAGGTCTTTATCTATCTCAACGTAAATATGCATTAGATATAATATCTGAATGCGGTCTTCTTGGCTCAAAACCGGTGGACTCTCCTATTGAACAATATCATAACTTAGCTCGTGACGAAGGAGCGTTTTATACAGAACCAACTAAGTATAGACGTTTAGTTGGTCGTCTGGTTTATCTGGTTGTCACAAGACCTGAATTAAGCTATGTTGTTCACATACTTGCACAGTTTTTGCAGCAGCCGCGACACAAGCATTGGGAGGCAGCCATTCGGGTGGTTCGATATTTAAAAGGATCACCAGGCCAAGGTGTTCTTCTTAGTTCAAAGAATAATCTTTCTTTGTCCGCATATTGTGATGCGGATTGGGCAGCGTGTCCTCTCACGCGACGATCACTCACCGGATATGTTATCATGCTTGGAGATTCTATAGTCTCATGGAAAACGAAGAAACAACCGACGGTCTCACGTTCATTAGCAAAAGCTGAATATAGAGCCATGGCGATGACTTATAGTGAGCTTAAATGGACAATAGAGTTGTTAGAGTCCTTGGGAATTCATCGTCTTGATCCAGTACCATTTCATTGTGATAACAAGGCAGCTTTGCATATTGCGGCTAATCCCGTTTTTCATGAACGAACAAAGCATATAGAGGTTGATTGTCATTTTGTTAGAGATGCAGTCTTGGATGGAATCATTGCCACTCAACATATTGGCACTATGGAGCAACTTGCGGATATATTCACCAAGCCTCTTGGACGATAACAAATGCGGTATTTACTTGACAAGATGGGCGTTCGCGATCTACACGCTCCATCTTGAGGGGGAGTATTACAATAAAGAAATACTTGGAGAATATGATATACTTGGAGAATAAGTATTGTATATATTTATTTCCTTTCTTTGTAAGGTCTAGAACCGACAATAACTTTGTATAAATACCATTGTACTAAACCCTAAATAATATAAGAGAAAATAGAGCATTCTTCTAGCTTGTCATCCTCCAACCACTTTCCAAATATGCATGATGTCTATCTATATTGACTAGATAGATAGTGTAATGGAAGTATTTATGGACAATTGCTTTTTGTTTATGACTCTTCCTTTGATGTATATTTGTCGAATCTTAGCAAGATTTTGCAAAATTGCGAAAATTTTATCATGTCCTTAACTGGGAGCATTTTCACTTCATGATAAGAGATAAGATCATCCTAGGTTATAGAGTATCAAATATAGAAAATGAGGTGTATAAAGCAATGGTGATGTTACAAACACCATCAAACGTCAAAGGCAGTTCTCAGACATGACAATTTAGATATAATTTTCATCAAAGATTGCTCGACCTTTTACTCAAATACTAGATGAGAACCCGCGAAAACGCGCGGGTATCCATTTATTCCGAATACTATTTCTTATAATTGTTAATTTCATAACATTTTCACACAAAAATTAGTTATCATATTATTGTATGGCCTTGTAATGTTATGTAAATTGTATAGGTGGTTATGTCTGTGTTTCTGGATGTTTTTATTTTTATTAACGACGTTCTTTTGATGAGATATGTATATTATGCTATATTTTTCCGGACATAAATTATATTGGTTGCAATAATTTTAAATTTGAAAAAGGATGAGATCTTTTTATTTAAAATACTGATTTTAAAATATGTTTATTGGACATTATAAAATATTAAAATAGTTTGGATGGTTATATAAATTTTAATGAAACGATTTGTATATAAATGGTATGGATTTTTTTTTCCAATTTTCCTTTAAAATATTATACCTTAAGCTGGAATTTATGTAGAAAAAAGAATAAAACATGTGGGTGAGTATATCTTAAGCTGGATATCTCTTTGCTTTGTAGATTAAAGTTAGTTTCTCTAATTTCTATTTTTAATAACAATATAAGGGAACATATTTCGATGTGGGATAGTATTTGTAGGGTTTGTTGCAGCTATGGAATAGCTTTGCTACTCTTTTGGTATAGTTTCTATTTTCTCATCGAACTGTTGTGAGACGTCGTTGCATTAGGAGTACGAAAGACTTTTTTTGTTCAATCATAGCACATTCATTGACATAAAATTTGAAAACCATTATACATATATTACCTGAATTCTCGAGTCCAGTGCTACCACTATTGAGGATAACATGTGACCTTTAATGTTTCTTGATGAAGATTGGCGTTAATGCTATTTTATGCATCACACCTCATTAAGAAAGGAAACGGTGGATATATACATCTACATAGCATGAGCTAATGGAGAACCATATTTTAATTTATAACCTTATATACTTGAACATTATTATTGAAAATAGAAAAGTAAATAAGCATAACTTCAAAAAGGCACAATATATTTAGTTGCTACAAAGACTGTTAATGCCAAATTGCTTCTCAATATTTGCATACTGAGAGGAACAAAAGCCTAAAGAGGTTTGTTATTATCCTAGAAGGTGGATTCTTTCGAAAGTTCTTTATTATCACTTGCTCTCTCAATAGTGAAATGAGGTCGTTGAAAAAGTAAAGTGCTCATTGGTGGCCTAACGTATACAATCTTGTCCAAGGTTCTTCGGTTATATGTGTCATTGATTGTGCAAGTCCCCATGTCTTCTCACTTGTTGGAATTACCTGGAAATATCATTGGAAAAGATCGTACAGTAGAACAGAGTTGATAGACAACTTATGAAGTTTGGATATTGAACTAAAATATCCTATGATCGAAACCTTTGAGTTTGGAGAAAGTAGTCATCAAAAAAGTGGTAAGGGACATGTCTTAATTAGTTGTCTATGGATCTTTTAGGTCTAAATTTTTTGACGGACTTTTTGTTCTTTGTTACCTAAGTCAATTATCTACAGAGTAGCACAAAAGAGACCAAAACCATTAAGTTGAGCTTAAAACTAAACCCAGCATAAGTAAACTACTTTCCCATTAAAACAAAAAATAACTAATTCATATCTAAATTGATTTTCATTAGAAGAAGAAATAACACATTTAAAATAATTAAACTGGTTTTAAATGTTTAACTGTTCTAATGAATATGATTTTCTCGACCTTATATATGAGAAAAGATTTACACGTTTATAGTCCCCAAAGGCAAACTCAACATGAAGGAAGAAACATGACAAACAATATTCACCTTAACTCTACCAACTTCTTTGATGGCAGAGATGATCTTGTCTTGATGTTTAAAGAGAAGATTCAACCGTCGATATATATCACCACATCCGATGGCTTTATCAAAGTGACAATGTATTTTAAAAGAATTCCCAATCTGTAAAGTAATTTTACTGTTGTTGTGGAGGCTTAAGAAATATTAAGTTATTCTTCTCGAAGATATCCAAAGAAATAAAGTATTCATATTGGGATCATTTTTTGATTACACATTAACCATAAATTCATTTGTTAGTGTCAATGCACAAGGTAACTATTTTCAGCATGTCATCGACATAGCATAATTACTCTGTTCTTCAAACCCAATTCCAAACAATATAGGCTTGGTTTAGAACTTTCTAGTGTCCTACATATGTGCACCATTATCAACTCTGTTAAAATATAAAACCGAATAGCAATGAAATATCGATATTTAGAGATTAGAATTACCATATGCACTGGTGGTGCCTTCCTCTTGTACAATGCCAAGAGTTTCCATGTCGAAGTGAAATTCTTTTTTTCTGCAACTGCATTAAAATTTCCAAATTTAATTACATTTAGAGTAAAAGAAGTGAACATGTGCAAAAGTATCCTTTCATATGAACATGAATATCTTCATATATTTCATACACTGCAAGAGTACAAAAGCTCTCCAAAATTATACAAGCTTGTATTTTGATAATCATCATGTTATTCGTGAAGAGTACAAATCTCATTGTTTTATTTTATTTTTTGGGGATCATTTTTTGGAGTTGTTGTGGTAGGGAAAAAGATCACTATCATGAAATATAGGGTAATAAATAAAAAGACACTTTCTAATTGTTCATGTTCTAAGAAGAACATGACTGGTTCAAGATTAACTTTTCTTTTCACAAGGGAAAATATCAATGACAAAAGAGGAAGATAGCATATCATGGTTGTAAAAAATGTAACGGTACAAAATCAACTAACACATAAATTATATAAGCAAGTGTTTAGATGCTCAAGCCACCAATAAATCTATAAGTATGTTAGTAAGGAAAAAAAAATTGAAATTAGGGAAAAGAAGAACAAGCCTTGTCGAACAAAACTCATAGTACTGATGTAAAGAAAGATTTGCGAGGTAAAAGGAGATATGAAATAGTAACCATTTGTATAACTCTCTGCTTAGGGAGTGGAAGAAGTCATGGTTAAAGCATTATTAGTTCATGGTTAAAGCATTATTAGTGGTAAGGGAAGTGACACACATTACTCTCTTCTTAGTGAGTAGAAGAGAATAGCTTATTGGGAAGACAGATATTTGAAGTTCCAGAGAAGAAGATTTCAGTCAATTAGATCTTGAGAAAGTATTATCATGTTCTTTGAATCGACCTCATGTTTTCTCTCTTATAATCAGTTTCATTTCTTGAATAATCGAAGCAGGTGAAGCATCACATTCAAAACCCCATTTTTTAGTGACTAATTTTTTTGTAAAATAGAAATTAATTAATTTTTCTAAAAATTAAATGGACAAATGTCAAAAATATAGAATGCCACATGTCCACCTAGCTCATGGAGAGTGTTGGCCATCTTTTAATATAGAACTAGATGAGAGCTCGTGCATACGCGCGGGTTTGTTTTATATACAATATTTTTGTATGATATGTTATAGGTACAAATACATTTATATGAGTATATACTGCTTGTTATTTTTAAGGTTAGATTTTTTGTTTCCTACATTTTCATATGATCAAAATGACTTAGTGTGACTAACTAAGTAGTGTTTTGTTGGAAACAATATAAGAAACCAAAGATGGAAGCTAAAAACTTATTAGAAAGCTATGACATTTTATATGATAGACATGGCTTAGTATATTGTGTACTTTTTTATTTTGGTGAAAGTATATTTTGTTTTAGAAGTGAAAATAATCATAAATTTTCTCCTTCCTGATAAAATGGCAGAGAAGGAGTTTAAAATTTTTACGATTTCTTTATAAATTAGCTTCTTCACTTTTGTTGAATCGAAGAATTACTACTCTTTTAAGACGGTCAAGTAGACCCCAACATTAAGCTTCTAATTTTGCTTTCCTCAGAAAGCTTTGTAAAAGACAAAGATAATTCAAAATTTTATTCCTTCATCAACTAAAGAGTAAGTTCATTAGGGATTTCATGCATGAATACAATGAATTTTAAAATTACATTTTAGTAGAAAAATATGACACGACTAAAAACAACAACGATTACAATTTGGGGAAAAAATTAAAAACCTTGCGAAATCATGAATGTGAGAAAGAGAATGAGCACAGTTAAGAATAGAGTTAAGAAAACAGCTCACGGGAGGTGAAGCTCCACATACACATGGATATGCCGAGTTCATAGCCATACTCATTTGTTTAGAAGCATGGTGATGGTCTTTTTGTCCCTTGCTTCCTGCAATTCCAAAGACATTTTAAGATGCGACATTATACTAGTTATAGGTTGGAGAAGTGAAGATATCCCAAAGTCATGAAAGATACATCGTTTCACATATTATGTGTATGTGATGTGCATACTAATTATAAATGCAGAAATTCACGATTTTGGAATTCAGAAGCTAGTGTCGATCAACACTGAGAGGGTGTGTCGATCGACACCCCATAAAAATTTGATCCAGACTTCGACATCAGATGCTAGTCTCGATCGACACCAAGCCACTGTCGATCGACACCCCGTGCAGAAAGGTCCAGATTTTGCGAAATCTTTGGTTAGTGCAGAGGAAAAAGTCTACAAGCCTAAGGTCTCATTCCCTAGAGCGAGAAGGTCCAAACAGGAGGTTGATGACACTATTTGCAAGGCGATGATAAACAAGATCATGATTGAGATGAATTTAGTCGAAGCGGTTAAGCTTTCACCTGCATTAAGGAGGTATGTCAAGAGGATGGTTGCAAATGGTGTGAGTCCTGAGGAATGGGCACTGCTTACTGGAAACATTAGAGCGATTCTCTTGAACACGGCTCCAGTACCAAAGAAGAAGAAGAAGGGGGTGATAGTCTCTGAAGAAGTCAATGCGATGATTCAGAGTAAGATTCCAGTCAAGCTACCGGATCCAGGAAACTTTGTACAAAACTGCTCAATATTGACTGGGAAGTTTCCTCATTCTCTTTGTTATTTAAGATCGTATATTAATTTGATGCCACTCTTTGTTGTTATTAGACTTAGAATGACATATCTTAAGGCGACTAGGATCTCTCTTATCCTAGCTGATCGATCAAGGAGAATCCCAGAAGGTGTCTTAGAGGATGTTTCGATTATGATTAAAGACTGCATTATTCCAACCGACTTTGTGGTTTTGGAATACGATGAAAAACCTCAAGATCCTATTATTTTAGGAAGATCATTCTTAGCTACAACTGGTGCTACCATTGATGTGCGAAAAGGGAAGATAAAGCTTGATCTAGGTGATGTTGTCATGGATTTCGACATGGACAAAACAAGGAGGAAACCATAGATGGTCAAACTTTTTCTGTGGATACTTCAATGGAAGAAGAGCCAATCAAGGAGCATTCAGAGGACATTGTTATTGGGGTTAGAGAGGAACTAGTTGTTACAGAGACATTGGTTGAAGAACCTCCAATAGAGCAAATGTACACACTTCCTGAACCAAAATCTCCTGATTTCGTCAATAAAGATTTAAAGAGTGAAAAAGCTGTTACGCACTTATGCAAGCAACGAGTTTTTCGTAGAATGCTTGGTTTTTCTTTTGATGATCTTGCAGGAATATCTGAGTATAAAAAAGAGGTGAATCGTAGCAAGGTGAATGATATATCATGGTTTTTACCCTGTTTAAGCCATGATATAAGTCCTATATCTAGAGTCTTTGTTATGTTTTGTGTTGGTTTTAGAGTTTTTTCAGGTACAAGGACGATTGGAGCTTAAAAGATGTTTACTGGAGATTTTGGAGCATTCGCGGAATGAAGTGGCAAAATGCAAAGTTCGGAATGAAGATTTGAAGTCTGTGTCGAGCGATACCATCACTGAGCATCGCTCGACACTACGACTTGAGAAGCAGAAGAATCCGAGTTTGAAGTTGGTGTCGATCGACACCATCTATTAGTGTCAATCGACACCCTGCGCGACCAAGCCCAGATTTTAATCAGAAAAGTCCGTTCGAAGCCCGAAGTTTCCAGATGTTTACTTTTAAGTTTCTAGCCGACTTTGTACCCCTATATATGTGTTTTCTAAGTCATTGTTTAGACGGACGCTTTATTTTACTTAACTCTTTGATTTATCTTTTAATAAAACCATGTTTTCATTATTCGATATGTCTGAGTAGTTTCCTTTGTTAGGTTTAGGGTTATTCGAAAGTGTTTGATAAATTGCTGATCTGATCTGATTGTTAGGATAATATCATTAGAATATTCTTCATCTTGACTTGCTTTTATTGTTGATTTTAGCGTCATGAACTGAAATCTAATCTTAGGATAATTAATAGAAACGAGAGTTTGATTAATTTCCTGATCTAGTCTTTGATGAGCAAAATTCCTATTCGCAGAGGAATTTGGCTTAGAGTTTTGTGAACAATTGAACCTGAAATTAATGCTTGTTTAGATTCATAGGATTCGCAAAGGAATTTGGTTTTCTAGGATTTGTTCATAGATAATATTCGCAGCGGAAGCTGGTTTGTTTTACTTTCGTGTTCATGTTCAAGAACTGTGCTTTAATAATCCTATCAATTGATTTATCTGCAATTTTGATTCACTGGAGATTTCCCTGTGCCTAGCGCTTTTCTCTAATTGATTTACAACAGTTTTTATTGCTTTGTTTTTGCATTCTTATAATCTTGCTTAGCATAATTCGAACTCATAAATCTATTGTGTTTTCTGATTCCCTGTGGATTTCGATACCTAAAGTACTACATTGATCTCTTAATTTGAGAGAGTTAGCTCTAGGTTAATTTGAGCATATCAGTGAAGCTTAAAAAGAACTCAAGACCTCTCTCCAAGATCAGGATTGTCATCCCTTCAAAGCTAAAGGCGAAAGGAGAAGAAGTTGTTCAAGAAATGATGCAGAATACCATGAAGCTTTTTCCTGGAATTATTCCATGGAAAAGTGCAGATCCACACGACACCTAAGTTCCTTAACACAGTCCAGCTAATGACTGAAAACAAGCGCTTAGTAGGAGGCAACCCACTTGTGAGTCTAATTATTTATTTTATTTTGTTTTCTTTTGCAATTTTATGTTCGGCTTTGTTTTTGGTTTTGATTTTTAGGAGAATAAAACGTAAGGATAAACTTCAGATGCTTATATCGATCAATACGAGTGATCATGTCACTCGATGCTAGGGGTGGGCGTTCGGGTTTCGGTTCGGTTAATTCGGTTATCAGGTTTTCAGTTTTAGGAATATAATACCCATTCGGGTATTTTTAAATTTCGGATCGGTTTCGGTTCGGTTAGTGTCGGTTATTGTCGGTTTCAATTTCGGTTACCTGATATATTCATACTTACGTAATTTTTAGTCTAATTTGGTTTGATTAATTTATTTTTAACTCAAGTTTTCCAAAAAATATATAACAAAAATGAAAATTCTAAATAATCTATCTAATTAAATTAATTATTTTAACCAAATATACCTACAAATCTCGAATCAACCGAAAAAACTATAAAAGAGCTAAAAAAATGCATAAATTATGTAAACATTATATCTAAATATATATATAGTTAATTTTATGTTTTGTGTAATTCGGATACCCATTTGGTTTTCGGTTCGGTTCGAGTTCGGTTTCGGTTTTTCGATTTTAAGAAAATGAAACCCATTCGGGTATTTTATAAAATCAGATTCGGTTTGGTTCGGATAATTTCGGGTCGGGTTTGGTTTGGTTTTTTGATTTCGGATATTTTGCCCAGCCCTAATTGATGCAAGCAAAACTCATAGGTGTCGATCGACACCACTATCAGTGTCGATTGACACCACGACCAGGTTACGTTTTTCTCTTTATTTTTCAATTCGTTTCATTTTGTTATCTTTTATTTTCACCAACTTCAGGCTTAACAACACTAGGGACAATGTAGTTTAAGTCTGGGGGAGGTAGTTACTAACTATTGTTTTATGTTTTGAGTTTTATGAGTCAATTTTTCGTTTTTCGGGTCAAAAACTCCCCTTCTACTTGTTTTGAACAGCACTCAAAGGACCATTACAATGCAAGTTGGATGGTTTTACTAGGTGAGTAACTGCAAGTGGATCGGTTCAACGGTGCGAGTTTAGATTTCTAGAGAACGTCAGAAAAGATATTGCAGACCCTGCCCCTAATGAACTCTAATTTCTTATCTTGGGCGTTGGTAATCGCGCGACTTGATTCATCTTTCAACACTAGAAAGCGAGGACGAACCGCTCTTGAAACTTCTTCCTGATGTTGATACAAGTGTCCTAGATCGATATATAAAAAAAGAAGCCTCATGACCCTTTATTCTAACAAGAAACAACAGTAATGAGCGGTTATCTAGTGAACACATAGAGATGCCAAGGAAATAAAAAAGTCTACAGAAAAGTGTAGTTCAAGCAGAAAAGTGCAATTCCGAAAATAAATAAAAGTTCAAAGAAATTGGCATGCATCTCTATGATATCCTTAATTGGGTTAACAGTTATGAAGAGAAGAGAGAGGGTGAAACGCAAAGGAAGGGAAATAATCTAGAAGGTCTAGTGATCAATATTCCCTCGACGAGACCGCACCTAAATAAATGAAAGGGGTTTACAACTGAAAGTCCGAGTTTCTCTAAGGGGTTGGGAATCAATCTGGAGGACTGCTAAGCTTCTTGGGACACATCGAAGTATTACCGGATTGACTTTGCAGGTATGTGGTTTATAAAGGAGTAAGTATATCTATTTTGCTTAGGGACAAGCAAAAAACTAAGTATGGGGGAGTTGATATATCATGGTTTTTACCCATTTTCAACCATGATATAAGTCCGTTTCATAGAGTCTTTTATGTGTTTTCCTAGTGTTTTAGAGTCTTTACAGGTTAAAGGATGTTTGGAGCATAATTGATGTTTACTGGATATTTTGGAGCATTGAGGAAGGAAGAGTCAAAGTGTCGAAATTCGGAATTGAAAATCAAAGTTAGTGTCGATCGACACCCTGTTCGCACAAGCCAAAATCAAGTTTTGGAAGATAACCGTTTTTGCCGAGAAGTTCCAGATGTTTACAATTATGTTTTATGACGGTTTAAGAACCTTATATATATGTATTCGCAGTCATTTTTTAGGCTTACACTTTATTTTATCAACTTTTAAGAGATATCTATAGTTAATATGTTGTTTGCTTTATTCGTCATGTCTGAGTAGTTCTCTTGTTAGGTTTAGGGTTATTCGAAAGTGTTTGATGAGTTGCTAGATTCAATTTATTGTTACGTAGTTCTTCATCTTGACTTGTGTTTATTGCTTATTCTAGCTTAGCTACCTAGAATCTGATCTTAGGTTAATTTGTAGACACGATAGTGTTATTAATTGCTTGAACTAGTCTTTGATGAGCAAAATTCTTATCTGCAAAGAAATTTGATTTAGGGTTTTGTGAACAATTGAACCTGATATTAATGCTTGTTTAAATTGATAGGATTCGCAATGACAGTTGACTTTCTAGGATTTAGACATAGATAATCTCTACAGCGACATCTGATTGATTTTACATTAGTATTTCAAGTTTAAGAATTGTGTTTTATAATTCCTAACTATCTATTTATATCTGCAATTCCGATTCACCTGAGATATGTTAGGCCTGGCTTTTATTTTAATTGATTTATAACCGTTATCATTGCTTGCTTTATTTACTTGTTTTTACATTCATATCATCCTGCTTAGCATAATTTGAAAGTTTAATTCTATTGTGTTTCCTGATTCCCAGTGAATTCGATGCCCTAAGTACTGCAATTGATCTCTTAATTTGAGAGAGTAGTTCAAAGGGAAATTTGAGCATATCACACACCAGTTGTCCAATCACCAACTAAGAGATTTGCTTTGCAATCATGGGTGGTAAAAACGACTATGCAGTGAGGATTGTGTTAGGGCAAATAAAAGATTACCAGATTCATGTTATTCACTATTTTAGTCACACCCTAGACAATTTACAACGTAAGTATGCTAGAACAGAAAAGAGTTACTTTCGATTATGATCACATTCTAGAAGTTTTGATCATATTATAATTACAACGTAAGTCATTTGGTATACACAAACCACAATGGTCTTATATATTTCTTGTTTAGGAAATGTGATATTTTTATTTTCCTTCCATTTGTTGTATTTTGGTTTGTACACAAATTTATGGCAACGACATTGCTACTAATGAATAACAGTAGGGGTGGGCATTCGGTTTTTCGATTCGGTATCGGTTCGATTTTTTGGTTATAGCTAAAATGAATCCATATAGAACCAAATGAGTTATGGGTCGGTTCGGTTCGGATTCGGTTCGGTTTTTCGGTTCCGAGTATTTTTGCCCACCCCTAAATTATACTAGTTTCTAAATTGTTTGAGGCTGAAACAGATCAATTTAAGTGGGCATTAAATATATTTGAATGCCTAGTGGCATGGGCTTTTAATATCACATTACCCAAAGAAAGTAGAAATTAAAAACAAAGTCTAGTCATTTGCTTTGGGGAGACAAAACGGTGTCTCTAACCGGAAAGCGAAGGAAGAAGCGAAAAGAACACCGAAGGATGGAACTTTGAAAATGGCTTCTCATCTGCAACTCTCTCTTTAGCCGTTTCTATTTCTTCTTTCCTCATTTTTTCCTCATTTTTCTCTTTCTACCAAAACCGGAGAAGAAGCATCCCGCCATGGCCGCCGCCGCAGTCGTATCCATCATCGGCGGCGGCAAGAACCGGAGTGGCAGAGCCCGGTAAAGACGCCCCTATTCGCCCTCTCTCCCAGGGATCGAAATGTCTTTCCTGTGTGGAAAAAGGCAGACAGGTTGGAGCCAGGCAATTCTATTTCCATTTAGTAATATCAATTTATGTTTTTTGAACCAGAAAGAAATCACACTAATTTCATAGCTTTTCTCTGGCATTTTCTGGTTTTTTTTTTTTTTTTGGTGACAATTTGAACGAAGGAAGATAGATACAATTAGTTGTCGTTTACGGATGTTGAAAGAGAGGAAGAAGATGTTGCTATTATTTTTCTACCAGAAATGTGAAATCTTTATGCACCCATACTATGTGCTCTATTCCTCTGTAGCCTTATTTTCCTGATGATGAAATTAACCTCAATTATATCAGTATTGTATGGTGATGGTGTTACAGTTGTATATTGATTAAAACATATTGAAAAGGGAAATGTGAGGCTTTTAGGGCTCTTCACAATAACCAGAGAATCCAAATCAGGGTAGAATCTAATAATTGCCAGCATTGAGCTTGGACTCGTAGTAAGATCTATTCTTTAGCGGTCATTCTGCTTTCAAGTGCTTCTGAGCTTATAGAAATGGTGGACCTTTATTTTGAGCAACAAGCAAAACGATCGTTAGTAGATGATATTATTCTCTCTGCTCTTATAGATAGAAGTGTCCTAACTTCTCCACAGGGCTTCTTCTCTATCTCCATCATCTGTTTCATCAACAAACCGTAACTAGAAGCCACGGTTATGCTGTTGAACCTGTACCTGCCAAGCTGTTAGAATTGTCTCCATACCACTGCATCGTCACACAATTCTTTTCAAAACCAAACCTGCTACAGAATTTCTGAATCTGAAACTGCAAGAATCTTGTCAACAAGTTCCGAAAACTATAATGTGCAAATGGGTATAACAATACAATCGATTCTTAACCGACTTGCCAAACGTTATGGCTGATTTGTCAAAGTTAATCCGTTGGCCATATGCATTGCCATATTGGTTGATGACATGTATCAGTTCTTGACTTTGTTCTTCAGTAGCTTTGCAAAAGAACAAGGTGTCATCTGTTTGCAGATATAGAAATTCGAGGACTGGCCTGAGCAACTTTCATACCCGTGATTCGCCCCCCTGCCTCTGCCACGTGTAAGTTTGCGAACAACACCTTTGTGCATAGTATAAAGAGATATGGAGATAGGGGGCCGCGTTGGCGTAGCCCTCAATGGGGAGTGATAGGTCCTTTAGGTTCACCATTGAAAAAAATATGGTAAGAGACCGAATTAACACATGGCATAGTCCAAGAAAACCATTGTTCAGCAAAACCCATCTTCAATATAAGGGCCTCTAGAAAACTTCATTCCACTTTGTCGTATGCCTTACTTATATCCGTTCTAATGGCCATAAAAATTTCTTTGCATTTAGCCTTCGTTTGTAGTGCGTGAAAGCCTCTTGGGTCACACTTCCTATAACAAAAGCAGATTGTCTCTCCGAGATCACCTTTGGGAGTAGTTTCTTTAGCCGGTGACATAACACTTTGGATAAAATTTTATAGCCGACTTTGCATAGACTAATGGATTTGACTTCTTTCATAGCCCGTGGTTTCTCGACCTTGGGAATAAGGCATATATTGACTCGTATAACCCGGTATCGAACACTCCTGATGCCAAGAAACCTTTAACCATATCAATAACTCGTGGGCTTATGATATGCCAGAATTTATGGTAAAAAGAGCATTGTCATCCCATCTGGTCCTAGGGGCTTCTCACGATGAATTGCGAAGACTGTGGCCTTGATTTTCGCCGCGGACACCTCTCGTGTAAATGCGTCATTCATAGCTTCGATCACTAACAGTGGTACATGGGCCAGCGATGTTACTAGATTTGTCACCCCTAAAGATGAGAACATCTCTTGAAAGTCCCGAGTTGTGATTTCAATTTCTGCCTCCTTCTCTGTCCATTTAGCCTTAGAGGTGAGTATTTCAACAATTTGGTTTCGGGCACTACGTTGTTGGGTAAATCCATGAAACAATTTGGTATTTGTGTCCCCTTCTTCCAACCACAAGATTGATCAGCTATTGGTTCGTCAAAAATTTTATTCCTCAACCATAGCCACTAGTAATTGTTCTTGAACTTCGGCGGCTTCTTCCGCGTAGTATTTAGTGATATAATAAGATAATCAGTAAGATTTCATTTAGGTTTACAAATCAATTTTTTGTTTTTTATAAACATTAGGTCACTGGCCGACCATTAGCCTAATTTCTAAATGGTGCATGTTTTCAGTATACTTACCATCTGCCACTAGATTAATGTCACTTTACAGTCTACAAATCAATTAAAATTAACAAACCAACAAACCCTATAATAAGCTAGTATATGAGCAGCTAATGACATAACATGACATAAATTCATAGACACAATTAGCAATTATTTGACTCTCAAATTCTGAATATAAATTTGCAAACCATTGCAAAGCTCATAAGACAGAAAAATTGACCGAATAATCTCTCGCTTTCTCCTTTGTCCCTTTGTCCCTTTGTTGATATATAGGGACGACAAGTATGCGTCGATCGTACGTCTTCGGATCATACTGATGACTATATATGTTTATATATGTGGCCTATGTATAGATTTCCCCTTTTTAGGTTTATAGAAATGACAATCAAGAATCCACTTCCATGCCATGCAATTTAAAAAAGAAGTTCCACTCACCGATGAATAAAGGAGAATGACGAATTAAAAGTTCACAAGAAAAAAAAAAAGAGCTTGTGAATTATTATGATTCGTTTGTGGGTCTACATAAAAATTCAGATTCTATGCGTTATTTTGAAGCACCTATTGAATTATATAGTTGGATAAACTTCCGTAATATTCTTTCTTTATTTTGTTCTTTGTTTTTTTTCTAAGTTCCAAAATGTTTTTTTTTTTTGAGAAACCGTAGGAGTTCCAAAATGTTTTGGCTATGATGATTTGAAATCGGAGAAGCAACCCCGGAAATAACCGAATTGTGAAAAGGAAACATGTCAAATACATAGAAGGATTGATAGATTATATAAGCAGTTTTTGGCTATGTTATATAAATTATCTATAGATACAGGATATGTTTACAAGTCTCTTGAGCAAGAAAGCATGTCTAGAGTCTTGTTTGTGTAATATGATCTGATAACATAGCATCCTTAATCTTAGTTGTGGATTTGGAGGTCATGTCGAGTCCTCGTTGAGGCGCTGCGTCGATCAGAAGCTGAACGACATCGTTCATGGTAGGACGGATTGTTGGAGTTTTGCTTGTACAACGGATAGCTACACGCAAGGCATTGATCATGTCTCCTTTCGACGACTCCGATAATCTCTTGTCTAATGTTTCAATCAATCCTTCTTTTGTATCAATCTTTGTCGACACCCAATTCACTATGTTTTTGTTCTCCCCAAAGCACGCATCCACCGGTTTCTTCCCCGTGATCAGCTCCATTAACACCACCCCGAAACTATACACATCGCATTTGATTGTTGCTTTGGAGGAGTATGCATATTCTGCCATCACAAAATACATATAAATTCGTCACTACGTAGTGTTAATGTGATCAATATTATATGCGAGTTACAATGGCGAACTTATGGTTTTTAATATTTTAAAATTGGAGTAAGGTATAAGGTATATAGAGGCATACTCACCTGGAGCCAAGTAACCATAGGTGCCCGCGATAACGGTCGTGGTTGAATCTTTGCTTCTAGCTTGCAAGACCTTTGCAATGCCAAAATCAGCAACTTTAGGCTGATAGTTTACGTCCAACAAAATGTTTGTGGATTTGATGTCACGGTGAATGATTGGCGGAGAGAGATCATGGTGAAGGTAAGCCAATCCTTGAGCGACTCCAACCGCGATTTGATGACGAGTAGGCCAATCGAGATGAACCAAGCCTTTGTGAAGAGCGTCCCATAAGTTACCATTAGGCATGTATTCATACACCAAAAGACTACAATCCAAACTTGAGAAGTAGCTAAAGAGCTTGACAATGTTCTTATGGCGAATGCTCCCGAGCGTCTCAACTTCGGTTTTCAACTCCTTGTTCAAATGCAATCTGTCTTCAGAAGCTGAATCTTTGCTACTTTGGCTCCATAGCTTCTTCACCGCAACTACTTCTCCCGATTTGAGCTCCACTCTATAGACCGTACCAGAGCCACCGTGGCCTACAATGTTCTTATCCACCAGAGCTTCGAGAATCTCCCTTTGGTCGAAACTTATGCGGTGGAAACTTTTGACGTCGTAGGAGAAGAAAGAAGAAGCTAAGGTCTCGTCTTGCTCTATCACAGCTCTGTTTTTACTCAACCGTTGTCTCAAGTAAACCATGATGCCCCCTAGGACTAGGATGAAGACTGAGACAAGGATCGCCCAAATCGAGCTCATCTTCTTTTTGCCGCGAGCCTCTTGACACAACGGAAACTTTAAGTCCGATGAGCCAGCATTTGGCGGAACACAGAGTTTAGGGTTATCCGAAAAGCTTTCTACAAGACCTCCTCTTATCAATGAGAGAGGGATGGGACCTGAGAGCTGATTACTGGAGAAATTGATAGAGGTTGGGAGCAACTCGGAGAGGTCTTCCGGGATACTTCCGGTGAGGAAATTACTGGATAGATCAAGAACGTTGAGGGATTTGAGATTAGAGAGCGATCCAGGTATCGAAGAATCAAGGTGGTTGCCTTGTAGCACAAGTAAATTCAGCTTCCTCAGTCTTCCGATCTCTGAAGGTATTGGACCAGATAGTTGATTGTTGCTAAGATCAAGCTTCACAAGATTAGTGGCACGAGAGATCTCACGAGGTATAACACCAGAGACTCTATTACCTTGCATAAACAGCTCTGTCAAATTCCATGCGTTTCCGATTGTACTAGGTATTGGACCGGACAAGAGGTTGTAAGCCAAATCGATTATCGAGACATGAGGGAGAGACAAAACTCCTTGCGGTATGGGTCCCATGAGGCGGTTGCTCGCTACACGGAACCGTATAAGAGTCTTGCAGCTCCCATAAGTCCCAGGGATTGAACCGGAGAACTTGTTTTGTAGGACAAGAAAGTACAAAAGCTTGCCAGATTTGCAAACGTGGGCTGGAAGAGAACCCGAGAGAAGATTTTCCGAGACGTCGAGAGCGATCATAGGCGAGGAAGATCCAAGATTTGGCGGGAGTTCACCGGTTAAGTAGTTGTCATAGAGAGACAAGATCTTCAAGGTCTTTGAGTTGCCAAGTGACTTTGGAATCTCACCGGTTAAGCTGTTGTTGTAAAGCTGAAGCACCCGGAGTTTCGGAAGGCTGCAGATTGATTCCGGTATGCTTCCCGTTAGCCTACTAACCGAGATATCTATGTCCGTAAGATTCTTGAGATTACCGATTTCCTCCGGTATGCTCCCGGTTAAGTGATAGTTATAGTAAAGTTCAAGCTGCCTTAAGTTGGAAAGATTCCCTATTTCTTTAGGAATCTCACCGGAGAGGAAGTTCCCGCTAAGTTCAAGATCAACAAGGGAAGTCAAATTGCCAATGGATCTCGGGATATTACCGTGTAGCATACAAGTCATGAGGAGCATGTGTGTTAGCTTGGTGAGCTTGGAGACATAATCCGGTAAAGTCCAGAGATGGAGCTCAGGGTTCTCATTGAAATTGAGATACTCGAGATCGGTGAGATTGAAAATCGATAACGGGAAGCTACCGGTGAAATGGTTCCAAGACATGTCGATGACTCTAAGAGATTTCATGGGGGAGAAATCAGGGAGAGTGGCTTTGAGATAGAGAGAGCTCATGTTCAGCTCTCGAAGCATAGAACAATTAGGGATGGTTTCAAGGAAGCTGCTGCTTCTGTTGAGATGGTTGTGTGAGAGACGAAGAACACGGAGGTTTGGGAGGTAAGAGCAAATCCCATCTGGGAATGTCCCGGAGAGAGACCAACCGGAAAGATCAAGATCCGTCACTAGCCCTTGACCGTCGCAGATTACACCGCTTAAGTTACAGTAGTCAGACCGATTCCAAGAGGACAAAACGTTCCCGGAGAAAGAGTTTCTCATCAGCTTGAAGAACTGAGGTTGTTGGTTCGAACTCATCAAGCCCCATGTTTGGTTGTTGTTGAAGCTCAAGAAGAAGAAGAGAACAAAAAAGGGGAAAAATCTGAGATGCATTTCAGGGAAATATCTAAGAGCAGGAGGAGTTAACTTCGGATGCAAGGAAGAGAGATAAATTTTGGGGTCAGGAGAAAAAAAGAGAGGAAAGGAGAAGCTTACAAGTTGTAAGACTGAAAATAGTGATAGAGGCTTATAAAAACCAAAGAAGAGTTCTTGATATTTTGTATCCGATCAGAATCAGATAGATGCATTTTACGTAAAAAGATAGATTAAATAATAATAATATTCAAGAAAAAGGAGCATACATATCTTTCCTTTGCATAAAGAAGCTTTATATATATACCCACTAAGTTTTTATAGAGAATAACTTAGAGGTGTATGTAGCCAACTTTATACCCACACAGCTTTACTTTTATTTTTATTTTATCACAAAAGAAGAGTTGAAATATGATTGAATCTGATTCTATAGAGTGCATGATCACCTGTCCAAGAACCTCGCTATTGTCTCGACATGTTTTTTCTCTAACCTTTTTTGGGATGGACATTGGACACAACCAAGCATGACTGATTTGCTATAATATAATAAACGTTTTCTCGCCATTTCTAATTATATATCATAGTTTTTAACGGTTTTTATACCATGATATATGTCTGTTTTATAGAATCTTTTGGTGTTTTCTAGTCTTTTGGTGTTTATCTTAGGTACAAGGACGTTTGAAGCTTAATTGGTGTTTACTGGAGCATTATGGAGCAAAATGGAACGATAAATCAAAGTCGCAAGTTCGGATTGAAATTCTGAAGACTGTGTCGAGCGACACGGCTTCTGTGTCGATCGACACGACCAAATGGCGACATAATAGTGTTTTTTGGAAGATTTCCGTTTTCACGCCAGAAAAGCCCAGATGTTTGCAATTGGGCCCAGACGTGTTTGTACCCTATATATAGTACTTTTAAGCCACTGTTTAGGCTATGCTTTATTTTCTACGAGATATTTTATACTAGGGTTTTATTATTCATGTCTATGTCTGAGTAATTCCCTAGTTAGGTTTTAGGGATTTTTCAAAGGTTAATGAAGAGTTTTTGAATTTATTTACTTTTGGGATTTTGCATCATATTTATATATTCTTCACCTTGATTGCTTTGAATTCTGATTTAGGCCTGAATTAGATATCCTAGGTTGTTTAATAGATGAGACATCATTATTGAATTGCCCGAATTGAATCATAGGTGAGCAAAGATCTAATTCGCAACGACAATTGGCTTTGGATCTTTTGTGAACAATCAAACCTGTTTTTATTGCTTGTTTAAATTAATCTGATTTCGCAACGACAGTTGGTCTTCTAGGGTTTAAACATAGATAATATTTGCAACGACAGTTGATTTACTATACAATAGTGTTTTGAGTTCTAGAATTGCACTTCATCAATCCCATTAGTAAATTTATTCTTCAATTTGGATTTATTCCTGCGAATTCCCTAAGACTTAGCGTTTCTCTTTTATTGAATTTAAATCATCTGCAATCACCTCTGTTTACTATTTCTGCAATCGTTTTACTTTACAATCTTTCTGCTTAGCTTAATCTGAAAGTTATTAATCTATTGTGTAAATTTGATTCCTTGTGGATTCGATACCCCAAGTGCTACAATCGATCTCTTAATTTGAGAGAGTAGGACAAAGGGAAATTTGACCATATCAAATTTTGGCGCCGTTGCCGGGGAATCACGCCATTAGATTTTTATTAATAGGATTTTGTCTAAGTACTTTTTATTTTTGTTTTTACTTTACTAACTAGTTTTATTTTTGTTTTTATATGTTTTGAGTTTCATGCGTAAGCAAAGATGGTTGCGCATAAGGTTATCTTTCAGAGAGATGGTGGGTTTTTCGATAGAGAAGGAAACCCATACAACGAGCTTGGACAGAAGCTCGACGATGATGGGAATGTGATCGTTGAGGAGCAGCGGAGACGCAAATAAGAAGAGCGACTGACTCGTGAAGAACAGGCTCGTGTCGAGCGACACAAGGAGGAGGTCGCTCGATGCGTGGAACAGAGATGTGTCGCTCGACAAGCTTTGGATGTCGCTCGACAGGGAGAAAATCAAGGTGTCGCTCGACACGATGATGGTGTTGCTCGACACCCTGCTCAGAATCGTACCTTCGCTGATTTTAACCGTCCTGAGCAGTTCTACGCGAATCGAGCTGCAATTCGTCCACCACCTTTTCAGAGGAATGACTTCGAGCTGAAGCCAGCGTACTTCTCATTTGTGGCTCAAGACCCTTTCTGTGGATTACCTCATGAGCATCCGATGGATCACATCGAGAGATTCGAAGATCTTGCATCCAGCATTAAGGCTAACGGAGTCTCTGAGGACTACCTATTCTGCAAGCTCTTCCCGTACTCTCTACATGAAGAAGCCAAGCGTTGGCTAAGAACACTTCCTCCTGGCTCGCTTACCACATGGGAAGATACTAAGAATGCTTTCCTAAGCAATTTCTTCGATGATGCGAAGTCTGAGGACCTGAGATACAAGATCACTACCTTCACGCAATGAGATCAAGAGGCGTTCAAGGCTGCATGGCAAAGATTCAAAGGTTATCAAAGGGACTGTCCACATCATGGGTTCAACGAGGTCCAACTCCTAAGCATTTTCTTCAGAGGAATAGTTGTACCGTATGCTGTGAGTTTAGATGTTGCGAGTAAAGGAGATTTCAACACCAACTCGCCAGAAGCTGCTTTGAGATTAATTGAAAATCTAGCTAACATCAACAGTACGAAGAACCTGGATTTTGAAAGGGGCAAGTCTGGACAGAGCATCAATGGAAATCAACTAGCAGAAGTCACAAAGAAGCTTGATGCTATGACTAGCCTTCTAGCTGGGAAGAAGTCGGTTCACTTTGCGCAAGAGGTTGAGACTGCAGAAGAGGATGTGAACTACCTCAACCAGACCGGATTTCAGAAGTACGGTGGATCAGCTTATCAGAAGCCTTTCCAGAGTAGCTATCAAAGAGACTACGGATCATCGTCCTATCAGAAACCACCTCCTCCATCTGCTGAGAGCAAGATGGAATCCATGATTGAGCGAATGCTGGAAGGGCAACAAAAATTGATTGTCGATTTAAATGGAAAGCTTGATTTCATCTACACGGACTTGAACGGGAAGATTGAGAGCTTGAATATCCATATGAAGAAGCTCGACACTCAAGTGGCTAAAACCAGTGAATCAGTGAAGAGACATCACTCTAATATGCTAAGTTTGAGGTTTGGAACACAGAAGAACCGGGCTACAAAGCGAATCAACAAGTTTTCGGAAGATGAAGAAGCTGAGATTTTTGGAACAGAGTCTCTGTCGATCGACACTCAGATTGTGTTGATCGATATGAAGGGAAAGGGTGTATCGATCGACGAAGAATATCGTGTCGATTGACAGGAAGCAGAATCAAGCGTCGAGCAAAAGGATGTGAGTGTCGCTCGACACCAGACCCAGATCAGTCCCAATTCTACAAAAGCTTCTGTTTGCGCAGTCAAACGCGACTACAAGCTTCTACTTCCTTATCCGAGAGCTCCTATGCAGTCTTGTGAGTTAGCCAGCAGTCAAAGCAAAGAGAAAGAGCCTGCAACAGTCGAGAAACTAGTCCTCAAGAAGTTGCCCAAGTTAGATAACCCGTGGCAATTCATAGTTCCATGTTCGATTAATGGAATGGAATTGAAGGGCACTCTCTTGGATACTGGAGCTACTGTATACGTTGTATCTCACGATGTTTTGAAGAACCTGGGAATCACGAATATACAGCCTTCGAATGCCCTTGTCAGACTGATCAATTCTACTAAGGTAGCTGCTGTGGATTTCATCCCGGATTTAGAGATTCGGATATGAGATTATCTTGTACCAGCTGATTTCCACATCATTGAGACAACTAAGCCGATGGTTCTGGGAGCGTCTTTCCTCACTTCCATTGGTGCGATCTTGGATTATTCGAATTAGAGAATATCATTCACCAAGATCAACAAAGAGATCTTCTACCCAGCGATACTCATGGATAACTTCTCTTGCTGGACGGTCGTTAAAGGAGAAAAGCTAACTTCTGCAAGTCTCCCAACCCACAATCCTCCCATAGAATAAAGGTACGCAATTCCTGTTCTTAATTCCAAACCTCTTCATCAGAATTTGAAAGTTGAAAAGGTTGTTACGCACTCATACAAGCAACGAGTTTCTCGTAGAATGCTTGGTGTCTCTTCTGATGAATGTGCAGGAATCCCTAAGGAGTGCAAAGACAAGAAGGAAAGACAGAGGAGACGGAAGAAAGCTTCAAAGCTATTTTCCAAGTTCAGGATCATTATTTCTTCAGACTTAGAGGAGAAAGGAGAGGAAGTCCTTCATCAGATGCTGGAGAATACAATGAAACTTTTCCCAGGAATAGTTTCTGATAAGTCTGGGGGAGCTGGCAAGAAGGGTAGAACGAAGAACAAGGCTGCAACCATCTTAGAGGATAAGGGAGGTACAACACTTCCCGAAGATCCAACAAAGTCCTGAAAGTCCTAACGCGGTCAAGCTAATGACTCAAAACAAGCGCGTAGTGAGAGGCAACCCACTTGTGAGTCTACTATTTATGTTTTTTTTTTTTTTCAATTTTACGTTTTGGTTTTGTTTTTGTTTTGAGTTTTAGGAGATTTAACGTACGAAAACAAAAGAGGAATGCACTTCAGACTTGAGTGTCGATCGACACTGAGAAGCTGTCGCTTGACACCAAGGAAAATCATCTGTCGATCGACAAGCAATCCAAGTTGCTCGACGCGACCAAACGTTAAGCGTCAATCGACACTATGGTCGTGTCGCTCGACACGACCTCCAGGTTACGATTTCTCACTTGATTTTTCATATGTTTCATTTCATATTTATTTTATTTAGCCAATCTCGGGCTTAATAACACTGGGGACATGTTGTTTAAGTCTGGGGGAGGTAGTCGCTGATTTTTGTGTTTTTCTTTTGATGTTTTTGAGTCAATTTTAAAATTTTTAGAGTCAAAATCTCCTTTAGACTTGCTTTAAACAACACTCAAGGACCATTACAATGCAAGTTGGCTGGTTTTACTAAAGTGGGTAACTGGAAGTGGATCGGTTTAACGGAGCGAGTTCAGACTTCTGGAGAACGCCAGAAATGATGTTGCAGACCCTGCCCCTAATGAACTATAATTTCTCGTCTTGGGCGTTGGTAATCGCGGGACTTGATTCCTCTTTCAGCACTAGAAGGTGAGGATAAGCTCCCTGAGTTTTCCCTTAACAGAGTACAAAAAAAAGAAGAGTTTTGAACAAAAGTCATAGATAGAAAAGCGTAAAGATACTCGTGACCCTGTCTTCTCATAAGAAACAACAGTAGCGAGGCCTCGTGACCCTGTCTTCTCACAAGAAACAACAGTAATGAGCGCTATTCTAAGCAAACATAGTGATAAGCTGAATCCTATGAAACCATGCAAATGGATGGAATAAACTAAGGGAAACGAGAAAGGGAGCAGTGCAGAAAAGTGTTTAAGTAAGGGAAAAAATCTATAAAGTCTTGCGATCGATATTCCCTCGATGAGACCGCACCTAAATGACTAAAGGGGTTTGCAGCTGAAGAGTCTGAGTTTCTCTAAGGGGTTTGGATTCAATCTGGAGGACTGCTATACTTCTAGGGAAACATCGAAGTATCACCGGATGACTTTGCAAAAGTATGTGGTTCCTAAAGGAGTGATAACATCTATTTTGCTTAGGGACAAAATTATGTGGATCTTTGTGAACAATCAAACCTGTTTTTATTGCTTGTTTAAATTAATCTGATTTCGCAACGACAGTTGTCTTCTAGGGTTTAAACATATATAGTATTTGCAACGACAGTTGATTTACTTTACAATAGTGTTTTGAGTTCTAGAATTGCACTTCATCAATCCCATTAGTAAATTTATTCTTCAATTTAGGTTTATTCCTGCGAATTCCCTAAGATTTAGTGTTTCTCTTTTATTGAATTTAAATCATCTGCAATCACCTTTGTTTACTATTTCTGCAATCGTTTTACTTTATAATCTTTCTGCTTAGCTTAATCTGAAAGTTATTAATCTATTGTGTAAATTTGATTCCTTGTGGATTCGATACCCCAAGTGTTACAATCGATCTCTTAATTTGAGAGAGTAGGACAAAGAAAAATTTGACCATATCAATAAACGTTTTCTCGCCATTTCTAGTTTATATTATTTTTTCAAAACAGATATGAAGCTTGCTTCAAACACGTGTCCCTAAATCCGGAAGCACGTACATATAACGCTTTAAATGGTGACTACTAAAAGGAATTGTGAGAAAAAAGAATGAAATGAATGCAAAAGAAACAAAATTTGAGAAATGAGAAGAAATCGTAAAACAAAATTGCATGCTCTTATTCTTTCTCAAATTTGATTGGAAATACTTTTGGTCTATAATTCTTTGTCGGAGGAGGAATGAAGAGAAATCACATGTACCAATTCTTACAAATGATGTATATTTAAAAGAATGTAGAGGAATATAATGTTCATATTCATCATATTCCTTTTTAGTAGTCAAATTTGGAGTAAGAGCATCCTCATTGCACAACTTGTTGGATCTTATTAAAAGTGTCTACACATTTTTTTAATTAAATATATTGAGTTTTAAGACCTCTAAATATCCTAAATGAGAAAAAGAATTAATCCTAAATTGGATCTAGATCCAAATATTAGGATCTCTTTTTCCTTATTTAACTAATATTTTATTAATAAGACCTTATAATTAGACCTTATAAAGTTGCAATGAGGATGGTCTAAGTGAGAGGCATTTGAAAACTCTGAACTAATTATTCTAAATTACCAAGGGTGTGGTGGACTAGTGGTTAAGCACTTGGAGTTGGTTCCATTGTGCCTCTAATTCAATCTCTTTGGAAGGACATATATTCTCAAAGAGAATGGACTAAAGGATGATTCTGAGCCCACATAGATTAAGGTTTCGACCCGAATATTGAGGTTACCAAAAAAAAAATCTAAATTTTATTAAATACAAATGCATATTACTAGCATGATAATATCACACACAATGCTCTGAAACACAATATACATTAGATAACAATATAATTACTTTGTATACTAAAGCCGTATTCTTTTCTCTATCGATGCCTTAGCGACAACAACATGACAAAATAGCTATGATAGAGAGCAAAGTTGTTATGACGAAGATGAAAACAACCGCCGGAAATAGCTGCCGGTGTTATCTATGGCTTCTCTCATGAACACTACTTTTTCTAGCGATACCTCATACAGCGCGCAACCATCTTTACTTCCGTCATGAACAGCTATTGTTGTTTTCCTCGTGTCGCTTAGCGACAAAGAAAATAATAAGGCCTAATTAAGTAGAAAATTGCAAGTAGTGTAAGTGATAAAGTAAATATGTACACTACTAGAATAGTCTAAAAAAATTACCAGATGTTCAATCAACTCGATAATTTTATAGTTTCAGAATTCAACAAGGTCATGGAAACATTCGAATGGTATTGTGGCATTACACTACTACCACCATCAATATCTATTTTAATAGATACTATGTAGTTGCTAAGAAGCAAAAATATGCATTTGAAAAAATTTATAACCTGTTGTCAAAAAAAAAATTATAACCAATTTGAAAAATCCACAAAAATAGATATATGTGATAAAGGAGCCGAATTAGAGAAACATGAAATATGTTTCTTGGAGAAAAGAAACCCAATTACTGTTTTTTTTTACTTCAAAACTTAGCCCGCATTCATATCTTCTCGGCAAATCATGCATTGTTTGACTGTTAGTCATTAGTTAACAAACTTTGGAGATAAGAATCTGATGAAAAATATATTTCCATCAATTAACTCAAACATATCTGATTGAAATTTCACGTTATAGTTACATTTATTAAAAATAACTTAACACATTTGTTAGTATCTTAATGGGAATCTTAATATTGAAATCTAGTTTATTAGTGAAAAATTAAAATTGTTAACGAAGCTGGCTGGGAGCAGATAATGAGTATTTCACTATTTTTTTGCCTAAACTGGTCAGGTTTACAAGCGAGCAAAAAATACGGGTCAACCCGATCCAACCTTCTCACCGGATAATTGACTCCGCCAGGCCCGCCCGTGGCCCATACCTCTTTCTCTCTCCAAGCCTCCTCTAGATCTCGTCGGCCACCGAGATCGATCAATTCCCTCTCTTCTCCTGCAAATTTCACCTCTATTCCGATTTCCAGAAATCGATCAATTCCCTCTCTTCTCCTGCAAATTGATGCGGTTTTTCTTGTTGATCCGTGGGGAAATTTGTTTGCTACCTCCCTGAATGCTTGATTCGTTGACCTGAGGTGAATTGGAATCCAATGGCTTCAGTCCGGCGAACTCTCTCGCCGATGAATCATGATCGACCGTACGAGAACGGTGGTGCTCCGTTCTCGCCCTTGTCTATATCTTCGCCTTCCCACAAAACTCTGACCAACGGTGGTAATACCGGCGTTAGCAGTAAACACAGCTCCTCGAATTTGCTTTCCTTTCTCACCAGACTGATCGGAGCGTCCTCGGATCCTAAAATCTCCCGAAGAAGTGGATGGAGGCGGCCGTTTTACCGATGTCTCGTCTTCTTTCTCCTAGGGTTTCTCTTTGGTATGATGCCGTTTGGTCAAATGGAGGATGTACCTGGCACTCGCTTCTCCTTCGAGATCAAGCCTCCGCCGTATGCTGAAGAATTGTTTGACGGTGGGAACAGGAAACGCGACGAAGACTTTTCCGCCGTCGATTCCGTTAGTCTCTTAACGGAAACTGTGGCGAAGATCTCGGAGCCACAGAAGCTGATAATTGTGGTGACGCCGACGTACAACAGGGCGATGCAGGCGTATTATCTGAACAGGATGGCTCAGACGTTGAGGCTGGTACAGTCGCCGATACTATGGATAGTGGTCGAAGGCAATGTGGCGTCGTTTGAAACAGCAGAGATTCTGAGGAAGACGGGAGTCATGTACAGGCATTTGGTTTGCAAGAAGAATATGACTAACATCAAGGATAGAGGAGTTCACCAGAGGAATACGGCTTTGGAGCATATTGAGTTGCATAGACTTGATGGAATTGTTTACTTTGCTGATGATGATAACGTATACTCGCTTGAGCTCTTTGAAAGCTTTAGACAAATCAGGTATGACCTGCTTCATGGTAATGCCTCAGCATCTCATTTATGTTTTGTATCTGGAATTTGTGGTCACCGGAAGAATTTCTTATATCTTGTTTACCTGGAATTTGTTGCTTTGAGTTCTGAGTAGGTTCAATTGTTTTGAATCTCCTCCTTGATGCCTTTAAAGCTTTTACAAGTATTGTTGCTTCATAATAGAACCTGTCATAGTCTTACGCTTGTTAAACCACTCCACTGGTTTACCCACTTTTTACCCACTTTTTGAATGATCGAACTGGCTTAGACTTGTTGTTTACTCTTGTTTGTCTAAGAATATTTGTCTCTCTGAAAACATTGAATCTTTCTCTGCACAAGAGCTTGGCGAACTTTACTGTTGTTTTGGTTTTTTGCTATTTTAAGTACTCAGTTTGTTTGCCATGAATGTTGTGCTGTAGTCAAGTCTCAGAACTCATAGCTTATCTTCTTTATTGTATAGCCGATTTGGAACATGGCCTGTTGCAATGCTTGCGCAAAGCAAAAATAAGGCTGTCCTTGAGGGTCCAGTGTGCAATGGAACCCAAGTAATTGGATGGCACACAAACGAGAAGAGTAAAAGATTGCGGAGGTTCCATATTGATATGTCAGGATTTGCCTTTAACAGTACTATTCTATGGGACCCCAAAAGATGGCAACGTCCCTTTTTACATCCGACCCGCCAACTAGACACGGTGAAGGAGGGCTTTCAGGTAAGATTTGACTTTCCTTCCATCTTCTGGATGTTCTATTACGTAGCCAAGCTTTTTCGTACTCGTTCAGTTTATGTGAAGGGAATATACCTTTTCATTGTATTGATTTTGTGTTTTTTCTTTGCTGAGAAGGAAACAACATTTATAGAGCAAGTGGTTGAAGACGAAAGCCAGATGGAAGGTGTTCCACCTGGTTGTTCAAAGATACTGAATTGGCATCTCCACTTGGATGCACGAGATGTCCCTTATCCACAAGGGTGGGTGGTCCAGAAGAATCTCAGAGCTGTAATCACCATGTAGTAACAACGCAAGATCCGTATGACTGGTAAGATAATCATTGAACCCTGGGTAGCCATATATCCAAACACAGTAAAATGTTTTTAGGTTCTTGACTAGGTGGTTAATCGCAATATTGATGCGTTAATGAATCTATATATAGATTTTCGTATATCTGTTTTGCAAAGAAGTCATCTTGATTTTTACATTATGTGTTGCAGGACCCGTGCTTCATAGATCATCATCATGGTCGACAATAGTATTATGAGGATCCCTCTAGCCTTCTGAATTTCACGTCACAGTAAGATCGATCTCATGGTCTTGTCCAGATTATGATAGAGAGGAAGAAGATAAGTTTTGGAGAAATTTACTCGAATCCAAGAATTCCATGCGAATGGATTTTAAATTTGTTGTGTTTAGTTGCAACTATCGGAGGAAGTATGTTACACATTGACATTGATTCATGCAGTTTTTTTTTGTACGTTGCTATCTTAGAACACTACAATCCTTTTAAATGTTACTGCAAAGCTAATGTAAGTCTCATACACAAAGAACGCTTTGGTACTTTGGAAGGTTTGATAGAGAAATGAGAGCTTCATATGTCCTGCTTTGTCAAATCGAACAATATAAAGACTCATGCCATTTGGTGTTCAAAGAAACAACCATTGATTAACCAAAACTACACGTATTGGCCTATAGTATCAGAAAGAGTTCGACTGTTAAGTTCGTTGTAGAGTTGAGTTGATTGATATATCTGTGCGACGTGTAGCTCTTTGGCCTAGAGACACCTTGTGTTGGAAATGAATGCAATTGATAGAGGTAATCGCGATTACTGCAGTTTGAAATGAAACGTGATTACTAAACTTCGCGATTACTGCGATTGTGCTTTAGAATGATGCATTTTGATTATTGCATTTGTGCTTTGGTTCGATGAAACGAGACTGTAGATTAAAGGCTAGAGCTGTCAACCTTTTTTAAGAACCATTACACTATCTCCCATCGCTTAATATACTTGTAGAGTTTCTCATTGATCAAAATTGCGGATCCATTCAAAGAGAATTTATGTTGTATATTTATACGAGTTTAGGATCGGTCGAACAATTTTTTTTTCCTCAAAAGTTATTAGGATCAAGTGCTTCCAAAAAAAAACTTATTGGAAGAATGAGGTGTAAAAGTCTAAAATAAAATTAGTTTCCGGCAAGTGGTCGCCAAAACACGTCCTCTTCGTCAACACCTATATGCTCTGCTTTCTAATTTGTTGACTTCAATTGTGAACTAGATTTTGACCCACGCCAAGCGTGGGATATAAATTTTAGTTTATTGTATAGTAAAAATATATTGTTTTGAATCATACATACCACAAAGATATTAGATAAATAAATGTGTCCACTAAAAAAGTTAATCGATCGAACTTTCGAATCTTAAATGTCTTAATATGATAGGTAATACGTTTTAAGTATATACAAAATATAAAAATGAAAGAAATTGATTTACAATAACAAAACCAAAAAGCAAAACATTGTCTTATAATGTATGACAAAAAACAAATGTTTTTATACCCAAATTTATCATGACCAAAATACATAAATGAGTTAAATTGGTTTGAGTTTCTGAATATGGTAATGGATTTGGTAATTATATATTTTTTTGTCATCAATGCTATGTATATATTAAAGATATTGAAAATATGTAAAAATTTTCACCATGACAAATGAAAATGTTTTGATTGGTTAATTTAATTAATGTATTCCTTAAATTTCTTTTTGAATGACACCTAGGACTAATGTTACTTAAAACTTTTTTTGAATGACACATAGAATTTTTAACTTTTAGTGTCTCCTCAATTAATATATATATCTTATTATATAAAAGAGAGTTCTTATAATTGTAACTCACGAGATCGCGACACGTGTTAAGTAGTCGTTTAGATTGTGACACATGTCAATTATTTAAATATGTTAATTTTCCAATACCAAAATTGTTAGTTACTCAAAAAGGAAGAAATTAAAATGGAAAATAAACAATATATAAAGGAGAGTTCTTATAATTGTAACTCATGAGATCGCGACACATATTATGTAGTTGTTTAGATTGTGACACATGTCAATTATTTAAATATGTAAATTTTCCAATACCAAAATTGTTAGTTACTCAAAAAGGAAGAAATTAAAATGGAAAATAAACAAGCATAAAATAAAGATAAAGAAAATTTGGTTAGTGGTATGTTTAGTTTACGAAATAGCATCAAAGAAGGATCGTCAAAACATGTATGAATGGTTTAGTTGTTATATCAAATTGTTTAATGATTTAAATCATATTTATATATATCAAGTATGTATACTTTAGTAATTTCCAAATTCTTTAAACTATATGAGTTATGAAACTATATTTTTCAAATTATATATGAACCTATAATTTGAAATATTACATTATCTAAGTTTTTTTTTTTTTTGTCAAAACATTACACTATCGAAGTTAGGATTTGAATTAAGAATATAGTATATAATAAGTTAAGGTTTAAATTAAGAATATGGTATGTTTTTTTCTAAAATATTTTAAGCCATAATTATTTACTAAATCTAGTAGGATATAAAATATATACACATTTTTTTTTCTATAGACGGAGACGTCGTGAATTGTGTGTATCTATCTGTTGGTTTTTAAAATTCAAAAAAAAAAAAAAAAAAAAAACAAGGTGTCGTCCATTGCCCAACTTCTTTTGCTCAGCGAAAAGGATCTGAGCATAGAGGTGATGGTGGTTCGAAAAGTCGGTAAGTATGAAATCGGAAGAACAATCGGCGAAGGAACTTTCGCAAAAGTCAAGTTTGCTCAGAACACTGAGACCGGCGAAAGCGTGGCCATGAAAATCATGGATCGTAGCACCATCGTCAAGCGCAAAATGGCCGACCAGGTTCCGATTCGAATTCCTTCCTCACCAATTCCATACTTTCTTCTAATTCGTTTGAGTTTTTTTTTTTTGCAGATTAAAAGAGAAATTTCGATAATGAAGCTTGTTCGCCATCCTTACGTTGTTCGTCTCTATGAGGCAAGCAAGCTCTTAATGTTTTTGGTTAATCCTGTGGATTTTCACCAATTTAGTATAATGGAATTGATTTGTTCCTTCTTCTTTAGGTTTTAGCAAGCCGCACTAAGATCTATATAATCCTTGAGTACATCACAGGTGGTGAATTGTTTGATAAAATAGTAAGTAGTCCTTGATGAATGGATTCTTTAATGTTTCTTGCTTCTATGAGAGACAATGACAATCCTGCTTGTTAAATGTTGCGGCAGGTTCGTAATGGCCGTCTTAGCGAAGCAGAAGCTAGGAAATACTTTCAACAGCTTATTGATGGAGTTGATTACTGTCATAGTAAAGGAGTCTACCATAGAGACCTAAAGCCAGAAAATCTTCTGCTCGATTCACAAGGAAATCTCAAGATATCTGATTTTGGGCTCAGTGCTTTACCCGAACAAGTAAGCAAATCTCATGCCCTTCTCGAAGATCGTTTCTTTTCTTGTCAACTGATTTCCTTACTCTGTGATCTGAAGGGAGTTACTCTCCTTAAAACTACGTGCGGAACTCCCAATTACGTTGCTCCTGAGGTAATTCAGCTCTCAGCTTGTTTTGATTAAAGTACTGGTGTTTCATGCAAAATCAACTGTTTTTTGTTGTTGTTTTTGTGTATAGGTTCTTAGTCACAAGGGCTATAATGGTGCTGTGGCTGATATATGGTCATGTGGGATCATCCTCTATGTTCTTATGGCAGGATATCTTCCATTTGATGAACTTGATCTCCCAACTCTATACGGCAAGGCATGAGCACGATTGTTGTTGTTGCGTGATTGCTGATTTTTTCTATCTTGCTAACTTTTCTGACATTTTTTTACTTTCTATTTGTGTGCTTAATGTTGCAGATCGACTCAGCAGACTTCTCTTGTCCCTCATACTTTCCCTTGGGTGCAAAATCCTTGATTCATAGAATTTTGGATCCAAATCCTGAAACTGTATGTTTTTACCTTCTATTTGAATAAACCCTTTTCCAAATTGCAAATAGCAGACTGGAGTTTTGTTGTCAGTCCCTATACCTTATGTGAGATATATAGTTTCTCTTTAAACTGTTACCAGAACCAGACTGATAACTACATATATTTGCCTGAATTCTTTTACTGGGTTACAATGGAGCATTTTATCAAGTCATGGACCATGTTCTGACAATCTCTCTTTCAATGATTGGCAGAGAATAACAATTTCAGAAATTAGAAACAATGACTGGTTCAAAAAGGATTACGGCCCTGTACAACTTGTCGATTATGAACATGTAAATCTGGATGATGTGTATGCAGCTTTTGATGATCCAGAGGTATATGAATCAAAGAAAAGACTTTTCTCCTGTTTGCACCAAGCCACATGATTTCAGATTTCAGGATTCTAAGTAACAGTATCACATTGCAGGAACAAAAAGATGATGAACAAGATGGTGCACGGGACATGGCTCCACTGACTCTCAATGCCTTTGACTTAATTATTCTGTCTCAGGGCCTGAACCTTGCATCACTGTTTGACCGGGGCAAGGTAACTGTTTAGTGTGAGGCCTTGGCACCAATTATTGATTTGCTTTTTTAAAGTGTATTAAACGTTGGAGCTGATGGTAGGAGTCGATGAAGCATCAGACACGGTTCATCACACATAAGCCAGCAAGTGTGGCACTGTCAAGCATGGAAGTCGTGGCACAATCCATGGGGTTTAAGACTCACATTCGTAATTACAAGGTAAAGTTTTTTGATGCATTCTCATCAGTCCACGTTATCTATTGGTTTATGCATCAATTCTTTCTTAGATCGTTCACTGTTTCAAAATTGCAGATGAGAGTAGAAGGATTATTTGGAAACAAGAAATCTCGTTTCTCTGTCATTTTAGAAGTAAACTATCATAATTCTTTAAGCTATTTTTATCTTTTACTTTTGGTTTATGCATGTCTCTCACTAACCACTTCTGCATCTGAAGGTGTTTAAAGTTGCACCAACCTTTTTGATGGTAGACATTCAGAATGCGTCGGGAGACGCTGATGAATACCTCACGGTTAGTTTCAACTTGACCTCATTTATTATTGTGCCTGCTCTGTAAAAGGGGTCTTACAAGGTTATGCCCTGTAGTTCTACAAGACGTTCTATGGGAAACTAGATGACATAATCTGGAAGCCACCACCAGAAGAGTCGGTGAGAAACCGAGCCACCAAGGCTAAGACTAGAAGACGTTGAATCCATATCATTTGTTTATTAGCCTTCCTTGTTGTTCTCTTGTGTGAACTACATTGCTAAGTTAAAGGGCATACCCAGGACCCACGTATACCAAGCTGAAAATAACCCCACTTTTGAAAAATCCATCATAGCAAACCTTGAAAGAGTTGCATAACACTTTTATTTGAAGAACTAAACGTAAGGAAGCAAAATCAAATATGAGAACAAAAGGAAAGGTAAAGTAACAACACTGGCGTGCCATCTTTCAAGATCAGAGACGCGCGCACCTCTGGTCCAGGATCACACTGCAAACATAGCTAAGTGCCAAGGTAAGTGGTTCTCCACCTAAAGCATCAGAGATGTGGAAACGTGTTGATCCACTCAATGAAACTACTCTTTGTATCTCATTGTCTCTTTCTCGAACCCAATTGTTGGAAACTGCTTTGCATATTCTTGAACCATCTCACACAGCTTTGCCATCTCTGACTGTAATTTCTCATTTGATTGCATTGTTGCCACAAAGTCCTTCAACTTTGTCCCTGCATTACATTATATCAATCCCAATTTTCCACGAACATAGACCCACAAAAACTGAACAGAACAACATTTTATATACCTTGAGACTCTGCCTTGATCTTCAATGCCAATTTGACGGCTAAATCAAAATAATCAGCCACTCTTGCAAAATCTTCCTCAATGAATCCTCTTGATGTGAGAGCTGGTGTTCCTGCAACCATGCCATCATCACAAGGCCAGATCAGAACATATATGATTCTTTAGCTGATCAATCACAGCTAAAATATAATATATCTCCTTAGTGTTAGTGAGTGCCAAGAAGTATGAGCATTTACTACTATTTCAACGTGCTAACACGTTACATCTTTCAGTGTTAAGAGCCCTACCCATACGGATGCCTCCTGGAACCATGGCAGAAACATCACCCGGAACAGTATTCTTGTTTGCTGCAATATGTACTGCTTCTAATACTTTTTCCACTCTTGACCCATCAATTCCCTGCAAAAAGAAAAAAAATTCCAACATCATATGTTAAGGGAGAAAATGAGCTGAGACTATGCACTGCTTAATGAACTTCAGTCCACAAAAACCAATCATTTCAATTTGAGCTGCTACATCTGGTCACCATATTGTCAGTTACGCACACCTTTTAAAATCACACAACAGATGAGAAGCAAGACACCACCATTGTTTTAGACTCTCAAATTTCAGGAGTTAAGCTATGTTCTCTAAAGCCAATGATTCAGTACTTTCTCATGCAAACTCGTGGGGACAAAAGCAAACATTTCCATCCTGTTATCAAAGGGTTCATGCAATAGAGAATAGAATCAAAAGTACCTTATTTTTCAGATTCACCAAAACTAAATGATTATCAGTGCCTCCAGACACTAAGTCATATCCTTTTGCTAGCAAAGTCTGCAATTAAAAACCCATTAAAAAGTGAGATGATAACATTATGATGTATTCCAAACATGGCAGGACATATGAGGCATATCAACGATTTAGTCAACTAGGATAATAAGCAAATACATCTCACCTCAGCAAACTTTGAGCAATTACGGAGAACTTGATCCTGGTAGGCCTTATACTCAGGTGTTTTAACCTGTAATTAGAGCAAATGATAAGTGAAAAGATCATGAATGACTCCAAGAAAATCCTATATTATACCGTAATCAGAAAGTGAAAGGAGGTCATAGATACATATCAGACAGAAGAACACAATATTAAATATAGTTTGATGACGGAACCTGCTTCAGAGCTACTGCTAGACCAGTTATAGTGTGATTATGTGGACCACCTTGCAGTCCAGGAAAAACGGCTTGGTTAATTCTGTCCTCATAGTCATACATTACCTAACAGGTAGAGATACAAACGACAAATGATCAAATACTACGAAAATTAGCCAGCACCTGCGTGTTATTTGATGTTTCATATTCTCACACAACATGCAAACTTGAAATTCACCTCTTTCCCTTGTTTGTTAATCTCTTTTAGCCCCTTCCTAAAGAATATCATTGCCCCTCGGGGACCGCGAAGCGATTTATGTGTTGTAGTGGTAACAACATCTGCATACTCAAATGGAGAAGGAATAACGCCAGCAGCAACCAACCCACTAATGTGAGCCATATCAGCGAGCATAATTGCCTTTTGCTTGTCACAGACCTGCAAATTCGTCATGCAAAATCATAAAAAAGTGCAATCCACATTTATTTACCCTGCCAATCTGGTAATTGTACTTAACACTCAAGAAATGAGACATTATTTTACCTTACGAATCCGTGCATAGTCATACAGACGAGCATAAGCACTCGCACCTGCAACAATAAGTTTGGGTCTGAAAAGCACGGCACTCTTTTCCAGCTGAAAAAAAATATATGAAAACTAAATAAACTTGGATTGAAAAGTTTACATGATAAAAGTGAGCGAAGAAAGCTTGGGTATGCATCCACCCATATCACAATAATATTTTTGGTAAAGATAAAATTGTAAAGGATTAAGCGGCTATTAACTATCCAACCTGGTCATAATCAATGTAACCGGTGTTCTCATCCAATCTGTATGGCATCGTCTCAAAAAAGATGGATACAGCAGATATTTTCTTCGTGTCAGTCTGCTCAGGAAGCGAAAAGGGAAAAGATGCATTATAAATTCCACAAGGAGATGAGATAAGAAGTCGAATACTGATTATGCTGTAAAGCAAGTACCTGATAACCATGAGAAAGATGTCCACCATGAGGTAAGTCAAGTGCCATGATTCTTTCATGAGGCTTCAGCAGTGCGGTGTATACTTGGAAGTTAGCTGGTGATCCTGATAAAGACTGCACATTGACTACAAAAGGAGTAGCTTATATCTTAAGTGTCGCAATTAGTAAAACTGGTTTCCAATAGGAACCACGGCTGGGTTAAATGTCAAAGATTGAGTAGTGGATAAACCAGCACAAATTCGTACCTCCCCATTTGGAAGGATCTAACTGAAAAGCTTCTAACGCGCGCTTTTGACATAATGACTCGGCCATGTCAATGTACCTATTTGAAAAGATGCAAAATAACAGTTGATGACTTGGAACTGAAAGCAAGAGTATAGACTAAAGGTAAAAGTGCATACTCATTTCCTCCGTAGTATCTAGCTCCAGGGTATCCTTCACTATACTTGTTGGTCATAACAGAACCAACAGCTTCCATGACCGAGGCAGAGGTAAAATTCTCAGACGGTATAAGTTCAAATCCCTGAAACTCGCAACATCCAGATTCCAAAATGATTAAGTAAACTTCTCTACACTATGTTGTCTAATATACATGTTACCTTCCATTGCCTAGCCTTCTCAAGCTCGATAATATCTGCGATTTCGGGATCGATTTCTTCAAGAGGTGCATTCAGTTGCCTTATCCACTGATTAACAAAAATAAATATGCTCATCACATCACACAAGACAGCGAAATAGACTTCCCGAATCCGATCCAAACAAAAACAAAGAGAGTGAATGATATTTTACACTGGAACGAGATTTCTCCGAATCCGCCATAGCCGAGGTTGGCAAGGACGACTGTGCATAAAAACATTACAAAGGATCAAACCAAAAAAAAAGGAGGATTGAGAAGAAAAGCGTGAATCAGATGATGGCAAACCATAAAACGGAGGGAACCGCCATTAGAGGGAAAAAGCGAGATCGGCTTCCGAACGGAAGAAGAGAGTCTGCGAAGAGCCAACGCCATTTTCGTCTTCTTCTCTCTCTCTCTCTCTCTCTCTTCTTTGTCTCTGCGCAACGCAACACAGCTGAAACCGGCACTGACTCTGTAAAATGAACTTTGTGGTTGGTGAGCCCAAAAGGTAGCTTCATTTTTTATATTATTATTCGGTGCATTTTACCCACTTGCGATTACACAGAAATTGGGAATGTTATAGCAACTTAGAGGCTACTGTTTACACAATTAATTCGATGAAGCAAACAAATGTGAAGCAAGAGAGGACTCCCAATGAGACTGCTCTAACAACCAAATTTGTTGGAAGACGTAATTGATTAAGTGGATTTGAACCTTATGACTTTACGTTAGTAGCTGCATTTCTCTTTTTATTGCTACTTTGATTTGTGTGATGTAGTATTTTTTTGTTTCATTTCTACTTTGATTTGTGTGATTCTTCGTTATATCGTCTGCTCATTAGGGCTGGGCAAATTATCCGTTAGATTTGCTCCGATCCGTGATCCGTTTTGATCCGATCCGAAAAATTCGAATATCCGTTATAAATCAAAGCAAAGCAAATAGTAAAATCTACGATCCGTCTAAAGCAAAGCAAATCATAAATACTAATTTTAAAAATCCGAATATCCGATCCGATCTGTAAATTACATATATGTACATATAATATGATATACCTACAACATATATTTGCATTTTTTAACCTTTTCAATACATTGAACGGATATAGTTATAGTAAATTTACGTAGTTACTAATTTTGTAAATCAGTTGTCTCATATTTTTATCTAAAAATAATAATAAATGTTTCGTAGTCCACCATTTTTTCTTTCACTTTTCATTTTATTTTTAGTTATATCAAATAAAATTATCTAACTTATATTATTTTTTCACTAATTAGTTTAAAATTTATACTGAAAAAATAACTTTTTGAAAAAATAAAATATTTTTCTTTCGTTTTTTTCAGTTAAAACAAATATCCGCAAATATCCGAATATCCGCAAATATCCGGAAAAAATCCGGATATCCGTAACTCCAAATATCTAAAATTTTCAAAGCAAAGCAAATCGGAAAATTTAATATCCGTGAATAACAAATCGAATCACAAATACTATAATTTTTCCGGATATCCGATCCGCGCCCAGGCCTACTGCTCATCATCAATTGTTAATTGATTCTTATTATTTAATCATTTCACTGATTAGTTTTTTATAACATAAAAACTTTCAACATAAATTGTTAGTTCTTTCGGATAGTGTGTCGGTCACACATAATTTGTGAACAACGGGAATTAATTATGATACAAGGTGTGACAAATATGGTTTGGATGAGGCTATCAACCATGTATTTGTTCGAATGCCTCTGACTCTTCAAATTTGGGTACCATCACATATTCCATTAGTTCCGGGAATCTTTCCATATACATCAATATATTTTACCAATTTGGACTATTTATTGTAACGGTTCTTCATAGGTAGCTCAAAATTCATCTGGATAATATAGTATACATATATATATGGAAAATTTGGATCAAAATCCTATTTTTAGATACTTTTGTACCTTCCTAGTTCTAAATTGATTTTGTATTTTTTATGGTTTTATTGGTCTTATAACTTAAAAATATCAATTGAGCAACTAATCAATTTTGTCCTATGTATCATAATCATAACTATTAGATTTAGATTAATGGTTAGTTGCTCAATTAATAATGTTTTTTTTTTGTTATAAGTCAAATTAATGTTTTTCTTATCTTAAGAGTTTTCAATTGTAGTTTCCAAAAATATATTGAAAATCATTTGAAGAAAAAAAATAAAAAAAATGGGCATAGGAGTCTGGAGGAGAGACGGGCCCAAAATGAAGGCCTTGTTACTCTCAGATTGAAAATGTAAACATATCCTTTAACCTCCTCTTTGTGATTGTGACAATAATAATTTTCTGATACAGATTTTACGCCCTAACTTCAACTCTCCGTATATACTCTTGGTTGATTTTATTTTTCTCTTTATAATTTCCTGGAACCAAAATCCAAGGGCAGCAAAACACTACTCCTCTCTCTCTCTCTTTCTCTTTTCTGGGGTTTTCTTCTTCTACTTCGTCGTCGTCGTCTCTCTTCCTTTTACAGGTATGTATATACTCTCTCAGATGCGTATGCGTCCGCTTCCGTATCTCTTGTATTCGGTTTCCGCACGTTATTTGTCTATATACTCTCTGTGTTTTCTGTTCTGATCTGAGCCCCTTTCGTCTCCATCGGGGATTCATACTCGTGCGATTCGAGAAATTGATTGCTTAAGATTTCTCAAATTCTCTGGGGTTTTCGTTTTTGTTGTGTAGCGTTTTCAATAGCGGACGACGCTGGATCAGTTAGATGGCGGCCGGGAGATCAGCAAGTATGCCGTCACGACTGCGGCAGCTTCTTTCCGGTGAAGGCTCTATCGGTCCCTCTATTCGCCTCGACGCTGAGCCGGTGAGTCAAACTATCATCCGTATTGTTTAGGTTATTTTACACCTATATCCATATTTTGTCAAATCTC
This sequence comes from Draba incana, assembly GCA_963576765.1. Classification (NCBI taxonomy): domain Eukaryota; kingdom Viridiplantae; phylum Streptophyta; class Magnoliopsida; order Brassicales; family Brassicaceae; genus Draba; species Draba incana. The sequence goes on from OY755205.1 coordinate 17,243,108, forward strand.
CCTAGGTTCTCATAGCACTTTTTATCTCCACTGTGTTAGTCATATGCTGCTTTGCTTTCTTCTGTCGTTTTAAGCTATTCGAGTCGGATGAGTAGTATATACTTAGAATTGAAATAAACAAATGTGTCTAGTTTGCTTTTAAAATAAACTTGTTTACTAAACTCCTTCAGTGTTTTGATTACTGAGATGGTGTTCTGAGTTTTCCTTTGCTTATTACTATTGGTGCAAACTTTTACATTCTATCATCCCTGCACTAACAAGCTTTGCTCTACTTTATCCTGCTGCACAGCCTCCTGATATCAAATCATTCATCGATAAAGTAATCCAGAGTCCACTGTCAGATATTGCAATACCTCTCTCTGGTTTTCGGTGGGAGTACAGTAAGGTAATGTTTACTAGACTATCTCAAGTTTTCAGTTTTTTCTTTGTACTTTGTGGATTTCTCACAGGGCTGTATTATTCCAGGGAAACTTTCATCACTGGAGACCGCTATTTCTACATTTTGATAAATACTTCAAGGCATATTTATCAAATAGGAATGACCTTCTCTTGTCCGATAAAATTTTAGAGGATGAGGATCCCTTTCCGAAGCACACAGTACTTCAAATACTTAGGGCGATGCAGATAATTCTGGAAAATTGTCCCAACAAAAGTTCGTTTGATGGTTTAGAGGTATGCTGGATGCCTTTCTGAGATCTATATTAGATCTCATTAACTTTAATGCTATGTTTTATACTAACTATCCCAACATCTTTAATTTTGCAGCATTTTAAACTCCTGCTTGCTTCCACGGATCCGGATGTTCTCACTGCAGCTCTGGAAACTCTTTCAGCGCTTGTGAAAATTAGCCCATCTAAGCTTCACAGAAGCGGAAAGTTGATTGGATGTGGTTCAGTAAACAGCTTCCTACTCTCTATTGCCCAGGGGTGGGGTAGCAAAGAAGAGGGATTGGGTTTGTATTCTTGTGTTGTGGCTAACGAGAGAAACCAAGGGCTGAGCTTATTTCCTTCAGACTTGGAAAATAATCAGGGTGAAGCAGATTATCGGATTGGTTCTACTGTTTATTTTGAGTTGCGTGGACACAGTGCCCAGAGAACAAATGATGATACAAATGCTAGTTCTTGCTCAAGGGTAATACACATTCCTGATTTACACATGAGGAAAGAGGATGATCTAGAGTTAATGAAGCAGTGTCTAGAGCTTCACAATGTTCCCCCAGAGCTCAGATTCTCTTTACTGACCCGAATAAGATATGCTCATGCTTTTCGTTCTTCCAAAAAATGCCGGTCGTATAGCAAGATCTGCCTACTTGCGTTTATTGTTCTTGTTCAGTCAAGTGATGCTCAAGACGAACTTGCATCCTTCTTTGCAAATGAACCTGAGTATACAAATGAATTAATTAGAATTGTCAGATCTGAAGAACCAATCCCTGGAACAATTAGAACTCTTGCCATGCTTGCATTGGGAGCGCAATTGGCTGTATACTCGGCCTCTCATGATCGGGCCAGGATTCTAAGCGGATCTAGCATCAGTTTTGCTGTAGGCAACAGAATGATTCTGCTTAATGTGCTTCAGAAAGCTGTGCTATCTTTAAAGATCTCAAGTGATCCATCTTCTATTGCTTTTGTTGAGGCGCTACTCCAGTTTTATTTGCTTCACATTGTTTCATCATCGTCCTCCGGAAGCACTATAAGGGGGTCAGGAATGGTTCCCACGTTCCTCCCTCTCTTGGAGTATGCCGATCCGAGCCACATGCATCTTGTATATTTGGCTGTTAAAGCATTACAAAAGCTCATGGATTATAGTAGTTCAGCCGTACCTCTACTAAGGGATCTCGGGGGAGTAGAGCTGTTGTCTCAGAGGTTAGAGGTAGAGGTTCATCACGTTCTTGGGTTGCCTGGAGCAAGCAATAGTGATATGATACTCGGCGAATCCTTAAAAACACATGGTGATCAGCTGTTATCTCGAAAGAGACTCATCAAGGTTCTTCTGAAGTCGCTTGGCTCTGCTACTTATACTCCTGGAAATGCTAATAGGTCTCAAAGTTCTAATGAGAGTACTTTGCCTGCCACTTTGTCTTTAATATACAAGAATGCAGATAAATTTAGTGGCGATATCTATTACTCAGCTGTCACAGTCATGAGTGATATAATCCACAAAGACCCCACATCTCTTGCTTCCCTGTTTGAAATGGGTCTCCCTGAAGCGTTTTTGTCTTCAGTTGTATCAGGAATATTCCCTTCTTCAAAGGCTCTTGCATGCATTCCAAATGGCTTGGGTGCAATATGTCTCAATAGCAGAGGATTGGAGACAGTAAAAGAAACTTCAGCATTGCGCTTCCTTGTCGATGTATTTACGAGCAAGAAGTATGTTCTGGCTATGAATGAGGCTATCGTTCCGTTTACAAATGCCGTGGAAGAGCTTTTGCGTCATGTTACATCTCTAAGAGCCACCGGTGTTGAAATAATCATTGAAATTGTGGATAAAATTGCGAGCTTTGGAGAGAGTGGTTCTTCATCATCCTCTGTAAATCTGACTGAAAGTACTGCAATGGAAATGGATTCAGATGTGAAGGACGCATCTGGTGTCAGTCATGAGCAGTTCATTCAACTCTGCATCTTTCATCTGATAATTCTGCTCCACAGAACAATGGAGAATTCTGAGACTTCCCGTCTCTTTGTGGAGAAGTCTGGCATCGAGGCTTTACTTAAGCTTCTTTTACGACCTAGCATTGCTCAGTCATCTGAAGGGATATCTATTGCCTTGCATAGCACCATTGTTTTTAAGGGTTTTACGCAACATCACTCTTCTTCTCTTGCTCGCGCTTTTTGCTCTTCTCTTCGCGATCAGTTGAGGAACGCTTTAGATGGCCTGCAAAATCGTTCAGGGAAGTACTTACTGGATCGGAAGCTTTCTCCAAGTTCAGAAATTTTTGCGTCTCTTTTCCTGGTGGAATTTCTTCTGTTTCTAGCTGCATCAAAGGATAACCGTTGGGTGAGTGCATTGCTTCTGGAATTTGCAAATGAAAGCAAGGATGTTCTGGAGAATATAGGGCATTTGCACCGTGAAATTCTATGGCAAATAGCTTTTCAGGAGGGTGCCATACTGGAAAGTCAAAAGGAAAATATTGCTTCTTCTCCCAAGTCAGAGCAATCAGAGTTGGCAGTAAATGCAACGGAAGGACAACGGTTCAATTCTTTTAGACAGTTCCTTGATCCGTTATTTCGGAGGAGGTCGGCTGGATGGAGCGCAGAATCTCAGTTCTTTGATTTGATTAATCTTTACCGTGATCTTGGGCGTCCATCAACTGGTTTTCAACCAAGAACAATCGCTGATGGTCCCTCTAGTTTATCTGACGTTTCTGGTAAAAGAGAACATGAAAAAGATGGATCCTATTATACATCTTGCTGTGACATGGTGAGGTCACTGTCCTTCCACATCACTTACGTATTCCAAGAGTTAGGGAAGGCAATGCTGCTCCCATCTCGTAGGAGAGAAGATACGATCAACGTTTCTCCATCATCTAAGTTAGTTGCTTCAAGTTTTGCTTCAATCTCCCTGGATCACTTAAATTTTGGAGGCCATGAAATTGCACCTGAGGCATTAGTGTCAACTAAATGTCGCTACCTTGGCAAGGTTGTTGACTTCATCGATGCTATCCTTCTTGACAGGCCTGATTCATGTAATCCTGTTCTGATAAACAGCTTTTACAGCCGGGGGGTGATTCAGACGGTTTTGACAACATTTGATGCTACTAGCCAACTTTTGTTCACAATTAATAGGAACCCTTCATCTCCTATGGAGACTGATGATGTTAAAGGAAATCAAGATGAAAAGGAAGATGCAGATCATGCGTGGATATATGGTCCGCTGGCTAGCTATGGTAAGCTCATGGACCATTTGGTCACATCATCATTTATCTTGTCACCATTCACAAAACATTTGCTAGTTCAACCCGTAGAAAGTGGGAATATTCCACTTCCACAAGATGCTGAGACATTTGTGAAGATCCTTCAGTCGATTGTGTTGAAAGCTGTACTTCCTGTTTGGACTCATCCACAATTTACCGAGTGCAGTTATGATTACGTTACTACTCTCATTTCCATCATCAAGCATGTGTATTCTGGAGTTGAACTGAAAAACTTAGGTAGCAGTGGTAGTGCGCGTGTAATAGGTCCACCTCCCAATGAAACAACCATTTCGACGATTGTGGAGATGGGTTTCTCCAGAGCCAGAGCGGAAGAAGCTTTGAGACAGGTTGGATCAAACAGTGTTGAGTTGGCTATGGAATGGCTGTTTTCTCACCCAGAAGAAATCCAAGAGGATGATGAGCTTGCTCGTGCTCTTGCAATGTCCCTTGGGAATTCTGAATCTGATACAAAGCAGAATGTTGCAGATGAAACTCGACAACCAATTGAAACAGAAATGGTTTCATTGCCACCTGTTGAAGAACTTATAACAACATGTACAAAGCTTTTGCAGATGAAAGAACCCCTTGCTTTTCCTGTTAGAGACTTGCTTGTTTTGATATGCTCGGAAAACAATGGGGAACACCGAGCTGGTGTTATATCTTGCCTTCTTGGCCGGATTAAGGATTGCTGTCCTGTGTTTGATGTCACAAAGAACAATCTACTCTCTGCTCTGTTGCATGTTCTTGCTTTGATTCTACATGAAGATGCAGGTTCGCGTGAAGTTGCGCTGAAGGCTGGTATTGTAAGACTTGTATGCGATATTCTTTCAAAATGGGATTCTGGTAATATTGAGAGGGAAAAGGTTGAAGTTCCAAAGTGGGTGACGACAGGGTTTCTTGCCATTGATAGGCTGCTACAGGTGGATCAGAAATTAAATACTGAGCTTATAGAGGAGTTGAAAAAGGATGAGACATCTCTCACCATTGATGAGAGCAAGCAAGACAAGCTGCAATCTGTGTTTGGCTCTCCACAGTTCGTTGATGCTGATGATCAAAAGAAACTGATTGAGATTGCTTGTACCTGCATCCGGAATCAGCTTCCTTCTGAAACAATGCATGCTGTTCTACAGCTCTGCTCGACATTGACAAGGAAACACTCTGTTGCTGTCTGCTTTCTTGAGTTTGGAGGTGTGCACGCACTGCTTTCTCTGCCGAGTAATAGTCTCTTTCCGGGGTTTGACTCTGTTGCTGCTAGTATTATCCGTCACGTCCTTGAAGATCCTCAAACGCTTCAGCAAGCGATGGAATCTGAGATAAAGCATGCACTTGCAACACTTTCCAACAGACACTCTAATCCAAGAATCTCTCCACGGAATTTCTTATTGAATGTGAATGCAGTAATTGCTCGGGATCCAGTCACTTTTATCCAGGCCGCTCGATCAATATGCCAAGTTGAGATGGTTGGTGACAGACCTTACATCGTATTAGTGAAAGAAAAAGAGAAATCAAAGGACAAAGAGAAGGATAAGGACAAAGCTGAGAAAGAAAAATCTCAGACCTCTAATGAAGAGAAATTTGCAAATACCCCTCCTCCTGGGACCACCAAGGCACCTAAAGTTCACCGAAAACCGCCCCAGTCCTTCATTGGTGTTGTTGAGCTGCTTCTGGATTCTCTCTGTAATTTCATTCCTCCTCCAAAAGATGACATGGTTGGAGGTGATTCAACTTTAACAGACATGGATATTGATCTTGCTTCTACAAAGGGGAAAGGCAAAGCTGTTGCCACTACACCTGAAGAAAAGGAAGCTAATTCTCAGGATATCTCAGCTTCATTGGCTAAAATTGTTTTCATTCTGAAGATTTTGACCGAGATGATGTTAATGTATTCTTCATCTATTCATATAATTCTTCGAAGAGATGCTGAGATTAACAGCCTCAGAGGTCCTCAACAGAAGAGTGGTCAAACTGGTGGAATATTTCATCACATCCTTCACAAGTTTATTCCATACTCAAGGGTGAAAAAGGAAAAGAAATCGGATAGTGATTGGCGGCAAAAGCTGGCAAGTAGGGCTAATCAGTTTTTAGTGGGCGCATCTGTTCGGTCAGCTGAAGCTAGGAAGAGGATATTTTGTGACATTAGCAGTATCTTCAATGACTTTATAGATACGTGTGATGGTGTTAGACCTCCAGTTACTGAAATACAAATTTTAATTGATCTTTTGAGTGACATGCTGTCAGCTCGGTCACCTACTGGATCGCATATATCTTCAGAAGCTTCTGCTACTTTTGTGGATGTTGGTTTGGTCAAGTCTCTTACTCGTACTCTTGAAGTGTTGGACTTGGACAATGTAGAGTCCCCCAAAGCTGTAACAGGAATCATAAAAGTGCTGGAGTTGGTGACAAAGGAGCATGTACATTCTGCTGATTCGAATTCAAAGGAAAATGCAAACAAGTCAGCTGATCAAATTCAATCAGGGAGAGGAGATACCACAGTTGATGCTTCGCAGTCCAATAATGATTCCATGACAGCTGATCATGTGGAGACTTTTGGTGGTTCCCACACCTATGTTGGTTCGGAGGCTGTGACAGATGACATGGAGCATGATCAAGACTTGGATGGAGGATTTGCCCCAGCTGAGGACGACTATATGCAAGACGCAGCTGAGGATGCCAGGGGGGTTGAAAATGGGGTCGGGTCGATGGGTATTGAATTTGAGATGCACACCCACGTGCAGGAAAATCTTGATGAAGAGGAAGATGAGGAGATGTCTGGTGATGAGGGTGACGAAATAGATGAAGATGAAAACGACAATGAAGAAGAAGATGAGGAGGACAATGACTTGGAAGAAGATGATGTACATCACCTACCTCATCATGACACTGATCAAGATGATCATGAACTTGACGACGATGAATTTGAAGAAGAAGTACTGGTTGAAGAAGATGAAGAGGATGAAGATGATGAAGACCGGGTAATTCTTAGGTTTGAAGATGGAATCAATGGGCTAAACGTTCTTGATCACCTAGAGGTTCTTAGAGACCACAGATTTTCTGATGAAACACTTCATGTGATGCCTGTTGAAGTCTTTGGCTCGAGACGTCAAGGGCGAACAACTTCTATTTACAGTCTTCTCGGCAGAACTGGTGATGGTGCTACTCCTTCACAGCATCCTCTTTTATCAGGATCTCCATCACTTCCAGCGTCACAAAGTCAAACAGGTTCTCATTTCTTACTCTGTGCATTTCGCTCTGTTATGGTATATTATTCACATTTTTCTGACATCTTATTCTTCTAGTTTAATTAAGTCCATCTATTACTGTAAATCTAGAATTTTTATGAACATCTTTATTTGTTCACACTTTTGGCTTTGTAACCACATCACATATTTTTTAGACTTAATAGGTTGCGGTATTCGAGTTCGTCGCTTACAAAACAGATCCCTTTTAGTGTTTCATTTCTGTTGATCTTCCTTTCAAAATGATTTGTTAATTAACCTTTTAATTAACCTTTTTTCTTTTTGTAGAGAACTTGCGTGATCTTGCTGATGGAAGTAGGGAATCCCACAGTAGTTCTTTACCACGGCTGGATGCTATATTCCGGTCTTTGCGGACTGGGCGGCAGGGGCATCGTTTGAATTTGTGGGCTGATGACAGCCAGCAAATTGTAGGATCTGGTACTTCTACCGTACCACAAGGTCTTGAAGATTTGCTTGTATCTCAATTGAGACGAGCCAGTTCTGATAAGCTTTCTGATCAGAATTCATCACTTTTGGAACACCAATCTCAGGCTGAGAGTGGACGGGCTCAGGAGACAACTGTCGGGCCTGAAATTCCAGCTGAAAATACCATTGATAATGAAGGTGCCAATGTGTCTGAACCCTCTAACATTTCACTGGATGCGTCTGCTCAGCCTGATACACGAGCCACTGCTACTGATTCTGTCTCAAGCTCAAGGTCTCAGTCAGTTGAAATGCAATATGATCAAAATGATTCAACTGTTCGTGACGTTGAAGCTGTGAGCCAAGAAAGTGGCGGGAGTGGGGCAACCTTAGGGGAAAGCCTTAGGAGTTTGGATGTTGAAATCGGAAGTGCCGATGGCCATGATGATGGTGCGGAAAGGAATGAGGTACAGCCAGCTATCCGTTCACGAAGAGCAAATTTGTCACTTGTGCCATCATCAGCTGGACGAGAAGCTTCTCTTTACAGTGTAACTGAGGTTTCTGAAAATTCTGGCCACGAAGCTGAGCAGGATAATCCTCCAGCAGAGCAACCAGCAAACAGGGATGTTGGTTCTGGTTCTATTGATCCTGCATTTTTGGATGCTCTACCAGAGGAGCTGCGAGCTGAAGTCCTTTCAGCTCAGCAAGGACAAGTGCCACAACCTTCTAGCAATGAACAGCCTAATTCAGGAGATATTGATCCCGAATTTCTTGCCGCACTTCCTCCTGATATCAGAGCTGAAGTTCTGGCACAACAACAAGCACAAAGGCTTCATCAGTCTCAGGAGCTTGAAGGTCAGCCTGTTGAGATGGACACCGTTTCAATAATTGCAACGTTTCCTTCTGAGTTGCGAGAAGAGGTATGAGTTATTGCCTTTTAACGCCGTGGCCTTGAATAGAAGTTAAGTATAAAATATATAATCTCTCTTTTGTATTCAGGTGTTGTTAACGTCATCTGATGCTATTCTTGCAAATCTTACACCTGCGTTGGTTGCGGAAGCAAACATGTTGCGTGAAAGGTTTGCTCATCGATACCATAACCGTGCACTTTTTGGTATGCATCCAAGGCTTCGTAGAGGGGAGCCATCCAGGAGAGGTGAAGGTGTTTTGTCTGGAAATGAGGGGGTTGCTTCTCGTAGATCTGCTGCAAAGGTTATTGAGGCCGATGGAGCTCCTCTAGTTAACACTGAGGCACTACAGGCTATGATTCGCGTTCTTCGAATAGTTCAGGTAGCCTTTTCTGCCATCATGTCGAGAATTTACCCAGTGACTCTTTCACATAACTTAGCAATTTATCTGCCATTACTTCAAGAATTCATCTATATTTCTGTTGTCTGCAGCCTCTTTACAAGGGTCCTCTGCAGAGGCTTTTGCTGAACTTGTGTTCTCATGGCGAAACAAGGTTCTCCTTAGTTAATACATTCATGGATATGCTAATGCTCGACACAAGGAAGCCTGTTACTTACTCAAGTGTTTCCGAACCACCTTATCGTCTGTATGCATGTCAAAGCAATGTAACCTATTCACGTCCTCAGCACTTTGATGGTATGCTTCTACTTTATACTGAATTTGGACTGGGGTTGTTCTTACAGTAAAAAATGTTTTATGAGCTGTATGCGATATGCTTTTCATAAATTATCAGAGCTATGTACATAAACAATGTTTTCTGTTTGTAGGGGTCCCTCCTCTAGTGTCTCGGCGTGTACTTGAGACGTTGACATATCTAGCTCGAAATCACATGTACGTAGCCAAGATTCTGCTTCAATCCAGGCTTTCACTGCCTTCCCTGCAAGGTTCAGGACCCTCAGACAAGGCACATGGAAAAGCTATTGTAGTAAGTGATGAATACATGGGCATAAAGGAACACCAACCCGAATCCATAGCCTTTGCGTTGCTTCTCAGCCTCCTCAACCAGCCCCTTTATTTGAGAAGTGTGGCTCATCTTGAACAGGTACCCCTTTTCATTCAATGATATGGTTCGGCTTTGTTTAGTGTTACGTCAATGAACTCAGGTTTTGATATATTTTGTCATCACTTGATCCAGCTATTGAACTTACTGGAGGTCATAATTGACAATGCTGAAAGAAAGTCAGATTCAGTTGACGGATCAGATGCATCGGCCAGCCAGCAACAATCAACACCTCAAGGTTTAGAAGTTGATAACAATTCAGAAAACCATGATATTTCAACTGGCGCTACTGCTACAATAACTAAGCCAATAGATTCAGCTGCAAGCTCTTCCACCAGAGCTGAGAGTGAATGTGATGTTCAGAGTGTGTTGCTTAATCTTCCCCAGTCAGAGCTGTGTCTGCTTTGTTCATTACTAGCACGGGAAGGGTATGTCAAATGCTCATTTGCAAATATTTCTTTCTGTATTTTAATCATAGCTACTATTAAATTTATAAGTTTCAACATCATGTCTAACTAAACTACCTTTGCTGTTCCTTCAGTTTGTCAGATAATGCATACACCCTTGTGGCGGAGGTGCTGAAAAAACTTGTAGCAATTGCTCCAAGCCATTGTCATTTGTTTATTACTGAGCTTGCTAATGCAATACAAAACCTTACAAGATCGGCAATGAGTGAACTTCACATGTTTGGTGAAGCAGTGAAAGCGCTGCTAAGTACCACTTCATCTGATGGATCTGCAATTTTGAGGGTTTTGCAGGCATTAAGCTCCCTCATTGGTTCGTTAATCACAAAAGGGAAAAGCCAGCCGCAGAATTCAGAAGAACATGTTGCTGTGCTTTCTCAACTATCAAACATTAATATAGCTTTGGAACCTTTGTGGCTGGAGTTAAGCAATTGCATATGCAAAATAGAGGTGCATTCTGATTCTGCGTCTACTACTATATCTGCATCATTGAGCTCAACAACAAGGGCTGCTGGAGTAAGCCAGTCACTTCCTGCTGGGGCCCAGAACATCTTGCCTTATATAGAATCATTTTTCGTTACCTGTGAAAAGTTGCATCCATCACAGTCTGGTTCAGGTCATGAATTTGGTGTTTCCGTGGCTTCTGAAGTTGAGGAACAGCCGAAGGGTCCGGTACCTAGCATCAAGGTTGATGAGAAGTATGCTTCTTTTATCAGGTTTTCTGAGAGGCACAGGAAACTTCTTAATGCTTTCATCCGACAGAATCCAGCTCTGCTCGAGAAATCATTTTCACTCATGCTCAAGGTTCCACGTTTCATTGAATTTGATAACAAACGTGCATACTTCAGATCAAAGATAAAGCACCAGCATGATCATCACCATAGTCCTTTGAGAATCTCAGTGAGAAGAGCCTACATTCTTGAAGATTCATACAACCAATTGCGAATGAGGTCAAATCAAGAACTGAAAGGGAGATTGACTGTTCACTTCCAAGGAGAAGAAGGTATTGATGCGGGTGGGCTTACCAGGGAATGGTATCAGCTGTTGTCAAGGGTTATTTTTGACAAAGGAGCTCTTCTGTTCACAACAGTTGGCAATGATTCAACTTTCCAGCCAAATCCAAACTCTGTCTACCAGACAGAACACCTCTCCTACTTCAAATTTGTTGGCCGTGTGGTAAGTTTAGCTCATTTTTAGCAAGACATAGTGATCTGGTATATGCCTTAATTCCTAATATGATCTGGTATATGCGTTAATTCCTAATATGATCTATCTACAGGTTGGAAAAGCTCTGTTTGATGGCCAACTCCTTGACGTCCATTTCACTCGCTCTTTTTACAAGCATATCTTGGGAGTTAAGGTCACATACCATGATATCGAAGCCATAGATCCTGATTACTATAAAAACGTTAAATGGATGCTGGAGGTATATATCCTGTTGCAACACATGTTGATCTTTAATTACGTGTTTTGTCCGTGAAACGAACTGCACTATCAACTATCCTTGTTACTCATCTCTTCTTTCATACACAGAATGATATTAGCGATGTCCTAGATCTCACGTTTAGCATTGATGCTGATGAGGAAAAGCTGATATTGTATGAAAAAACGGAGGTAACTTGTTGAGGCTTTTAACAATGTTCTTGAAATAATTATTGATGTTTTTTGCCTGTATGTGGAAGTCTCCTGTCTTTTTTCTTTTCTGAACTTCTAGATATAAAATGCAGGTAACTGACCATGAACTGATCCCTGGAGGTCGGAACATTAAAGTGACTGAGGAGAATAAGCATGAATATGTTGACCTAGTTGCTGAGCATCGATTAACCACAGCCATCCGTCCTCAGATAAATGCATTTCTGGAAGGGTTTAGTGAACTTATCCTCAGAGATCTAATATCAATTTTCAACGACAAGGAATTGGAGTTATTGATAAGTGGTCTTCCCGATATCGACTGTAAGTTATCCTATACCAAGAATTGACAGCATTTTCTGTAAGTTTGTAAGACAGTCACAGGAAGAGATTTTATTGACCTTTGTTGGGTTTATAATTTGCATCAGTGGATGACCTGAGGGCGAATACGGAATATTCGGGGTACAGTCCTGGATCTCCCGTTATCCAGTGGTTCTGGGAGGTTGTTCAAGGATTGAGCAAAGAAGACAAAGCTCGTCTTTTGCAGTTTGTGACTGGAACCTCAAAGGTAACAAACATACTATATACTTATGGTGGCGAATGAGTGTTGAGAAAAGTAGATTGTAGAAATAGTGTGGGTTGATCTTGTGTCTGCTAATATTTGAAATTAACAGGTTCCTCTGGAAGGATTTAGTGCTCTTCAAGGAATTTCAGGCGCGCAGAAGTTTCAGATCCACAAGGCATATGGAAGTGTTAATCACTTGCCGTCAGCTCATACTTGGTAAATATGTTAATTCTTCTTGCGGTTTCCAATTGTTTCAGTTTGTGATGACAAAAACATAATATTCAAAATGCTTTGATCGATATGCAGTTTCAATCAGTTGGATCTGCCAGAGTATCCGTCCAAAGAACATCTGCAAGAGAGGCTACTGCTTGCGATCCATGAAGCGAGTGAAGGATTCGGATTTGGTTAAATACATTGTTTCTTCTTCTTCTTCTTCCTTTTTGGCTATTTGACATACATATATAATGAACTTTGTGAATGAGTAGTTATTTCTACATACAGTCTTTTTTTTTAACTCCAACCTCTTTATTTTCTCCATTCTCTCTCTCTCTTTCTTGTAAAGCTTTAATCAAACGACGTCGTATCCTAGCTAAAGAGTATGCTTAACTATATCTTTAATCCAATGTTTTTAAACCCGATCCAGACAGTGAACCGGATGACCTATCGGATTACCGGGTCACTGGTCCAACCATGGGTCAACCGTGGTTCTATAGATTATTAAACATATGTATATTATATATATATATATTGCAAATATAAAACAAATACATACTATGATTGGAATATTTTACAAACAAAGTTTGTAAACTTTTTCCTTGATTTAGAAATTAACGAATAAAACTCTTTGAATAAATTTATATTTAAAGTTTAAGAGAAAATAATACTAGATATCAAAGAGTATGGGATGTTTAACAATAACAATAAGAGAACATTCAAAGTTCAAACTAAACAAAAATATATAATAATTAATCACTAATGGTAGAGCTGCAAAAATACTGAACATGCGTAAATAAAGATTATAAATTATATAAATAAAAGTATAATGTAATATCAATATGTCAAAACAAACTCTTTAATTCATACTTACCGGGTCACGGTTGAACCGGTCGGACCGGCCGGACCGGTCCGGGCGTGAAAACATTGCTTTAATCCTTCAAATTGCAAATTCAACTAAAAAGCGTGGCCAACCAGCGACATCTATAAAGTTTTTTTTTTTTTAATGTGAATTAAGTTGTTTTTATATCTGCCTAGTTAAACTTTGAATGTCAGAGTACACTTCTTGATGGCTAATATAATGTAATTATAGTAGAATAATTTCTTTGCGTACACTTTTGTTGAACCTTGTTAAAATATCATATCTAAATTTTCTATGCGTTCACTTTTGACCGAGTGTTAGTTAAGTAATGAGTTTGACAAACACTTTGCAGATAATTCTTTCAAAGTTAATATCAAAAGGAAGAGGTTGGTAGATGGTTTGTAGAGATTTAACCAGATATAGTACATGATGATGATGATGAAGGAGAAGAACATGAAAGATTATTAGGAGTGAATACAAAATGAGGCGACTAAGGGAGATGTGAAGAGACAGAATTGGTACTTAGCATACTCCAGATTTGGGATATGGGGGATGTCCCTCTCTCTCTCGTCCCCACTTGTGTCTGCCATAAATGTATCTCTCTGCATTCAAATCAAATCAAATCAATTTAACTAATCTAGTTTAGTTTCTTGAATAAACTGACATCTCCCCATCCATATATGACTATAAATTTTTCTTTTTAATCTTCAAGCAAATTACGTAAAAAATATTTATTTTGTTGCATAGTTTTAGTATTGAAAAAAACATTATTATAACAAATTGTTTCTCCTAAAACATAAGGAATAAAAAGGGAAGAAAAAAGAAAAGGGAGTATGAACCCACAGAAATAAACAGAATCAGACATATATATATGCCGCTCTCTTTTCTTGCTTTCAAAGCTCATCTTCCTGCTTCCCTATCCTCTCATTTTCCTTTATACACAAAATATATTAAACATTACTTTTTCTTTCTTTAAAATTAATCTACACCGTACCACACTTCCCAAAAAATCATCAAAAGTAAAATCCCCTCCTCTCCATCTCTTTTTATTACACACCCATACCTACCTCCTCTTCCTTTTTTTCTGCTTTTTTTTACACAAAAATCCAAAGCCAAAAACTAATCTCTAACAAAATAAATTGAATAAAAAAAGAAGATGAAAGGTGAATTCGGAGAGCGAAAAGGTAGCGATATGTTTTCGAAGCAGCACTCTCACTTCCACCTCTCTTCCTCTGCCCCCACCACCGTCGATGACTCCTCCATCGAAGTCGTTCGGCGTCCACGTGGCAGACCTCCAGGTTCCAAAAACAAGCCAAAACCACCCGTCTTCGTGACCCGTGACTCGGAGCCTCCCATGAGCCCTTACATCCTCGAAATCCCCTCCGGAAACGACGTCGTTGAAACCATCAACCGCTTCTGCCGCCGAAAAGGCATCGGAGTCTGTGTCCTTAGTGGCTCCGGCTCCGTCGCTAACGTCACCTTACGTCAGCCTTCCCCGGCCGCTCCTGGCTCCACCATCACTTTCCACGGCAAGTTCGATCTCCTCTCCGTCTCCGCCACTTTCCTCCCTCCTCCGCCTCGCACCTCCTTGTCTCCTCCCGTTTCCAACTTCTTTACCGTCTCCCTCGCCGGACCTCAGGGGCAGATCATCGGAGGATTCGTCGCCGGGCCGCTTTTGTCCGCTGGAACTGTGTACGTGATCGCCGCTAGTTTCAACAACCCGTCGTACCATCGGCTTCCGGCGGAGGAGGAGGCGAAAAACTCGGCGTCGGCGGAAGGGGAGGGGCAATCGCCGCCGGTGTCGGAATCGGGACAGATGGCGGGAAGTGGAGGAGAGTCGTGTGGAGTGTCGATGTACAGTTGCCACATGGGTGGCTCTGATATTGTTTGGGCCCCCACCGCCAGGGCTCCACCGCCTTACTGACCAATCCATCCTTCACTTTTTTTTTTTCTTTTTCTTTTTTCTTTTCTTTTGAAAACAAAACAAAAACTGAGAATGTATCATCATCATCCACATCTTAATTAGGGTTTTTGCTTTTTGTTATCTTCTTAGATTCAGAATTGACTCCTTTTTTCTCACTTTCGTTTTATCCTCATTTGGCTAATATATATATGCTTGCTTCCTTTTCGACCAAAAAAAAAAATATGCTTGCTTCCTTAATGATTGTTTTTCATTTTTATAATCTTTTTGCATTGATATGCTTGTTTATTGGATGTATATTTATAATTATTGAATAACTAATACTATATGACAGCTACCTAACCTGGTGATTTCTTAATAAACACATTTATTTTTATTCTCTGTTTGCCACTTACACAAATTGAAATACATCACATGTTTCAATATTGTTGTTAAAGTAATAGTAAATGTTAAGCTACACTAACAAAACACATGGGATATGCGTAGATAATATGTGCGAACAATAAAAAATAATCCGTTGTTTTAAAAATGCTACGCGAACTTAAGTATGTAATGTATACATACCAACTTCAGAAAATGTTCTTGACCACTAACCAAAGATATATGTTGTAAATTACGTATTTAATAACTCGATTACCCTTTTTGTGTGATAGTGATGGAATATGATAATTTTGGTTACAATTTTTGTTAAATGAAATAGAACTTGACATAACTCCATTCTAAAACCTTACACGCCACAATGGAAGAATAGTTATGTCAAGTTCATAGAATGTCGCCTAAAAAATCAATTCCTAGCATTATATTCAACGGATAGGCACCGACTCCCCTAGCGAGGGTGCATGTAGAATGGTTATGACTGCTCATGTTGTTGAAATAATTTGTGTCTATTTTTTTTTTTGAGAAAAAAAATAATTTGTGTCTTACTTGATAGAATCCGCTTAACAAATGCGAAATCTCAGTTACTTCCATTAGGCCACCATTGAGACAACCTCATTAGACCATTTATAGTGAAGATCAACTTTTTAACGAGTCTGAACAAACACGCAACGGCACGTTCGTTGTGGCATGATTATGATCATTGGTTTCTTACGAGGTAGAGAATTACGTATTCGTTATAAAACATGGTCTAAAGTTTTTATTTATGACGAGAGTTCATAGATTCAAGTCAATATGATTGTATTCTGACATATAATTTACTATTTAATTATATTGCTAAATTTTTGAAAAATTAGACTAGTTTCCACCGTTTAAAATGAATAAAATTTAATAGACGTTCAAAAAAAAGAATAAAATTTACATTATTATAATTTCTCTTAATCTTTTTTTTTCAACATCATAATTTCTCTTAATCAAATTTTAAAATCAATTGAATAAAATGTGTAATAGAAGCAAGTTTACATTTTTCCTCGTTACCTTTTTTTTGTCATCGAAATTTTTTCATTTAAACTTACAGAAATACAAAGCCGACGATCATATGATATATACGATCATGGAGACAAAACTATATGATCATGAGTATTCCTCAGAGATATAACCTTATACTAGAGAAGCTAATGGAACAACAAATACTAAGGAAAATATAAAACAAACAATCTTGAAACCCCATTTAAAACCGACATAGACAACATTCTAATATTTACAAGAAAAACCAATTTTGGGAGATCCTTGGGTAAAAACATACCACAATAACTTAAAAAGACTAACCAACGATACAAACAGTTTTTTATAGTGAACATTGGACATCATTCAAATTAAATAATTTGGGCAACATATTCCAGCAGCCATTTTCCTCTCTTATCATCCGTATGCTTTTAAGTATGTTATACGGTACCCAATGGACCAATGGTTATTCCCTAACTATAGATATATCAGATTTTTACGTTATAAATTTGTTTCCGTTTTCAATTCAAAGTTGACTTTAGTCGCCAATTGTTTTGGAAAACCGGGATTTACATTTGAAACCATGTATTAAAGAAAATGGTTGTATTATGATATATACTCATATATATATATATATATATATATATATATCACATTGCTATTGAAATTTTGAAATGGTGGACAGTCAGACATAGACAAGACAGGACAGGACATGACATATGTTCAGATGGAAACTCGGTAGACTATAAATGAAAAGATAAGATAAAAACGAAGTGTTTGACCAAAAAAAAAAAAGAGATAAAAACGAAGAATTTGCCTTTTACTTTTGTTTTTGATTTCGAAGAAGATGGAAAAGAGAAAGAGAAAGGAATGGGATGGGTCAAGTTAGGCGTCTATCACTCGAAAACCGGGTTCAGAATTAGACGTTATTTGTGTTTTCTTGTTTGGGTTGGTAATTTATCTATAGGACCCTAAGATACTTATGGACTCTTATCACATAGCTAGGCGTTTATGCTTCTCATCTCTCAAGACAAAGCCATCGGGAAGCCCCCTTTTCTACCATTTAAGACCTACAAAAGCTCATTAGATTCTCTTCTCATCTCTCCAACAAAATTGATATGGCCATTATCCCGCTAGATCCTCTTCGGGTCGCCCATGGAGAATTCTAGCTAAAATGCTAACTATCTCAGATTTTAGTTTTTGATTATCAAGTGCTTTGTCCCTGCTTAAAATGTCAACAACTCTGTCAATCAATTAGCACAAAAAACTCCGATCTTTTAATAATTTTTTTCCTTTCTCCATTATAAAGCTTCCGAATTCTCTGCTTCCTTCTTCTTCACCCAAAAAAAAAAAAAGAGTTGCCTTTTTTTCTTTGTTTCCCAACTTCTTTAATATGAAAAAAAAAAATTGCCATACCACAATTACGAAGAACCGAAAGACAATTTTGTGCTAATAGTTATGGATCTACAAAAGTTCTAGCTTAATGCTAAGATAATGGGATAAATGAGTTAAATATCCCATGAAGATAGACAAAAGTTTGTGTTTCAGGCCCATAGGTTTTGGAGGGAACACCCAATTGCCACCACGAACGTTCTCGCGTGGAATTGCCAAGACGCGGGTGCCGACTTGACAAAAGATCATCTTCAAGAACTCCATCGTTGTTTTTTACCTAGTTTTTTTATTTTTATCGGAAACCAAAAATAAAAGGTATTTTCTGCAAGATTTGCAAGTTGAATTTGGTTATGATCATGATTTTACAGTTGAGCCGCGAGGCAAATGCGGTGGGCTTGCCCTCTTTTATATGAATGATCCTACGGTTATTATTTCTTATTCGGATAATCGAATGATAGATGTGGAATCCACCTTTGAGGGACATAAAATCTTTATGACATTTGTGTATGGTGATCCGATTGTTGAATATCGAAAACATGTGTGGAAACGTCTTACGAGAATAATTTTAAATCGGCAAAATGCTTGGCTTATGATCGGTGATTTTAATAAAATTAACGGAAGTCATGAAAAGCGAGGCGGACGGAGTCGAACAGAATCCTCATTTATACCTTTTCGAACCATGCTAAATAACTGTGGTATGATTGATTTTCCACACACAGGAAACCCACTTTCATGGGTGGGACGTCGCAAAATTGGTAATATACGAACGAAAGTAAAATGTCGTCTAGATCGAGCTACAGGTAATGAAGAATGGCATACCCTCTTCTCCCACACTATGGTGGAGTATCAAAAACTTTGGGGCTCTGACCATAGGCCGGTGGTAGCAAGAGTCAAATCCACGATTCAACACAAGCGAAAGAGTTTCCGCTTCGATAAACGATGGATCGGAAAACCCGAATTTAAAGAATCTGTGACTATAGGATGGGGTGCCTCAAATGGAATCCCACTTAGGGATTTCCACCAGATATTATTCTCATGCCGATCACACATTTCTAGATGGAGAAAATCGACGACCACTAACTCAGCCAAATTAATCGAGGAACTTAAAGATCAACTAGACCGAGCTCATGATGATGATGATTCCACCCTAGAGGAAGTAGAAGAAATCCGAAGGAAACTCCTCAGCGTCTTCAGGGAAGAAGAGCAATAATGGCATGCGAAGAGTAGAGTCACTTGACACTGTTACGGAGATAGAAATACAAGTTTTTTCCTTGTCACCACTAAACAGAGGAGAGCAAAAAAACCTATAATCTGCTTAAAGGACAAAAATGG